>JANZXV010000007.1:6152470-6166289 GCA_027576455.1 Erythroxylum roigii
ATCATATAAATATGCATGCAAGTGCTCATAAATAATAAGGCTCAAAGGGCTAGCAAGAGATAAGTGTTTAAGGAACTGTGTTTGGGGAAAGGGGCTCAAGAAAGGAACGCCTCTATCATATCAACAAAATTGAAGTCCATCAAGCTTTGAGTAAGAATTGAAACAAGTTCTAAAGAAGTATGTAATAAGCAGATGCACACAAAGATAGAAGAAAAATATTTCATTATTTTTGTTGCTTCTTTCTGTCATTTTAGAAATTGATTGTTTTATCATATGTTGATTAATTTGGGTTTTGCATATGGATAATCGTATTCTCGTTATTGTTCGATTATTTGTGTATGAACCCATTGGGTATTGTGAAAAGATGATTTTATTGCGTTCATTGAATCGTTTAATTGCAAACTTATTGTTAAAATTTTGATATAATCCGTAATTATTATATTTGAAATTCATGTATAGCGACTAATGATTCGCAATCATTAGGGATAACATAACTTAGGTTAAATGATACATCTTATGTGGTTATTGCCTTGATTAATCAGCTTTTCTAATTCGTAATGCTACTACTCAATTAAATATAGAGATCGTATCCTAGGTTATTCTGTAGTTAGGATTAATTAAAGATCGTATCTTAATTAAACACTATCTCAGAGAAAACTCAGGTTAATTATTAACCCAGGATTAATGGTTACTAGGAGAGGTTTGAGAACATCAAATCAATGAAATATGCTTAATTAGAGTGTAGGCCGAGATTAAACCAAAGAATTGGGTCCTTACCGAATTCTCCACTTTTATCAGTTGTTGCATTTTTTCTTTCATTTTTTTCTTAGTCTAGTTTCGTTTTATTTTCTTATTTCTTAAACCAAAACCCCCTAAACCTAAACACCAATTAATTTCATTTCAACAACTTTACATACTCTCTCTGTGGGATCGACCTAAACTAACCACTGCTATAGTAGTAGTCTAGTTTTTATTTTGAATAGCATTACGATGCGCTATTAGTTGATGATTTATGTAAGTATTCAGCCTTATGGCTTTTATGGGGCAATGCGATCCTACATACGTACAACACCTATTAAATTACATTAACAAAACTCTCCCATTATCCTTTAACAAAGTATCAGCAAAAAGGGCACTATTGTATTTTCATATATTAAATTTTGGGTGGTAAAACAAAATGCTCGTATATAGGAGCTTTTTCATTTTTAACTAAGTAGTCAATTACCAAACAACTTCATTATCGTTTTGACCTGTCAAACAACCAAATATAATCAATCGGCCAAAAAAATGGCAAATCTATCGTTAACCAAACGAGGCCTAAATATTCTCGACCTGTATAAATGTTTTACTGTGTTTATGGGCCCTAAGTGCCCTACTTGTTATGAATTGTGAGAAAGTATATCTATCCTTCATGAGATTGTCATGATTATGCTAAATTTAAATAAGGAAATGCCTAAAGTACTACATATACGTGTAGAATAACAAAATATCAGTATATAAATTTTTCAAAATATAGTTTATTCTAATCTTTTGGCAACCTATCTCTTCTAATTTTTTACAAGTAACTCCTTTGTTGATGGTCATAATCCTTCTTCAACAGCAATTTGTATGCATAAATAGGTAATTTTTAATAGATTATTTCATCAGTGTAACATCCCGTTATGTGCAGGAAGTTTAGAATAGTAAAAATGAGTGATCGATGAGAGCTTAGCAATGTAGGTTTTCATACTCGTGCATAATATGTCATACATATACACGTGAACAATGAAATTTTGCACATGAAAATAATTATACATGCATTCATGAATGATTCCGGGTATAATTAAATTGAATTGGGATTTTTAGAAACTTAGCGAATTATGAATTTATCTATGTTGAAAATATTATTGAATAGTGGAATTATAGATATTTGTGAATTTTGGTGAATTTAGGATAATTCCGAAATTTATAGCGTATTATGGAAAATAGGAAAATGAAATCTAAAGATATGTAGAGATAATTGGATTGTAAAGATGGGAGTTAAAGAGTTTAGTCCAAAAGAAACTTGGTTAGAGCTTAGACCATAGGAAAGTGACAAGTGTCAAATGCTTGATGTACTTTTACTAGAAGTAGGTTACTGTTTCTGAGAGTTGAAAGGTTAAGTTTTGTCCAGCTACCTTCTTCTTACTCACCTTCTTCGAGTTTTCTTTAAACATACAGAGTTTTCCATCAAAAATCCTTCTAAGAGATTTCTGTGTTTTCCTTTCTTCCTAAACCGATCCCACCTTGCTATTATCTATTCTGTCTTAAGGAAAACCAGAAGTTGGTTAATTTTCACAGTGAATACGTGATTTCTGCATGAAATTAGGGCCTAAAGATAGTTGAAGCTTTTGGAGTTTTCAACAAGTAAGTTGTGAATGAAATTGTTAGAGTTGTTGATTTTTGAAATAAAGTTGATGAATTTACTATCAGTATATGATTATGGCATTTACATATACTTAAATTCTTGATCACTGTGTAAAAGGGGTGAAAATTGTGGATATGGTGTTATTTGGTTCTTGATGGATTATTAGTGATCAGATATGTGGAAATGGTTCTTGGAGTTGAAGGAGCTTCGAAATGATGTATAGGATTAGTGTAAAGAAGTTGATATGGAAAGGTGATATGCTCTGTTTCATTAGTGAGCATGTATGAATATATAGGTGTTTATACGTGAGTTGATGAAAACTTTGAGATGTTCAAGAAAAAGGTTTTAGGTTGAGGAGTATAGATAGTATCGTCTTAGGTTGACTTCTGCTTCGTCTTAAGTTGACAGTCTGTATCGTCTTAGGTTGACTTCTGCTTCGTCTTAAGTTGATCGTTTGTATCGTCTGTAAGAGACTTATCGTCTGTGATGACATCACATTGTCTGTGATGACATCATATCGTCTTAAGAGTGCATTTGTCTGCTTCTCGCATTCATCTGCTTTCTACTTTGTCTACTTTCTGCTTCGTCTGCTAGCTGTTTCGTCTTATGTGGACAGAACCTTGTTCGATTCTTTTAGCCATAACTTTGTCGACCGACCTCCAAATGACCTAATTTTTGAAGCATTAGATTCATAACACTTTTCTCTATCTCTTCATAGAGATTTTAGCTTTTGGTTTTAAGTCGAAAAAGATTAGTCTAATCAAAGTAAGGGTATCGGTTGGAAGAGTATGAACTAGATATTCTACTAAACATACTTCAGTATTTTGATTTTTTTTCTAGATCTATAGGATTCCCAAATTAGATGATTTTGGAGTTAATGAGAAAGGAATAGAGATTTTTAAGGGTTTTAGTGAGACACAAACCTAAGTATTAATTATACTTAGATGAGTTTTAATATGAGAATGGTTTTATGATGATATTGATGATAAGATACCCAAGTATTATCATGAACATGCATAGTGCATAATTCATTTCATAAATGTGCATTATTGAACAATTATAATTGTGCATATTGTGATCTATGTGTATGTTATCTAATATAGAGGATCGAATTGAGCACCCTCCTCTAGATACTTTGAGGCAATAGCTTAGGGAGCAACGAGTAAGTAACCTAGATGATCTCACTTATTTACTTGTTTGCTTAAATGATGTTTTGAATAATACTTGAATGTGAATGTGTCACACTATGATTGATTGGAAATGTGAAATGCATTCCTTACATGAATGCATAATTAGATAATGGAAGTTGTGACCTGAGCAGCCACCAATCAGAGCTTAAACTCAACGAGTGAAAAGAGCCTCGAGCTTAGAAAGTGATTAAGGGCCTAAAGTCCACTATGTAAAATGAGCCCTGTATCCTCATCGGAGAGGGGATAGTTATTAATGAGCCCGGCATCCAAAATGGATATGAGACAGTTCAGGCACTCGGTCACAACAGCGTAATAATTGGAAAAGTGTATCATGATCATTTCATATGCATTTTGTTAAGTATGTTTGCTAGATTGAAATGCCAAATTGCTTATGCTTAAGTAAAAATGTGATTATATGTTATGTGAAGTGTTGTAATGCATGGATTGAGTGAACCATCGATGATGGTTACCTCATTGAGTTCGCAAAACTCACCCAAATTGCAACGTTATCTTTTCAGGACTGAGAGACAACTCTAGCTACTGAGAGGCTCTACCAGCCATGTAGATTGTGATTGTCAAGTGAAGTCATGGCTCAAAGGTCGGCCAGTTGGGATTTTTAGACAGATTAGCTAGATTGTGTATATTTTCCTCTTTCATGTAGTACTTTTGTATTAGGTTTTGATGATGTACATATAGAAAATGTTAAAGGGCACAATATAAACATTCGGGTTTACATGAAATGAAATGAGAAAAAAGTTGGATTTAAATATTATGACTTTCTTATGATGCTTTAATGATGAATATTGATACCATGCTATGTGAAGTGAATGTATGGACTTATTGTAGCTCGCTCTTGTCGTAGGATATGTACGGGAATGACCTTTGGGCGTTTTGATGTGTACCTTACGGTAAGGGGGCACCACAAGCATCATAGATGCTAACAAGCTGACTGAACCCAACTTTTCAGACTAACTATGAAACTTAAAAATTGTTCTTAGAAAAAAAGAAGAAGATGTATGCTCTTGATACTCCTACTCCATCAGAACCTTATTCAGATGCAACTAATGAAGATTGGAAGAAATATCAGCATTATATTGATGACATTGAACAAGCTACATGTGTGATGTTAGCTTGCATGTCTCCTGAACTTTAGAGGCATCATGAGAACATGGATGCACCTATTATGATACTGTATCTTAAGCAGTTATTTGGTGCACAAAGTAGGGTGGAGAGATATCAAATCTCCAAGGCACTATTTCAATGCATGATGATAGAAGGATCTTCATTCAACCTTCATATGCTGAAGATGATTGGGTATATTGAAAAATTGGCCTAATTAGGTTTTGTTATGGACCACGAGTTAAGCGTTTATCTGATGCTGCAGTCTCTGAGCTCGAACTTTTCACAGTTCGTCATGAACTTCAACATGAATCAGAATGATATAACATTGCCTGAACTATTGAACATGCTTAAGACTGTGAAAGGGTGCCTTAGGAAGGAACCCAATTCTGTACTTGTTGTCAGTTCTTCTAAAAACAAGAAAAAAGGCTTTAAGAAGAATAATAACAAGAAACAGAAGGCTTCTACTAATGTAGTAAAAGCCAAAGAAGGTGTCAAGAAGAAGAATAATGACAAGGGCATATGTTTTCATTGCGGAGTCAATGGACATCGGAAGAGGAACTGCCCATCTTATCTTACTAGTCTGAAAGATAAAAAGCTTAAGGAAGCTGTCTCTTCAGGTATGTTGATGATTGAGATCAATCTTTCTACTTTTGTTCCAAAATCTTAGATATTAGATACTAGTTATAGTTCTCACATATGTAATAAAATGTAGATGTTAACAAGGAGTAGATCATTGAAGAAAGGCGAAGTGAACCTGCAAGTTGGCAATAGAGCAAGAGTTGTTATATTAGTTGTAGGAACTTGTAGTTTAACTTTGCCTTTTGACCTTATATTAGAACTTGATAATTTTTATTATGTTCCTATTATTACAAAAAAACATCATTTATATTTCTTATTTGGATTCGAATGGATTTATGTTTATAATTAAGGATAACAATTGTTCTTTTTATAAAGATGATGTTCATTATGGATCTGAATTGCTTACAAATGGTTTGTATGAATTAGATCTTGAAAGGCCAATCCTTCTTATTTATGGCATTGTAGGTTAGGTCATATTAATAAAACAAGAATCACTAAATTACATAAAGAAGGATGTTTAGATCCTTTCGATTATGAATCATATGAAACTTGTGAATCTTGTTTAATGGGTAAAATGACCAAACTTCCCTTTAGTGAAAAGGACAACGTACTAATGAGTTGTTAGAGCTTATACATTCAGATGTATGTGGCCCTATGTCTACTCAAGTTGGAGGTGGATTTTCATATTTCATAACATTCACAGATGACTATTCAATATATGGTTATTTGTATTTAATGAAATACAAGTCTGAAGCATTTAAAAATTTTAAAGAATTTAGACTTGAAGTAGAGAAACAAACTGGCAAAAGTATTAAGACACTTAGATTAGATCGAGGTGGTAAATACTTAGACCAAAAGTTTCTTGGTTACTTAAAAGAGAATGGGATTCTCTCATAATGATCTCCTCCTGCAACTCCACAATATAATAGAGTTTCTGAGAGGAGAAATCGTACACTATTAGATATGGTACATTCCATAAGAAGTCATGCAGTCCTTCCTATGTCCTTTTGGGGATACGCAATTGAAACCGCAATATATCTTCTAAATAGAGTTCCATCTAAATCAGTTGATAAGACACCAGATGAGATATGGATTGGTAGAAGACCTAGATTATCAAACTTAAAGATTTGGGGATGTGAAGCTTATATGAAGCGTGCTATATCTAACAAGCTTCTAGCTAAATCAGATAAATGCAAATTTGTGGGATATCCAAAAGAGAGTTTCAGTTATCAATTTTATCATCCTCTTGAGCAAAAGGTGTTTATCTCAACACATGCTATATTCTTAGAAAGAGAATTTATTCTCAAAGAAAGTAGTGGGAGTCATGTGGAACTTAGAGAAGTTTTAGAACCACAAACACACCTCCAAATTGAACAAGAACCATAAGTTGATACATTAAATGTACAATCAATGGTTCATGAAACACATAGTTCGCGACGGTCTGGAAGGGTACGTCATCCTCCTGTTAGATTAAATCTACATGTAGAAAAAGGAAGTGATGATACTTCACTTATGAATGACGAACCTACTGATTTTAAGGAAGCAATGTCAAACATTGATTCTTTAAAATGGCAAGAAGCCATGAAATCCAAAATGGAATCTATGTACACTAACCAAGTATAAACTTTGGTGGATGCACTGAAGGTATAGTACCTATTAGGTGCAAATAGATTTTTAAAAGAAAAACTGACATGAATGAAAATGTACATACGTACAAAGCAAGGTTGGAGGCCAAAGGTTATAGATAAAAACAAGGAGTTGATTTTGATGAAACTTTTTCGCCAATAACAATGCTTAAATCCATAAGGATTTTATTGGCTCTAGCTGCATACCATGATTATGAAATTTGGCAAATGGATGTCAAAACAATATTTCTCAGTGGGAATTTGTAAGAGGATGTGTATATGACACAACCTAAGGGTTTTGAATCCAAAGAATTTCCTGATCAAGTTTGCAAGTTACAAAGGTCCATTTATGGACAAAAGCAAGCATCGTAGAGTTAGAACATCTATTTTGATGAAACAATCAAAGAGTTTGATTTTATCAAAAACGTAGATGAACCTTGTGTTTACAAAAAGATAAGAGGGAGTGTAGTCGTTTTCTTAGTACTTTATATGGATCACATATTGCTTGTTGGAAATGACATTTCAATGCTTCAATCTGTTAAGATATGGTTATTTAAGAAGTTTTTCATGAAGGATATGGGAGAAGCAACTTATATACTAGGTATAAAGATCTATCGAAATAGATAAAAAAGGTTGCCAAATCCACATATATAGATAAAGTGTTAAAGAGGTTTAGATTGAAGAATTCCAAGAGGGGACTCTTACCTATATCTCATGAGATTTCTCTCACACAGTGCATATGTCCAAAGACGAAAAAGGAGAGAGATAAAATGGATTGTATTCCATATGCTTTGGTAATTGGATCAATCATGTACGCGATGCTATGTACTAGACCAGATGTTGCTTATGCTTTGAGCATAACAAGCAAATATTAAGGTAATCCCGGTGAGGTCACTGGATGGCTATGAAAAACATCTTGAAGTACTTGAAAAGAAATAAAGATATTTTCTGGTCTATAGAGGAACTAAGCTGAGAGTTCAAGGTCATTCGGATGCTAGTTTCAAGTCTGATCAAGACGATACTAGATCACAGTCAAGGTATATTTTTACTCTTTATGGTGGTGTAGTTAGTTAGAAGAGTTCTAAATAACCAAACATCACAAATTCAACAATTGAAGCTGAGTATATTGCAATTTCTGAGGCAACGAAGGAAGTAGTTTGGATCAAGAAGTTCATCACTGAACTTGGAGCAGTTCCTATCATTATTGATTTGATAGTAGTGTACTGAAACAATAATGGTGCGATTGCATAAGTAAAGGAACCCAGGTCTTATCAACGGTCCAAACATGTACTCAGAAAGTTTCACTTGATCAAGGCAACAGTGGAGTGGAAAGACATACCATTGGAGCGAGTTCTCACTGAAGAGAATTTAGCAGATCCTCTTACTAAGCCATTGTCTCAAAAGAGACATGATCGACATATGGATGGATATGGTATTAGATTTATAGGGAATTGGCTTTAGTGCAAGTGGGATATTGTTAGTTTATGCCCTTATAGCCAATCAATTGTATGCAAATTAATGTATAACATTATTTTGAGTTAATGAAAAGGCCTTATTTATCTTTATGTATTAATTTAATTAATATTTTATGTTTTAATACCAAAGATAAAATCCTTGGAATAATTATTGTGTAATTAAAATTATGATGAGATCATAATTATGAGATTTAATTTACACTAATGTGTTATTCCTAGATATTCCTAGTTGTAGTTTCATCAAGATAATATATTGTTGAAACGGTAAAACTAGCACACATTATGTTTCTTTCTTACGAAGAAAGTAATTGATCTCATAAATTAAAGCATAGAGATACTTAAACTAATGTGTGGGTGATTATTAGAGAATAAGTCACTGAACTGACCCGATTATGAGAATTCTGGATGGAATATTACTTATGTGTCTATGGATTATCTCATAATGATGGTTGTATAATTGATCCTCAGACTTGAGATTACCAAGGTATCTAGTGTGGGAATTACTATGTGTTGATGTTACTTATGAATCGTCCTAGGATAATTCAGTTCGTAGTTATTGGATACAGTATGAACCATATGTAGATAGTTGAGTAAGTCAATATAGGACTCGCCACTCTACAGTAATTAGAGAGAATATTCTATTGTTCTTGATTAGTAATGATTTATGGAATTCTCTGCCAGAGAGAATTGATATTTGAAAATGAGTTTTTCAAATTTCAATTATAAATCAATTACTAATTAGTAAGAATGAACATGATTGGATGATAAGAGTAGACACTATATCTATACTCTATCCAATTAGAACATCGAATGACGAAAGGATTAAATTATACATTATAGCCATGCATGGACAGTTTAAGTCAATCACTTTGACATTCCTGATATTTGGGTAATCATGACATGTTGCTAGACATCAATCATGATTTATGATTATGAATTTTTTAATTGGAGAATTAAAGATAAATTAAAAGGAGTTTTAATTTATCTAATTCTAATTGTGAATTAGAATTATAATTTATAATCATTGCCAAGTTATTAGGAACCTAATGGGTCACACATCAAAGAGCAATTTGTGAAAGAAAAATCAATTTAATTAAGTTGGACTTAATTGCAAAGTTTGATAAACTTTGAGAATCAAATATTAGATATTTGATTTTATTAAAATTAAATTAATTTGAATTTGAATTTGATTCTAATTATAATTAAGGAGTTTTAATTTTAATAAATCACTATCTTGATTTTTCTCTTTAAACAGGAGAGCTTTATGAAAGCTAGCGCTTTCTGTCTTCTTCCTCTAAAAGAGTTTTGGAAATTGCTCTGTGGATACCAGTAGAGGCTGGATATGTGAACAGCTAGTGATTGGTCACTCAGAGAAAAACAGTTGACGTTTTTCTCCGGAAAGCGAACAAGGTAGAATTTCTAAATCCATTTTTGTTTTGATTCAAATTTAATCAATTATTGGGATCCGCTCAGAATCCGTAAAAAATTTTAATTTCCGCTGCGCCCGTGATTCGATCACGGTTGGATTCCAACACAAATATGATCATGTATGGAACATTGTCAAAGATTTAGAAATCTTAATGATGATGTCATCACACCAAGACAAATTTCCAGATATATGTCATCAGAATCTGATAATCTAACTCCTAAATCTTAGGTACCGATATCTCCTGTGCTTTCCGATTTCAGTTTAAATTTGGTGGCTCTTTATCCAAAAGGCCTATTGAGGTGAAGAAGACCAAAGCAAGGAGAAAATTCGAGAGAAAATCTTCTTTTGAGATAAAAAATATTAGAAATGAAAATCGAGAGCTTATTGAGTTATTGAAAAAACACAGCAAAGATAGACGAGTAGCACTTGAAATGCCTAGATAGAAGATGGAGATTTAGAGACAGAAGTTGGCTTTAAAGCAATGAAAAGAAGAAAACTATGTCTCAGGACTTGAATCAAATTAGAGAACCTGATCGTCATGCTTATATTGCAACTGAACAAGCATGAAAAAAAGCATGCTTGGTAATGAAGTGATGCTACCATGCCAAGCCAAATTTACTGGTGGATTGGAATTGATTTTTCTTCTATTTTAGTTTTTTTTTTTCGTCTATTTTAAAGATCCGTTGCAGTTGGTCTTAAACGTCCTGTACTAGCCTTGGAAATGGATTTATCTATGTTCGAAGTTCGGAGTTCTATTCATTGACGTTCCAAATTTTAGTCGTGAAAGCTATAACTAATAGCTTTAATAGGTGGTCGTCATATTAAATTATTTAAAGCGAAATGTGATTAGTGATAACACATCTGTTCTTATTGAGATTGCACAGAATTTTAGGAACTAGGTGATTTTAATATTAGACATATTATAGCACTATATCATATGTGTCAGCAAGGTATAAACCAAACGCAGAAAGGTGATGTGGATGGAAGAGGGATTTTTCTATATTCGCAAATGGAACCAATGACATAAACAATGACAATTCGGACGAAGCCACACTGTTTATACGTGCATATGTAATTGGTTCAGCCCGAAAAACTCGTTGAATCCCTCGTTTATCGTCAAGTAAAAGTTCTTCTTCCGATGTAAGTTGTAGAGGTCTAATTCCTTTTCTCTTCGTCTTCTTTTCATGTTTCTCCTCCACCGACTTCATGGGTTGTGGGATTTCCAAGACGGCGTTGGAGGAGATAGAGTCAACCGTTGATGTTAAGGCCCTCCCTCCAAGATCCATTACAAGTGATAAAGGTGGCAAATAACGGTCCAAAAAGTGTTTCTTCAGTACTAAGTGAAAGGGGATTCCTAAAATGCGTATACGTTTCTAATGACAGGGATAAAGAGGTGGATAGGGAAATAAGGTTCTACGATAATGGCCAAAAAATTGTTTGCTCATCAGCATTGATCCGCCAACAATTACGTATGAGGGTGTCAGAAGATCAGGCAGCAATTACGAAGAGGGTCGATACCAAAACATTCATTGAGAAGGAAATTTTGGTGGAGAGGCTTGGCGAGGAGGGAGTTGGAGAAGACAAGGACGACAAACTTATAAGAGACGATAGCTTAATAGCATCACCAGGGTCTCCTAGTTTCAGGGTGTATTGTGTTCTCAGAGGCTCAATGAGTAGCCATGATGAAGGTGGTCAAGAAAATGCATGCCCTCTTTTAATAAATGTGCATGCCATATAGGTATGATTAACGTAATGTACTTTAGGTCCTGGTTGTTTGATAACTATTTATTTTCTTATGTACAGATCCCGACGACGCTGAGAAAAAGAACAAACAACCTAATGGAAGAGAAAAGGTAGATGAGTTTTGTATCCGATTTTATGTTTAATACATATTGGGTGATATAATTTGTATGTCAATTTTATGTAGAACTACTGTAGTAAATTTATGCCCATTTCACCTGCAGGAACTGGAGTCTGAACCGGTAAAAAAAGGGAAGAAGGTAAGAGCCTTTAAGAATGTCCTACAAAGGGGTGGGTCACCCAAAATAAAAGTTTCTCATCATCATATGCAGAAGCCAAAGTTCTTTCGTTCCTCGTAGTTCAATAAGATATTTCTTTTGGCAACCAAACAAAGCAAAGAAAAGAAATGAGAAGGGAAACAATCTCTCTTCTTCCTGTACTGAACAAATGTTTCATTCTTTCCATTTGTCTGACCAGCTACTTTTTAATTTGATGGTGTGTGTGTATATATATATATATATGTCAGAAGAACTTCTGATCATGTTGCCATGCTCATTATTTTTCACGATATCTTGTCAAAGGAACATGTTTGAACATTATATAATCTTATTACCACAAAAGAAGGAACATGTTTGAACATTATATAATCTTATTACCACAAAAGAATAAATTACGTAGAATCTATTAAGGAACACTAATCTAAAGGTTTGATCAATACCGTATGGCTGAAAAATAGTACGAAATTAGTTTTTTCAGCATCAGTCGTCTACACCAACCAATACTAGATTTTATCTAGTACCGAGTTCCTTAAATTTTCAAATCTTTAGGAACTAAATTGCAATAAAACAAAAATCAAAACAAAACAACCTGCACTACATTTTCATCTCTCTCCTCTCTACCCATTTTCAACGTTCTCCCTCGTTCCACTATCGTTGGCCACTCACTACTACCGAGTCACCGCACCACTACTATCGTACCACTCCATGCTCCACTGTGGAACTTGCCAATGAAAGAGATGAAAGTCGAGCTCCACGAGAGAGATTAAAGAAAGCTAAGAGATTTTAATAAACAAGACCCTCTTCAGAAAGCAAATAAGGAAAGCCTAGAGTTTAGAGATGAGAGATGAGAAGAAAAAGTTAGACTTTTTCATGAGTGTCGGCTAGAAAACAAAATTTCGGATTTTGTAACTATGTTATGATGCTATCTCCCATTTCTTTTTAAGTGAAAGGAAAAAATAAGCCCTCTCTTCATTCACATCTAAGTACCTAACAATTTTAACCCACGTGAAGTGTGTCTAACAAAATATAATAAATGTCATCCAAATATGAAATTTTATTTTATGTTGAAACTTAAAAGTATCAATCAATTAATCTTATTACGTACCCACGATCAATATGAAATGATTAAAAACGAAGGTAATGCGGAATACCTGATTTCGATTCCATCTCTGATTCTGATGCCGATTCCGAACTCCAAACAATCACGAATCTCCCGGGACCATTACAGAAAGTGTTTCCTGACATATGGTATAGGTCTTTCTACAATTTTCTCAATATGTAAGCTCTCCTAATGGATCAGAGATTCCTTATGCTTACAATTTATATAAGCAACTGGAGGAGACCTTAACCTATATATAACTACCATATCTGGCTTCCTCATCAATCTGGTCTACATTAATTGGGATCCATTTTCTACCCGGACTTCAGTCCATTAATTTAGATCATTTATTGGTTCACTTTCTTATCTTTATCTAGATCAAATTACATAACTTAACCGATAATTTATTTAAAAACTAAAAAATGCAATTAATAGTTGTCCAACTTTATGGAAAAGGACAAAATTGTCCAACAATCTCCCCTTTGGACATGCATTAATTGTAGTTTTTTTCTCTAGTTTAAAAACAGTTTGAAAACTTGGTTAAGCCACGCTATTGAATTGGTCGACTAAGTTTAACAACAAAACATTTCATCTAAAGATAATGAAAGTCCATCATTCTGTCCTGCAAGGCTTTCGATACCAAAAAATATTAGATGCATGTGTCATGTGTGACAGATCCAAAACAATCACGTATACCTAATACCTTACTAACATGAATGGGAAAATAGAGTGTGAAAAACTAGGATGATACCTTTATGACCTAAATTATATCGTCTTCGTTTGTAGGTCTCGATTCTTCCAACTTTATACTAAACCACATATGCTAAACTGCATTAGAGAAATCCTGTTTTCTCTCACCGAATGCTAAACAACATTAGAGAAAACTTGTTTCCTCT
>JANZXV010000007.1:6176732-6194662 GCA_027576455.1 Erythroxylum roigii
ACACACACACACTTGTGCCTTGTTCTTCCTTCTTCCTGTTACGTCTTGAAGCTCAACTGACTTCTGCACGTAAATCGTTAAAGAAATTTTCTTGTTTGTTCTGTCCATATTCATGGTTTTTTCTGGGTTTTGGATTTTAGCTTCTTCTCTACCCTCTCTCACATATTCTGTTGTTCTTCTCGAAATGTCCCCACATCAATATGTGCATGCATAGTTATAAGTACTTGTTTATAGATTTTTGTGGATTTGTCCATATCTTGGTCAACTTAACTAAAACTTGTGGCTTCTTTTCTTTGTTCAGGTTCCTTTTTAATTGCTAGTTGTTTCTATTTTCAAAGCGTTCTTAAATTCTGATTCTGGTAATCGAATATATAGATGTTTATAGTGACAGACAATATCTTTGTTCAATTGTTGTTTCCGTTTTTTTGTGGTTGGTGAATGACTTTTGTTATCTATTTAATCTTGACGAGTGTATTTTCTCTTCTATCGTAAACTTTGTGGGTCAGTACATATGCAAGATTTTTTTCTTTCTTTTTATTGGAAGAAGATTAGGAGTAAGAAATTGAAAAAGTCGGTGACATCTTATATTTCTCTTTATTTTACTATGTTATTCTACGTTAAGATTGATGTGTTTTGTGTTGTTTCTATTATGTTTAATGGATAATAACATTTGTAAGGATTTATTCAATTATTTATACGTGTTTGATTATTTTATTGGTTAAATTTATTTTCTTTGATCTTAATATTGGATTTGTGATTGTCCACCATAAATTTTAGGAATTGTATGAAGGACTGACATGTGAAGTATGATTTGCACATTAGGATCATTGTTATTCACACCTAGATAATCAGTTATATATGATACTTGAAATTTCATATAAGTGAACCTCGAAACATTAACTTTTGTTGAATTGATTTTTTCATTATTTATTTATTTTATTTTATTGGTATTTAGTTTAATTATCTTTAATCATCTCTCTATTTTTATTTAGGTAGTTTTATTAATGACTAAATTTAATATAATTAGTAGCTATTTCTTTATGGGGTGATACTTTGAAATCTCACCATTAGACGGTGAAGATTGGGAAGATCTTAATATTTCAAAACATTACTTTAGTTACCTTGAAGCTTAAAGTGGAATATTAGTTGGTTACTTGGAGGGTAGTACAAGAAGATCACTAAGTTGCAAAATCTTGACTACTATGATAGTTGAGATTGTTGTTGTTAAGTCATCCTGCCCCTCCCCAACAAATTAGCTGAAATTTATGAGAAAAAAATCTTGTTGGAGAGTCTAGTATTCTAATTGTAAGAGTCTTTATGTAGACTTTTTGAGTGAAGACAAGCATAGTTGATGTGTGTAAGTTAAAGCATCACCTTGAGACTGAGATGAAAATGGGAAATATTAATTCAAAGGATGAGATATGAATTTTAGGTTGAAATATGCCACCAAAGAGAAAACATGATATAATCTAAATGTAAGTAAAATTTATGCTTTAATATTAATGCTTAATAATTATAACTTACTAACATAACATTGCCTTATGATATGACCAAATACAAGAAAGAATTCAACGATAGTCTTAGTAGTCTGAAGATGTTGATGAGACTCAAACCTATCTTCATGCAGTGGGTAGTAGGCAACATCTAGTAGGCAGTCGACAACTAATGAAGTCAATGAGCTTCGGAGCGCAGTGCAGACATTGGCAACTTAGTTGTAACAGTCGATGGAGTACATAGCTCATCAGCTCCATAGGGCAATTAGATGCATGCCATTTTATTTTTTGCGTGTTAAGAGATTACCTATGGTATCTCTTGCTTGTACGTAACTTTTTTATTCTTTATAAAGTTCTGCTTTACCCAAAAAAAGAGTTGAAGGGGAGGCGTAGCACCTCATTGCAGCAATCAGAGCATACGTGGTCACCAAATGAATAGCTTACTTGTAGTCATTTTGTATGAATTACAAATACTTTTTATGAAAAAAATAATTTTTTATTATCAATTAAGATAATTTTTACTTTATATCATCAATCAACTTTCTATTTTAACAAATTAAATATTGAAATAAATCAAAATATTTTTTTGGTAAATTAGGAAAATAAATTAATGAAACAAATATGTACAAAAAGTTCACAGACTAATGCGACAGAAGGCACAATCAGCTAAAATTAGCAACTAGCCTCGAGACAGTCCAAGATAAGCTTAGGGACACTGTGGCTATGGAAGAAGCAATCCAATACCCATTCAACAACAGAAAGATAAAGAAACACAGCCAAATAGAACCCAAGCACCTATAATCCAAAGAGAGCCTCACTAAGAAATTCCAACCCCATGATAAGTAAACCAAGGAGAAGCTGAAGTGAAAAGATCAATCGTGGTCCCTGAATCCAGAGAGAAAGCTACCGCCAAGAAGTAACTGTGCTGCACCTCCAAGGGAAGGCATGACAACATGGTCTATCCAATGAGACCCTGGAAAGTTGTGACCTGGAAAAACTGAGCAATTAACTCCTGTCCGGTCTTTCGGTGGGGAGCTAACTTGCCTTGACCGAGAATAGTCAGCTAACAACCTGCATAAAAATAAATGATGAACAAACCATAAATTACCTCCTCTCATTATGTAGGCTGAGAAGCTCCTTAACTTGGGAGATTACTCCTTGATACACTCGCTCCAGTTCTTTGGCTTCATCCTTGAAGGTTCGGGCATTACGTTCGATCCAGATATAGTAAACAATGGTGGAAAGCAGAGGTGGGAAATGATTTACTGTCGAGAACCTGGAGTTGGTAAACCAGGAAAGGATGGCTGAAAGATTCGGCTGATGAAGGATGGGTAGATTAAAATGGGTGAGGCAATGGACCCAAATTGTTTTGGAGAAAGGACAATCAAAAAATAAGTGCTCTATGGATTCATTTGCTGAAAAGCACAACAAGCAGTGGTTAGGAGTATTTAGGTAAGTCAATTTGTCCCAGGTCTGCAACTTTTGCTGGAAGGCTAGTCATAAGGTAAACGAACACCAAGGTCTATTGTATTTGGACCATACCAGCTTATGCTAAGGGACATCCGGTAAGGGGGTCGCAAGAATAGATAGGCTAAGGCATTGGTATACCTTTTGGTGGGGCTTGCTAGCCATTCCATATGATCGGGTTGGGAGCTATTTGGGCGATACAAGGGTGCATCAAGGTTCCTGATGAGGTCCATGGATGCCTCATCCAATCTCCAATCATCATTAAGAATGACTTCAGAAACTCATGCTGTGAATGGAAGCTCCGAGCCATTGATCACTCTCAGTGTAGAAAAGGTCCTTAGAATACCGCTCGGATGCCAAGGATCCTGCCAAAAAAGAGTAGAGATATCATTTCCAATCCTAAATCTGAATTAGGGCCACAATTTGTCCCTCACAAATAGAATCTTTCGCTAACTCTAAGAACTATTATAATTAGGTTGAGCACTCCAAAAATTTTTCCTTCTCAGAATGATTGTATGTACCCACTTAACCCATAATGCTTCCCTATCTTCAAACAAATACCAAATCCGTTTTCCTAACAGTACTTGGGTCTATGTAGTCAAGTGTTTAACCCCTAAACCCCCCTCCTTTTTTGATCTACAAATGTCACTCCACTTTACCTCAGCCTTGGCATTAGAGTTTAAATTCCCTGCCCATAAAAAAATCCTAAGCTTGGTCTCAATGTTCTTAAGGATGGAAGAGGGAAGAATGAAATAAGTGGACCAAGAGACATGAAAGGAAGAAAGGATTGAAATTACCAATTGGATTCTGCCCGCATAAGAAAGACTCTTATGAGTCCAATGATTGATCCGCCTGTCAATTATATCTAAAAGAGAAGCGTAATCCCTCCTAGTGAGGCGACCTGTAATGAGTGAAATCCTTAAATACCGAATAGGGAGAGACCCTTGCTGAAGACCTGAAATAAGCTGCATTCTATAACTCAGATAATTGACATCCGGGGATAAGAAGAATTGACTTTTAGAAGCATTCATGTCCATGCCAAAAAACATTGAGAAAGTACACAAGGAGTCAAGTAAAAGCTTAGCAGAAAACAAATTCACATGGCAGAACATTAAGATATCATCCGCGAATAACAGATGGTTGATTTTGAGACCTTGACATCTCCAATGGTATTTGAACTAAGGGTTAGTCTCTGTATTGACTCTCAAATTTCTAGAGAAAACTTCCATACAAAGAATTAAGAGGAAAGGCAATAAAGGGTCACCCTGTCTTAATCCTGACTAACCTTTGAAAAATTTGGTGGGTGACCCATTAACCAAAATGGAATAAGAAGGGGTGGTGATACATTCTTTGACCCACTCAATGAACCTCAGAGGAAGGCCTACAGCTTCGAGGGTGTTGAGAAGGAAATCCCAATGGATAGAGTCATTGGCTTTTTGGAGATCGACTTTAAAAGCACACCTCTTCTGATTATTGGAAATGTGATAGTTCCTAAAGATCTCTTGTGCTAAAAGGATGTTATCCCCTATTCTGCGATTCTTGATAAAGGCACTTTGATTGGGGCTACCTATGAGAGGGAGAATTTCGCTAAGCATATTTGCTAAAATTTTAGCAATAACCTTATAGAGCAAGTTGCAACAAGAGATAGGTTTGAAGTCTAGGACAGTGGAAGGTTGAGATGTTTTGGGAATAAGGGATATGAATGTGGAATTGAGCTTTTTGAGGAGTTTACCATGAAGGAAAAAATTTTGAATAGCTCCAGTAACTTCTTCCCCTATCATAGGCTAGGCTTGTTTAAAGAAGTACCTATTAAAGCCGTCTGGACCAGGAGCCTTATTGAGATTTAAAGAGTGAAAAGCCTCTCTAATTTCTTAAGGTGATACTTTAGTAATAACAACATTAGAATGAATGTCAGACAAAGGATTGGGGAAAAGATGAGTCACAAACTCCTTGGAAGGGTGAACATTCTTTACAGCCCCTATAGATCCTTTAAAGTAATCTCAAAATTGAGCTTGAATTTTGGGAAGCCCCACAACCCTAATGCCATTTCTCACTTCAAGAGAGTGTATGGGATTTCTGTTTCTGTTGGCAAGGAGGGAATTATGAAAGAATTTAGTGTTTCTGTCTCCTTCTCTATGCCAGTTGATCCTAGAGGACTGTCTATAAAAAGATTCCTGACCCACTATAGTACTGTACAGCTCACTAATGGCCTCTGTTTCCTTAGCTAGCAAAAAGGGAGATCTAGATGATAACCTTAGTTGGGCCTGAATGTGATTAAGATTAGCATAACTCTTCTCAACTCCTTCATTAATATCCCCAATCTAACCTGAGTTCATAAGTTTGAGAGCTTGCTTAACAAGCTTCAGTTTTGACACTACCCTATACATAGGAGTATCGGTAACTGGGGAGGACCAAGCTTTCTTAACAGTTTGCAGGAAATTAGGTTGAACAGCTAAGAAGTTAAAGAATCTAAAAGGTGTAGTTCGCTTCTGCTGGTCCCCAACCGACCTAACTACTAACGAAGAATGATCTGATATATGAGGGTTCAGGATAACACGATGAGAAGTAGGGAACCGAATGCTCCAAGCTGAGTTAATAAGGGTTCTATCTAACTTCTGAGCTGTGAAGGAATCTCCCAATTATTTATTGGACCATGTAGACTTTGGACCACCGGAACTTCAAATAACCAGTTCCAGTGGTCCCCTACACACTGTCTAAAATCACTTTGACTACACATGACAGAGGCACTGGGAGGGTCAGTTTCTAGAGGAAAGAGTATAGCATTGAAATCCCCTGCTATCATCCAAAGGTTTTGACCTACAGACGGGGAAAAGTTGGATATGCCATTCCAATGAAGCTTCCTATGGTTAGGATTATTGGCCCCATAAACACAAGTAATTAGGAAGGAATCAACACAATTTCTAGGGAGCAATTCCATATGGATAAATTGATCAGAATAGCTTAAAATAGTACACAGAAGGGTTTCAGGATTCTATGCAATCACAATCCTAGCATTAGACGATTGATCTAAGTTGCTAAAATAACTCCATCTAGGAAACAAGGAAGTGCAGACTTTATTCAAGTAATCAGGAGACCTAATCCTATACTCAATTAAACAAACAAAAGAAGTATAGTGTTTTTTAAGCCAAGCATGAAATGCAAGTTATTTATTGGGGTGATTAAGACCCCTCACATTCCAAAAAACAAAATCCATAAACCAACGACTAGCAAACCGCAACAATAGTAGACTCCCCACTGTCGCCACTGAGTTCTTCTGAGGTATGGTGAGTCTGGGGAGGTGTCGAAGAATCCGCTACCAAGTGTGCCTCCTTATCAATTGGCTCAGACATTTCTGAATTGTGATCCTACCGGAGGGAACCTGTTTCCTTAGGCGATTTAATTGAGGTCGCAGGAATTGGAGAGACCTCCTGACTTGGATGAGGAAGTTCAGCTGATTAGGCAGGTGTCTGGTGTGTCCCTGGTAAAGTGCTCGGTGAATGCTCCTTGCTTTTCTCCAACTCGTGGTGGAGTCCAGTTTCAAAAGTTCGTCCTATAGGAGCCCATTCCTGTCGCTGCTCTCTCGCAGGTGGCTTCCATTCATACTCTATACTTACTTCCCTAAAGATTTGCTGCCCATCCTCACCATACGTGGCCAATTGGAAAGCAGAGGGCCATTTCTTGGTCAGATCTAGTTCCACACACAATCAAGTGTAGAAAATCCTGGTCATCCATGCGGTTTGAGTGTCCATTAGCAGGGGAAGGCCCACTGCACTGGTGATCTTGCCCAAGCCTTCGGTGTTCTAGTATTCAATTGGGATATTGTAGAAGCATGCCCACACAGGAGCCTTACGAATCACTTCCAATTCACCACCATTTAAGCTCCACCGTCGTCGAAATAAAGGTTTCCCTTGGATATGCCAAGGCCCTTTTTCTACCACGGATTTCATACCTTGTTCTGAATCAAGCCGAAATAAGAAGTTGTTGGAGCTGGTAATCAGTGTCTCTTGTAACCTGAATTCTGCCCAAGATCTTGCCAAAGTGCACTGCACCACTGGGTAAGCTGGCCTCTTCCCAGTAAAGAAACCGATCAACGCAGAACTAAACTTGGAAGCTCCCTTCTGCGCTAGCTCTGGGGGTGGAATAACGAAGACCTAGTCCTCCCTAATTTCTGGAGGGTAAAAGGTTAGCTCAGTGGCCTCAGATGATGCGAACTACCTGTCGCCAAAATAGCCTTCCAGGATCGGATCGGTGCATTGTGGGGGACCAGAGGTGGAGAAGGGGGAGCAGCTTCGGTAGCCTGTTGAGAGGCATCAGATGGTTCGTGAGAAGGGATTAGAGGTGGTTTCGGTTTCTGGGGTGGGCATGGAGACGGGGAAGGAGTAGAGAGGTTAGGATCAATGTTTTGGTTAGAGATTTGGGTTCAAATAGGAGATTTCTGAGAAGGGATTGTGGGCATATGAGGTAGGGTTGGTAAAGGGGTCAGAGGGGATCGGGCGTAGACTGGAGAAGACGAAGACAAAGCCATGAAAGGGCTGGAGTAGATCACGTCTGAATCTCTGCAGTTAGGGAACCTCGCTCGCCGGAGTCGCTCTCGCTCTCATGACTGTTATCTGCCGAACTACAAAATATTTTATTAGCAAAGAAATTAGATGATGCTTTGTGAGAGAATATTATTTCATATAAAAGACCTCTTGAGATGATATCATATAGGATAATTTTTGGGAAAACATGTTATTTACCAGTCAAACTAAAACATAAAGCATATTTGATCACTAAATTCTTAAATTTTAATATGAAAAATTATAGGTTAAAAGAGGATACTTCAGTTGAAGCTAAGATTATTCATATATGAGAATGTAAAGATCTACAAACAACAATCTAAGCAATAACATGACTGAAAGATCGTGTTAAAGGAATTTACAAAAGTCAATAATGCATTATTCTATAATTCTTGCCTCCGATTATTTCTAAGAAAACTAAAACCATGATGGTTTAGTCCATTTACAGCCAAAGCCAATACAAGTTGAATGGTCAAAGATTAAATAGATATTTGAAAAGTAACATTGAAGAAGCAATGGAGACATTTACCCTTTAAAACCTTTAAAAAGTCAAAAAAAGAAAAAAGAGGTCTAAATATAAGACTTTTAAAAAAGAGTTTTGTTTTGTTAGAAGGAGCAACCAATTTGTTTTAAAATTTATTTTAATAAGTTTTATTGCTAAACATTGAAATTGTATTTGTTATTTTTTTTCAAGAACTTGATAGGTTTATCAAATATGTGTTGAATTTGGATTATGAACATGACTTAACATACACTTGTGTGCTAGACCATACCATTGTTTAAAAATGATAACATTTTTAGTGAGATCTACTACATAGGATACATAAACCATGTCTAGTTGTGAATTTGAATTTTTTTTATAAAAGAGATCTACTACCTAAGACATGCCCATGTCTGTCGTGTTTATAAGTTCATATTGATAAAAAAGAGGCAGAGAGATCTACACCTTAGGACACACCTCTATCTTAGACTGTATCTATAAGTAGAGTTTTGACACAATCATCCTCAACCTTGTATCTTATAATGATAACACGAGACCAAATCTTAAAATAGCCAACGTCGCATTGAACCTTTCACCTTCGAGGGTTAGAACTATTTTATATCGTCATTGTCCAATTAGTATAACAAACATTGGGAAACTTAATCAACAGCAATGAAATGAACAAAGTATGGATAAAACGATGGGACTCTCGTATGAACGAACATATAAAACCAACCTATTAATTAAAAACACATTTTTAAGTAATATAAAGAACCAATTAGTCAGACTTTGGGTATGGAGCAGCCTTAAATTTTTGGGTTAGTTGTTCCACCCTGTGAGGTGCTTACAAACTAGCGAAGGGATTAGTCACTGAGTCCGTCGGTGGATACCCTGATCTAAGATTAAAAAAAAAAAGAACCAATTAGTCAAATAGTATAGGAGATGCTTGGTTTGACTATGATTCTCAAATTTGATAGGAAGTACTAAGTTAGAGAATTACTTCCTCAATTTCAAGATGTTTTGTGATGCGGGGAATTTTAAAATTGCTTTTATTAATTTTATATCAGAATTGGACTCATAATGCCCCGTGGAGTTGGTCAATTTTCCAATTTTTACGGGACCCAATTAGTCAAATTGCTAAAAAATGTTGAATTTGCTTGCTAGCTTATAGCAATTAATTAAATATGTCTGTCCAAAATATCTCTAGCATTTTCAAAAATGGTGGTCAGACCTAAAGAGGGGGAAAACATGATGGAGCCTACCAGAGGATGACGTTACTAATCAAAAAGTGTAGATCCCTATTAAAATTATTTACGAGTAAGGCAATATTTCAAATTCATATTGTGATACGAATTTGAAAGGCCATCTCATGGTTTCGTGTATTGAACAATACTTGGTTTCGTGTATTGAAAGGTCATCTCATGATTAATTCAAAATATATTAAATTTAAAGTTAAAATTTATCATATTTATAAAAAATTAAATATTTGACCTAATCAGTCGATACACCAACAACATCATCATCATCATTATACCCCGAAGTCTTGTACTGAAGCAGAGTCAGGATAAATCTCACGGAAATCTAGTAATATCCAACCTTATCCTTAATTAGTAAAGAGACTGCTTCTAAATTAGTTGACTATACTAGATTCAATCACTAAACTTATGTACATATTTAATTTATAGATATAAATTGTTAATGCTTAGATAGAATACATTAGTTAATTAAATATTATTAAATTTAACATAATATTAATAGGTAATCTTTGAAGGTAAATGCGAGAATATGTTGGTGGTGCATGTATTAACCTACCGGAATTATTAATTAGTTTTTAAAAATAAGTACTTTGACTTGAGTGCCCCTATTTGAAGAAATTAGTTTCTCAAGACGCAACATTTCAATTATGTGGTCAAAGTAAAAAGATGGATAGTGGAAAGTGTTTGTAGCTCCTAGATCCTTCTTTCCCAGTCAGCTAGCTCTGACTTTGACCATGTACCAACTTCCAACTGTACAGCCGATGTGGCACACAGTTATCTGCCACGTCAAGCTGCTGAATCTACTTAATTTACCAAGTTACCATGAACTTCACACGTGTCAGACGGTAAGGGACTGAAGTTTCACTTTCGCACGTAGGAAACAATTCTCTCACAGCCCAGCGACACAAACAAAACTTCAGGCTTTCCCTTCCGCTTTTAAACTTCCTTCTCTGCTACATCTCCAACTTTTTCCTCCTCTTTTCTTTTTGATCTGCGACGTCGTTTTTAGATTCCACAATTTTCTTCTTCTTCTTTGTCGTCGTCGTTGAAATTAGTCGTAACTGCTTTCTATTTCTGATTCAAAAATTTCACACTTCAACCAAAGAAATTTTTGTTTGTTTGTTATCCGTAGGCTTCGGATTCGACTAACACAAGTAGCTTTCCTCTGATTTTCCAATCTCTGCTGCGGTTGTTAAATTTGCTCAGATTCGAAGAAGCTGGATTTGGTTAGGGTTAGTGAGAGAGATGAAGTCACCGCTGGCTAAGCTTACAGGATTTAAGCTTCATAAGAATGATGGTAAGGACAAAAGAGACATTTTCCCTTCTGCTATGTTGGATGAGCTCGCTCAAGCTTCTCAGGTTATCTTCTCTCTTCTCTCTCTCTCTCTATATGTGTGTGTGTATAATATGTATACACTATATTCTGATAGTGATTTAATTGGTTTGTAATTATTAACTTCTTTCAAAAATCTCTCATCTTGTTTATATTGACAATTCTTTTAAAATTCAAGTGATTGCCGGTTTCAATTCGTCTTTTCGTTTTTTGATTACTATTTTAGTTATTTCTGATCTGAATTTAGCAAGTGAACGAACGAGCTGATTTTGATTTCTGTGATGAGGTGTAGACTGGTAGTCTCTGTTTGATTAACCATCTCGGAAGCTACAACCATTTCAAATTGACGTCACTTCTGCTTCTTGGTGTACTATATTTAATTTTGCCCAAAAAAAAAGACAAAAAACTGTTTCTAGCTTAAATCTTGTTTGAGATCCCAATTTGTTAGCGGAGCAAATGATATATTCCACTAAGATAATGTTATATGTAATGTAATTATGATTAAATTGCATCATTCATTCCATTGCTTTGCATCATTGCGTTTAACAACAAATCCTCAATATCCTACCAAACTTCACTTAAGTGCATCATTGAACCCATTCCTTTGCAGCTTATCTGGAATGTAGTTAAGGATCACTATTAAATGTTTTTCCTGTCCCCTGTTTTTTCCACAGGACATGCAAGAAATGAGAAATTGCTATGATAGCTTGCTTTATGCGGCAGCAGCAACAGCAAACAGTGCATATGGTAGTGGTCTACTTACCTTTTGTATTCTAGTATGATGCTGCCTTATGCTGGTTGACATCATTCTTAATTTATAGTTTGCAACCTTGATTTATTTCAAGAGTTTGGACTTTCTCTATTCATGGGTTGACAAATTATTGATTTGATAAACGCATCACTGGTTCATTTGCCAAAACTCTAAACCTTTTGCAAATAAAATAGACTAAGATTAATAAGAAAAATAAAATAACCAGTACACTGTGCATTTGAACTGTAGTCATGTGAATACTGGAGTTCAATCCCTATGTCAATTCCCAGTGCCAATCGCCTCAGCAATTTTAGTTTTGGGTTGGAAAATTTTCCCTTTCTTATTCTTTTTGTTGGCCTTAAACTATTTTCCTTGGCACTCCTTCAGTATGGTGTTGTTGTTAATTTCCTCTAGGATTACATACATACACCTGCATGAGTCTACTGAGGCTAAAAGTCACACGTATCCTATTATTTCATTGGCCACTAGTTTTGTTTGTCATAATATTAGCCCTAGTTCTTGAAAAGAAAACTAAAATTGAAGTAATATTATTGGTGTTCCCTGCCTGTCCTACATCATTTGTGTACTTGTACATGAAAAATGTTATAGTTGTTTTGAAAATACTTTATCATTGCATTTACGCATTCTAAAGCTTGGAAAATTGTCATGAACTTTAGTTTGATAGCATTGTCCTTTCAGAATTCTCAGAATCACTACGGGAAATGGGTTCATGTCTCTTGGAGAAAACTGCATTACCTGATGATGAAGAAACTGGTAAGCAAATTGTCAATCAGAAGTAGTATCTTGTCCTAGCAATATGCTTGATGTATAACTGGGTGTTTATACTCTAAGAATTACACTGGAAGTTAACAGTCTTGTCTTCATTGAAGTTCCATTCATTTCACTTTTTCCATAGAACATAGGCTTCTATATAATTACTCCTCCCAACACAACATAGGCCAACCACTGAATTCAGTGTAGGATGAGGAGGGATGCCCATAAGCAATAGAGTTAATTGTTAGATTCAGACAGAGTTTTCAGAACCTGAGATTGTGGGCATCCATTTTTGCTTTGCCTTTAGCAGGTTACTTTTCTTCATTTTTATTTTTTTTATGACCACCTTCCAGCACTTACAATTATTTGCTTCTTACCAATGTTAATCCCTTTGCTCTTGCATTCCCTCTTTGTTTTTATTGCACTAGACTTCATTTTCTCAGTTTATCATGTTAACTTTTTGACAATGATTGAACAGATCTCAACATTGTAGTGTTAGGAAGTAAAGCTAGTATTACTTTGACATGTGATTAATGTGCTTTTTTAGTTTAGAATATGATATATAATTTGTATTTGGTATACTTGTATGATCACGTTTCAGTTCTTCCTGAACTTTCAAAATGAAAATTCACTTCAGCTTTTATGTTCACTTTCAGAGTGTGATTCAACTAAAAATCCCATCATTTTTGTTTGCAATTCTGTGTATGCCTTAAAATCTAATGGATCATTACCTCAAAATTTTGTCTATGTAGAGAGCTTTGGGTACATATATTTAGAGCATTGATAATTTTTGTAGTCTTACAATGCAAGAATATGTAAAGGTCATGTTCACCTTGACTTCTTCCAGAACCACCAAAAAGTTGAGAGAAGAAAAAAAAAAGGAAAAGAAAGAGAGATCTGAACTGTTAAGGTCATGTTTATGGAACCATGGCTAATGATATTACCATGCTTTAATATACTCTGATGCTATAAATATCTGCAGGAAAAATTTTGTTGCTACTGGGGAAGGTGCAGTTTGAACTTCAAAAACTTGTTGATAGCTATGTAAGTACCTGTTGATCTGATTTTCTTTTGTGGCTAACAATGCAATATCATTAAGTCTAATGCCTCTGAATAATATTTTCTTTTTGGCATATAAGCGGTCTCATATATTCCTCACAATCACAAATCCTTCCGAATCACTTCTCAATGAACTCAGGACGGTAGAGGTTTGTTTTTCTGCCTCACTATTGTTGTTATCTTGGGAAAAAGTCCTTTTGTTGTAGTGGCAATTCAATAGATAACTGTCTCGCACTCGTCAAATGTTCTTTATGTTCTTGCATATAATGTCATAGTGCACTAATATGGTTGTAACTTTAAGCTTGGTATCTTTGATGGAGAGAAAGATTTATGAAAGCTAAGTTTCAAAAAATTAGGCCTAGAATAGGATTGATGCAGTGAAAAGGTCAAATATCTCTATGTCTGTATCATGATTAGGGTTTAATCAAAAACCTAATGGATCAAATTTCAGAAATAAAGGGCTGCTGTCTTGCTGAAGAGAGTCCTATTTATGCTAGTTTTTTTCTAGCAGAAACCTTCCTAAAATAGGAAACACAATCGAAGCTTCTAACTAGAAAATCCTATCCATTATCTACCTTAGGGCGTAATAGGAAAAAGAAAAACCTAAGCAAAGATAAATAAGAAAAGTTTTATAAAACTACTAAATCTATGTGATGCTTTTTTATCAATATCGCTTTATTTTTTCTTCAGCATTTCTATTTGTTACTGTTTGCATGTGCATATCATGTTGTAGAATCTGTGCTTATTTCTACTTTTGGGTCAATGTCTCATCTGCTGTATTTCTGGGTTTAAGATCTAGTCATAGTATTCATCACTGAAATAACCTTGAAATGGTACACTTTTGTCAGGACCTTGCTTTATCATGCTTCTTTTTATTGTTACGTGTTAAGGAATGGAAAATGAGCTTACCTTGATTGGTTTTCAATAGTGCAATCCTGCACACATACATAAATTGCCATATTTGGAGGTCCTTTCTTGCTCTCAGTAACTTGGTCCTTCACTTTGGAACTTACATCTTAGTTTTTTGTTTCCTGTGGTGTAAGCCGCTCTTTTTAATTATTGATAATGGATTCAAGTTACTCCATGGATCTGGTTTTACGCATTGACAATTTGCTTTCTGCTGCAGGATATGAAGCGACAGTGTGATGAAAAAAGGTACTCAGTCTTCTGTTACTTTTCTTTTATTTGTCGGTAGTAAATTTCTTCTAATTAATCAAATGTTTCTCAGAAGCATTTATGAGTACATGCTGGCACAACCAAAGGAAAAAGGAACATCAAAAAGTGGGAAAGGTGAATCTTTCACACCAAAACAGTTGAAAGCTGCTCACAATGAGTTTGATGATGAGGCAGCCTTGTGCATTTTCCGATTGAAATCTCTGAAGCAAGGACAGTCGAGAAGTCTTCTGACACAGGCTGCACGACACCATGCTGCTCAGGTTTCCTTTATAGTCACCAAACAGTTCAACTGATTTGAAAAATAATTCCTTCACTTAGTTTGATGGATATATGCTTTTCTTCTTACCTTTATTGCTTTAAATGTAGTTGAATTTCTTTCGGAGGGGACTAAAGTCACTTGAGGCAGTAGAACCTCATGTAAGACTAGTCACAGAACAGCAGCATATTGATTACCAGTTCAGTGGACTTGAAGACGACATTAGAGATGATGGTGAAGATGATAGTGGTAACAGGGATAATGTAGATGAAAGCAGGGAATTGAGTTTTGATTACAGACAAGCTAGGCTGGGTCATGATGCTATTTCCACATCAATAAATTCAATGGAGGTGAGGGTGTAATTCTTTAAGATATTTTCTAGCTTTAATATATTTTATAGCTTTAGAGGTACTAATTACTTTATTTAACATCTTCTATGTCTTGTTCTAAACTTGCATAGAGTATAATTCAATGTCATATCTTGGCCATTCATTATGTTTTCATAAATTTCCTATTAACGTTGATCATCTTTATCAAAACAAATGATGTATGCCTTTACTTGCATCAAGCTCTTATTTTGGCATGTAGGATATATGTTTCATGAATGGTGTAAAGTGAGCTTTAAATTCCAATGGCTTTCTTGTTTCAAAACGTGGAAAGATTTATGTAAATGTAACTTTCTTTGTCTAGTATAATAATTTGCTTGATTTGAGTAATTTTAATTGTGTCAGTCACGTTATATATAATTAGATGTACAACAATTCTACGCTTATGTAAGGTTGTTCTCTTATGTCTACTTGATAGTTGATGCACATATATTATCAAAGTAAATGAAATATATTAGTTTGTGATTTACTTTCCTGCAATATATCAGTTCTGAATCACATTGAGAGTGGTTTCAGAACCTATGAGATGTGGTTTAAGCTTCAGCATAGTTGGGTGGTTGGTTTGCAGAACATGTAATTGATTGGGTGTGCATAAGCTTTTGCATAAAAAAGTCAATGCCAAGACCAAATTTTCTTATTATTGAACTTCCATTCGATAGCAGTTATATGCATTATTCATTTTTTTTTCCCATTTACAATAATAATCTATACCAAAAATACAAAAGAAATCACAATTACACTTCTGTAAATGATGATGTTTGAGAATTAATTAGAAACATCTAGATGATGTAGATCAACATATGCTATTACTAGTCTTGTCGCAGATAAAGAGTATTGAGATAGGTCATTGTGAAAAATGGTGGACTGCATTATAATAAAGTAGCATTCTTTTAAGCATATGGACTTTTCTCTCAAGGAAGGTTGAATGGGCTGTGAAACCTTTGGGAAAGTGACATGCTTTTTGGTCTTTACCTTTTTGTGTTGTATATGCCTCATAAGAAGGAATGAAGTCTTCCGCAGGTGCTATAAGGTATTTAAAGGAGGGTTTTGAAAAGCAGAATAATTCTATTTTGTTTTTACTTGAATAGTTTACAAGAATATATACAGGAAATATTCCTAAAATGTATCCTAGAAATTAGTAATATACAGAATCATACAACTAATTATAGGATATACGTAAATATACAGCTAACTAATAATGCATGCTACTGACACTCCACCTCAAGTTGGTTAATGAATATCTTTCGTTTCCAACGTGCTAATAAAGTCTTCAAAGGTTGTCTTGGATAGTCCTTCTGTCAAAACATCAACTATTTGCTCCTTTGATAAACAGAGTCTCCATGACTTTGCTTATACCCAAATGCTGTCATAGCCTTCATGAATCTCCGAGACCATGCTCTTGGTGACTGTTTTAGTCCATAAAGAGCCTTTTTTAATTTGCACACCAATCCCTTTTGAGATTTAAATCTGGGTGGAACTTCCATGTATTTTTCTTCTTCTAGTTCTTCATGGAGGAAGGCATTTTTAACATTATATTGCTGTAAATTCGAGCCATAGTTGGCAGCTAGTGACAATAAAAGCCTAGCAGCATTCATCTTTGCTACTGGTGCAAATGTTTCTAGATAATTTATGTCATAGGTTTTGGTATAACCTTTGGCAACCAACCTAGCCTTGTAACCTTCAACTGTCCCATCAGATCTACTTGACTCTGAAACACCCACCTGCATCCAACCAATTTTTTATCCTTAAACAGTTCCACCAGCTCCCAAGTTTTATTTTTCTGGAGTGCATCCATTCACTTTTCATAGCACTTCTCCATTTCTCATCTCCTATTGCCTCGGTCAAATTCATTGGAATGGGAATGTTATGGCGATTTTTGAGCAAGGTTTGGTGTTTTTGGACAAGTTTTGATATTTCTTGAACAAATATGGTAGATGTTATGTGCAGGTTCTAGTACCTTTTTTGAGGGCAATGGGTAGGTCTAAATCACTAGGTTCAATCTATGGGTCGAAGTTAAGCTTGTCATGAGTATGTGTATCAGGGTGGGATAAGCTTGGGGTTGGTTCAGTTGGTTCCAAATCTGTTTGGAATGCTGGAACAGTAGCTTGTGCAGGGGCTTGTAAATGCTGTAGGTGAGAGGCAGGTCTCTTCTTGGTGTAAATCTGCAATTTTTGAGTGGTTTTTCCTTCATTTGTTTCCGTTAGAGCTTCCTTTGGTTCAATAGACTTGTCTGAAAAATGTGATTCAGACTCTATTTGAGTGGAAAAATCAAGGAAAAATAAGTCCTTTGTCCTATCTTCATTCAAATTCTCCCCCCTGAACATAGGGTTGAGTAAAGAAAGGTCTGGTTTCATTAAATGTAACATCAATGGACACACAAAATTTGTGAGTTTTGCTATAGAAACACTTTTATGCCTTTTGGGTGGAAGAGTAACCAACAAAAACACACTTAAGAGCGTGAGAATCAAGTTTTCCTATATTTTGAGAGTGAATATGAGCATAGGCTATACTTCCAAAAGTTCTAGGAACAAGAGGATTGGAGAGCCTTAGATTCGGATAGAATTGTGTAATAACATTTATTGGTAATTGAAAATTAAGAACTCTAGTTGGCAATCTGTTATGTAAGTAGGTAGAAGTTGGAACAACTTTCTCCCAGAAGTTTTTGGGAACATTTTTATGAAAGAGTAGTACCCTTGTGATATTCAACAAGTGACCATTTTTCTGTTCTGCATCTTAAGGAGTATTAACTTATATATCTTCATTGCTTCAATGCAGCTTTTCCATATAATTTGTTGAGCAAGAACTTTGAAGAATACTGATAGAACTCTCAACAACAGAGAGATTTCTTACTGGATAGTATTGAGTATAATGACAAATCTGTCAAGTTACAGTATAGGATGCAGCCTATTTCGAGAGTTGCTGCTCTCTCCAGCCTATGG
>JANZXV010000007.1:6224752-6237843 GCA_027576455.1 Erythroxylum roigii
GAATGCATGTACCTATGAATAAATGCATATGCAAGAAACCTGTTCCTCTACGATCAGAGGCCAGTAGCATGCTCAGTTAGTGAATGCAATGAACTCTATCAGTCTAACCCAATATTACCATAATACTCCTTTGCTACCAGTAACGGGATGTTACACATTATCTAAAGCTTGTTGAAACGATAGAATGATCTCTTCAATTTACAAGCTTGACCAAATGTGGCTTTATTATAACCTTTTGGGACCATCATATAAACTTCTTCATCTAAATAACCATGTAAAAACGAACTGTTTGTATCTAATTTATGAAGATGTCCTACCTTGGCTATTGTACTGGCTAAGAATGTTCTAACAGTCATCATTTTGGCTTTTCTTTCAACTTGATTATAGTCTTTTGTCACTAATCTTGCCTTATATTTTTCCATATTGCCATCATATTTATGCTTGACTTTGTACACCCATTTACATTATATGGATTTCTTTCTGAGAGGCAATTCAATTAACTCCCATGTCTAATTCTCTTCTAAAGCTAGTATTGAAGTATGTGTGTGTGTTGGATCCCGATTTGTTTTAAATTTGACTTATTATTTGTTTAGTGATTTATGTATGCTTGTTTGATTGTTTGTGTATTTTTAGAATTGGGTCATTAATTAAGTAGGTTTAAATGAAGATTGAAGTTAGTTGGAAAGATGGGTAGTTAGTTAGTATTAATGTGGAGTTGATGTATTAAAGGTGTAGAGGCATAAGAGACAAAAGAAGGGCATAAGAGGAAAGTCTAAGTTAATGAGGGGCATTATTGGAAGGAATAGGCTATTTTTGTGTCTTAAAGTTGAAGAAGATAGGAGCAATTTCGTGGAAGCCTTGGAGAGGGGGGAGAAAACGTGAGAGAAATAGAAGAAGAGAAGGAAAATTCGACAAAGCTAGGAAAAAGGAGGAAAAAATTGTGGAAAGAATAGAAGAATGAAGCTTTCTAAGGTAAGTTCTTCATCTTCTTTATGCTTTAGTTAATAAATGGGTTGTGGTTTTGTGATGGAAAAATTCTAAAGAGAGAAAGGGGTTTGTGTTGGGAATGCTTGGAGGAAGAAGAAGATGACGAGAATCCACAGAGTTTTTGGGTTTCTAAGTTGGGTGTTGAGTTTTTTAACCTAGATGAACTATGGGTAGGTTAGATTTGGGATTGATTAGGGTTAATTTCATTTGATTATGATTATGAAAATTTGGGGATTTCCATTTGGATTAGAAATTGAATGAGATTTTTTGGTTGTGTTAGGAAATTAAGGACAACCTAACCAAGAGCAAGAGGAAGGGCACCATTGAATTTGGAATTTCCAAGAGTAAAAGGTGGGTAATTTATTTATAGTTATTGTGTAATGGGCAAAATGCCTTGTGTATGCATATACATGTATGTATGTGCTTGAATTGATAATTTGTGAATTTCTATGATGTGTTATGTTATGTTATACATTGAAAGATGTATGACATTATGATAAAGATTAAATTGTGAGCATGATTATGCTATGCCTTTTATCATGGCATTTTGATTGAATGGAAAGAAGAAAAATCATGAGAATATGAATTTGTGAATGATTGAATTAAGCATGAGAATGTAAGATTGTGAATGATTGAATTAAGTGTGAGATTTGATTGTGTTCGGGCGAGAGGAACCGTTTCGTTAGTCACGTGCACGTCGACGTTAAGCCTTCTCCCGGTTGCCCGCTTGTGGCCCACGAGATTCGAAAAGTGGACTCGTTTTGTTCACGGAGTAAACTTCGATTTCTCTGTTTTGTTCACGGAACTCTCGAGCCAAATTGTGTGTGCATTTGCATTTTGATGTGTAAGTTATGATGCGAATAGTGTGTTTTGTTTGAATGATAAATGATACCAAATGTGTTTAATGAGATGATGCATTGAATTATGAGATGTGTATGGAAATTGTAAATGCTAAGATTCATTGTTGGTCTATATGGATATTTGTATATATATATGATTGTGTGGCTCATTGCCAATGGCTATGAATAAGTTAGCCACAAAGCTGTGTAGCTCAACCCATAAATTTTCCTCCTCAGGTGTGGACCGAGAAGAGTAACGACCCTGTAAGGCATTTGGGAAACTCCAAGAGAGCTAGGAGTCTTTTGCGTTTTGTATTAAGTTAGTAACATTTGGCTAGCTTTATAGGCATATCAAACATAAGCATCTTTTGTAATTTGTATTAAGTTGATGTATGTGTTGATATGTAAGTAAAGCTTGTTCAAACATTGCTTTTGTTTTCTAATGAAAATGAGAATTGAGAAGTTCATATTGCATGAATATGTTTCTTTTGAGTTTGAGTATGATGTATGTGCTTATCCTTGGTTGAGATATCAAATTGTTGCTAGTGTTGGAAGAACATGTTGAAATTGGGAAGAATGTGTGTGATGAATCCTTTGGAGTTGAGATTCAATGATGTTTGTAGTTGTTTTAATGGATTTGAAGTGGTTTTTGTGATATTGGAGAAGGATATGAGGAAAGGGGATGTTAGGATGGGTTTAGTACCCTTTGGAGGGGTCTTGGAGGGTGAAAATTTTATGTTACCCGAAGGTTACACAGCCTGCCCGTGTGAATTCACACGGGCCGTGTTTTCTGAGCGCAGGGACACTATTTCACCCGAAGGTTACACGGCCTGACCGTGTGATTTCACACGATCCGTGTGTTTTGACCCAAAAAATGACAAAATTTCAATTTTTGGTCTTCACAAAAGTTTTAGCCCTAGATGTTTACTTTCTAACCGTTCAAAAACGAAGTCAATCCGACATCTATAATGAGAGTTATGACGTTTACGCCACAGTATGTTCAATGGGAATCAGAATATAAACATGTTGGATTCGTTGGGCCATAACTCCTTCGTCTGACCTCCGATTGAGGTGATTCTTAAGGCGTTAGATTCCTAACATGTTTTTCTATATCTCCATAAAAATTTATAGCTTTTGGAGTTAAATTCAAAAAGTTTGATTGAATGGTAGTGAGTGGTCGGTTTGGAGAGCTTGATCGGGCTATGAATATACTTTGGATTTTTAAGCATATCTTGAGCTATAGAGCTCCGATTGAGGTGGTTCTTGGTTCTACATAAACTAGAGACTAAGAGCTACCATTTGGAAGAAGTAAATTGTGATTACTGTGAATTTGTTGTGTGGGCTCGCCTTCGTGGCTTGAGATGTTATGAGAATGAGGGCTTTTCGATGAGGGTTAAAGAGATTGGAAACCCGCTTATGTATCTTTTTCGATTCCGAACCGATTGTTGGGCTTCAAAAACGGGGCCCAACAACAACTCCATATACAAGTTAATCTCTAAAATTCTAGCTCAAAGATTAAGAAAAGTGCTTCCCAACTACATTGGAGAATCACAAGGAGCTTACATACTTGGGAGGGTTATTGGGGATAACATCTTAATTCTTCAAGAATTGGTCAAAACTTATGCAAAGAAGAATGGTAGGCCCAACTGTTGTATAAAAATTTAATTAAGGAAAGCCTATGATTGTGTGGATTGGGATTTCATCATTAATATTCTCACCATTATGGAACTTTTACGGATTTTTATCCAGTGGATTAGATAATGTATCTTTACTCTTTGTTATAGCATCCTTGTTAATGGTCAACCTACAAATACATTCAAAAGTACTAAGGGGATCAGAGAAGGTGACCCAATATCACCTTACCTCTTTAGTTTAGGATCATCTTACATCTTTAGTTTAGTTATAGAAGTCTTCAATAGAATGCTTCATAAAGTGGTGTAGAGCACCAAAGGCTTCAAATTTCATTCTAAATGCAAAAGATTCGATTATCTCATCTATGCTTTACTAATGACCTTATTTTGCTATCCAAAGTCTCTAATGAAAGCTCTTAAAATGTTTAGTAGGATGTCTAGACATTAAGTGAACTGTTCCAAAAGTGGCATATATCTATCTCACAAAGCTTCTAACTTGGGTTCCACTCTAGTCTCTATCGTAGGTTTTGATATTCAAAAGCTTCCAATAAGGTATCATGGCATTCTAATCCAATAGTTAAGATTTAAACAATCAGATTATACTTGTTTGATTAATAATATTATTTAGATAATTAATTTGTGGAGCTCTAAGAATCTCCCTACAGCTAGAAGGGCCCAACTTATCACATCTATACTGAACTCCATTAGTGTCTACTAGGTTGCTTACATTGTTTTTCCAATGAAATTCATCAAAGCAATTAATAGAATTCTTAACATGCTTTTGTGGACTGGTTGCAAAGGTAATCCTTGTAAGGTAAAGATGAAATGAGGGGATGTCTGCATCCCTAAATGTCAAGGGGCACTTAATTTCATTTTCCTCAAATTCTTAAATGTTGTCTTGCTTTCCAAAACGCTATGGAGACTCCTTACTGATAAGCAAGCTTTATGGTGTAGATGGATTCACATCTATTTCATTAAAAACAAAAACATATAGAGAATTAACTTAGATAATCTATCCTCCACCACATTGAAAGATATCCTTAAGCTGAGGGGTAAAATGAGGCCTCATTCATCCACCTCATCAGCAATAGGGAAACTACTTCTTTCTGGATTAATAACTGGCTATCAATTGGTCCTTTGGAGGAAACTGATGATGTTATTCCTTTAAAATCTCTTATCCAACAACATCTTACAATGGATCAGGCTCTTACAAGCAAAAATATAATTAGTGTTGCTCCAATTCCAATTCCTTTAAAGACTAAAATTTTGCAAAAATTTTGCAGACATGTGTTAACTCTAATAATGATATTATTATTTGGAAACACATTATGAATGGTATCTTCTCTAATCTATCATGCAAAAGGGTGCTTACCAGTAAATTTCCAATTCTTCCATGGATAAATAGTTTGGTCTAAGCATCTTCAACTCAGAGCTTCCACAACCCTTTGGCATGCTATGTTGAAAAAGCTATCAATTGTGGATAAGATTGCAAGATTTAATTACCTTACAAATTGGTGTTCATTATGCAGAATGGATGAAGAGACTATGAATCATCTATTCTTCAAATGCAGATTTATCAATAATACATGGAAAGCATTGTTGCTTAAGTGTTTGATTATTGATTGTCTAGATGACTTAAGCCAAGTATAGATTGGTGTGCCAATCTAAAATTTCATAATAAAACTATCAAATGGAGTTTCTATATATTTCACTGTCCTCTTTAGTCACTACTATATGGGATGATAGGAATAATAGAATTTTTTCATGACAAATGTCACACCAGCTAGCTTTTCAACACTCATCTATTGCAATTGATTAAATTTCACATTAACATGCACATGTATAAGGATCTGGATTTACATTTTCTCTGCACCACCGGGAGATTACAATCTCAAAGACAAGACTTTTTGCTCTATCTTATGTCTAAGTTGTAAAGATCTTATAGACCTATTCCTCTTGTATTTTGCAGGCTAATGTACCAAATCTATGTTAATTATCTCTTATGGCTTAATTTCATTCAACTTTTTTCGACAGAAAAAAATGACAATACCCAATTAGCCATTACCCAGACCCATTATCCAAACCCATTACCCGAAACCATTTGGCCTCCTCATTTACGTAAGTGATTCTCGCGTCGTGCTCAGACGCTATGAAGCTCTTCTTATTGCACGATTATGATTATGATTATGAATTTATAGGAGCTGAAGGACGTAATGCACTTACGTAAACAAGAAACTCGGTGATGTTAATGAAGAAAAGCCAAAGACCAATGTTACTTAATAAATCCATGGCGCGATTTATAAACGCCATGCCTTGATCACCTGAGCTTTAAGTTTTCTTTTCGTCTCTCGCTCCTTCACTCTGCAGAACTGTTTTCCAAACCCTTCGCCTTACTAGTAAAGACTTGCCAAAAGCCTTTCGGTTCTTTTATTGAGCTTGCCGAATGGGCTTCAATCATGACGCCCAGTCCTATTTTATAATGCTCAAAATCTTGGGTCGTTCACGCTATCTCAACATCGCTCATAATTTTCTTTTCTCTATAGAGAAGTAATCCGATGGTGCAGTTAGGCTCGAGGATAAGTTATTCAATAGCTTCATCAGGAGTATTGGTCAGGCTGTCTGAAGCTTTCTACGTTGATGAAATCAACGGAGGATTCTCCATTTGTGGATATGTTTAATATTTTTTGTTGATCTTGCTTGAGGCTACTTTTAGTTGACATAAGTTTTTTAATAGAACATAGTGAAATGTAATATAACGTAACAGTTTATAATATAATAAAATATAAATAGATATAACATTAAAAAATTATTAATTGAAAGGGATGAAAGTGTTCATAATGTAATATAGTAAATTATTATTTCGAAGATAGATAGAATGGGATATAATGTATGTATAATCAAGGACGGAGCCACAGCGGGGGCAAGTGGGGGCACTTGTCCCCACTGATTCCAAAAAATTTTACATAAAAAAAATTATTATTTTAAATTTTTAACTCATAAAAAAAATTAAAATTTTACCCTCACTATTTTTTTTTTGCCTCCGGTAAAATTTTGCCCCCACTCAAAAAAATTTCTGAATCCGCCCCTGTGTATAATAATAATAATGGATGACTATTTAACCATTGATAAAAACAAAATATATGTTAATAGATATAAAACATAGGGTTTAGGGTATAATTAGCATTATAAAAAATTATTGAAAGAATACTAGGTAATACTTATTCATCATTTTACATTTCATCTTAAACTCCTTAAATTAGAGCTAACTTATTTTTATTATTTAGGATGAAATATAATGTAACTGTGAAACTCTTTCTTTTTATCCTATTTCATTTCATTTTTTTACGGAACTTCTTATTAGATAATAGAATAATATTATATTTCATTGAACACTATAGCCGATGTGAGTTTTAGACATGCTTTCTAGACTGATAGGGCATTTGGTGTCCGATAATGTGTACTTGAGTGATGGGTTTGGAAAATGGGTTTTGAGTAATGGATAATAAAGTAGTTTTATTAGGCATGCTTGATTGAAAACTTTCTTTTTTTGGCGAATAACTAATATGTTATGACTTATAACTAACAAAGCTTTTGCTAGTCACATTAGTGTATTAGTAACATATCTAAAGTTTTGAATTTAACTGTTAAAGTTATAAAGGGTTTACTACTCACTTGAAAATTTTTAAAACTTAAGCATTGGATTGAGAAAATATCAAAAAGTTTGACACTTAAGGAATAATTATTGCTTTTTTTTTAACTCTTATTACACCCCATAAAATAGGGATGTGATCCTCTGCCCCGTATTCTGGCCCTAACTTGTCCAGAATATGAGGCCAGAGAATTTTAGGGCTATAAAATGTAGGGTTTGGAAAAGTTCATAAATGCACAACCTTATCCTTACCTAATAGAGATATTGTTTCTTTAAATTAATTTGACCCAAATTAATATTTTAAACTAAATTTAAAGGGTTGAATAGTGACTAGAAGTAATAAAGACTATAACTATGAAATATATAATTCATAATACTGTTTGATATCATCTCCCTAATCAAAGTAATTTTAATATTTATCAACAATGTTTAGTATAAGCTATTATATTTTAGAATTTTATTACCTGTAATTAATATAATATACAAATCTTTCAGAATTAATGTCGCATTAGGTTGAGTCTAATACAAAATAATATCATCCCATAAAACGAAAAATCTTAAATAATTTATTTAAATTCTATTTTAACTATGATATTGAAATTCTTTAATTTTTGAATGACCGACGACTAGTGTTTATCTGCATTAGAGTAGAGAACTTCTTTTTCCGGAATTGAAGTTATTTATTTGATAATTAAGCTACAGGATAACAACAAACATGGCGGGCGTATCTTGACATCAGCATTGCATAAATGTTACGCTGGTTAGAATCGAGAAGCCATTTATGCCAAAGTCAAAAGGCGTGAACTTGTTGCACTCGTGTCAAAACTCTTACTTTTATGCGTGCATTAGAGCATTGATGAATTCAATAAAACTCTTTACTTTTATACGTACATTAGAGCGTTGATGAATTCAATAGACAAACTTAACATCATAACTTTGATCCCATAAGATGAAAACCTAATAAAAATGCTTTTCCTTTAAATTAGCAATTAAATACTCATTAAGATCAAAGTTATTCCTTAAACAGTATTTAGGGATGACAGATTTTAGCTAAGTTTAGTTATTTTTTATACCTTGATTCATGAGTCAGACTTAAGTCTAGATTGACTCGAGATTTAATTTTTTTAAATTTTATTTAAAAGAATTAGAATTAGGATAAGCTTGAGCCTGAACAGCTCACACCTATTCTCAATTAAAAATATTATGTTGTTCCATATTTTTAATTTTAAAAAATTATTTTAAAAAATTAGCAGAGCTGACTCATAGACTAGCTCATTGTCATCCCTAAGTCAATATCTCCATTTTTCTAAATTGTTGTTATACTAAAAATTAAATTCCTATAGTTACAAATTTGTTCTTAAAGAGGTAGTTCTTTAATTTTTCAGGAGACATTAAATTTATTGGATTGGGTGATATTTAGTGCACATGTCTACGCTGGAAAGTGAGAGGCGCAGACAAGGTGGAAAGATTCTTTCGACGTTGAAATTGAATTGCAATGTGACATAGAGGACCACAATTTTGAAGTTTCTATCGGAACCCGTACACTTGCCATGATTATAGTAGTTAGTTGTTACCACAGAACAAGCGTTGAAATTGAATTGCATATAAGTTCCTATCGAAACCCGTACACTAGCCATGACTGTAGTTGTTATCCTAATGCTATTCTTAATCTCGGGTCTAGTGCGCGTGTTGCGAACGCCGTCCTGCTGATCTGTCTAAGATACTAGGTTAGGTTTGTTTTATTTTATTTTATTGTGCATCTTTCTTTTATTATTGTTTTATTTTTAAAAAAAATTGAAGTAATTTTCTTTGATTATATTTAAACTATTTACAAGTTCCATCTTAACTTCATTTTTGTTGACAAGTCATATGTTGTTTCCTTTGCTATTGGAAGAGCCTGATTTTATTAATAATGTTCTCTGCCAATTGATATTTGCTTGTCTCCTCCCTTAAGTAGAGCCTTTTGTTTCTCTCTTTCCATAGATTGTAACTTGTGATTGTGAAAGTTGCTTTAATTGTGTCAAAAAATATTATTGTTTTATTTTGTGTAAACTTTTTTTATTGTGTTTTCTATTTTAATTTTTTTTATTTTTTATCCTCTTTTATTTCTATTTTATGAGGATGACTATACATAATATTAGATAGAATCTTCATCAAATTCAGAATTTGTAATTTTATTATTTAGGAAAGTACAAAAATATTCCTTTCTTATTTTTTTGTTTTCTTTGATATTATATTTTTTTGTTCTTTTATTGTATACATTAAGGACAATGAACAATTTTAAGTGCGTGAAAGGGTTAATGAAAATTTTAAAAAAAATGCAAATTTCTTAAGCTTATTATAGTCTTCATTATTTATTATTATTAACTAAAATCTTGATTTAGTTAAAATCTATCCAAAACATTATAGGTTATTATTGATTATTGAATTGACTTAGAATGCAAAAGGATGAATGTTAGATTAGACTCTCTTTCATAAGTTATATCTTTAATAATTATTGAAATTATTAATTTGAATAAAAAGTACATATTATTTACACATATTGGTCCTATTTGTGAGCTTTTGAACCTAAGAGCAAATATATTATTATTTGATATTCTTTTAATCTTTTTGGCGTATTATCACACATAATTGGATAATTCTAGAACTTATTTCTATTATTCATGTTAAGATACCATTTTTTAAACTAGAGGCATTAAAATGATAAAGGCACTTAAATTTAACCTTTTTGTTTTAGCCTATTTCTTTGATTATTATCTAAGTTGTTTTATCTTTTAAAGTTAACCATTTTTTAGACTTAGACTTTTAATTGATTATAGCCATATTGATAGCTTTTATCCTATCTTTCTTTAAAAACTTTTATTATTTTGAATCTTGAGGAATTTACATTTACTTGATTGCTTGAAACTTGGGCTATATTGAAGAATTTTAAACAAATAAAAGGTGTGATATTCCTATGAATATTGGTACATGGTGAATTTTAATTTGTTTCTTTTCAAATGCTTTAACGTTATAATTTTATGCTCTCCAAAATTGCTTGAAGAAGTTCAAAACTTAAAAATTACATGTTGTGAGCATATTTAAAAAAGAAAAAAGACAAAAAGAAGAAAAGGAAAGTTGTGATATTTGTTGGAGAGAGAAGAATTATTATTGTACCAATGAAATTATTTTTTGAAGGCCCTATGCTATAAAGAACTAAGTTTTATTTAATCTTGTTTACGTAAATTTTTGTCAATATTTTTACCCTTTTAAATTATCTCCTCCATATCTTTACCTAAGCTTCGTTACGCTTTTATAAAAAGACCTTTTCTTTTTTGTTTCTAGTTTACTTATAAGTGATGGAGATATGATTTTATTACAACCATTTAATTAAAGTGGTGGAGATGTGATTTTATTGTAAGGTTATCGTTGAGAATCTTCCTATGTAATGATTTGAGAGGATGTTATATTTTTTGTCCTAAATACTTTGAGTGCATAGAGTAAATCCTTTGTAAAGGTGAGGAATTTGTGATATTGATTTCAAAAAGATTATCACTCCTAGTTATTTAGTCTAAACATTCTCTTATTTAGCCTAAATATTTTCTTGTAATGACTTGTTTGATTTATTTATGTAATTGTCTTCTTTCTTATTTGTGTATTTATTTACTTGTTTATCTTTCATTTTTACTCTTTACCTTGTTTTATATTTATTATATTATTTATTATATTTTTATTATACATATTTATTTTTATTATATTATTATTATCTTGTATGTCTTTTTATTTTTATTTTATTTTTAATTATTTTTAATTTATTATTTTAGCATGCTTGTGCATTTTTTTCTTTTATGAATCTATCGGAAATAACCTCTTTACTAGTTAAGGGTAAGGCTATGTATTACTAGACTTCCCTAAGTCTTATGTATCAGTGGGACTCTAACTAGATGTTATTGTTATTAATGTATTTTAAAAGGATTATCAATGTGATTGCTATTGATATTGACTTATGAAATTTGGTCATAAGATAACCTAAGTTTAATTGTATATTGATTTAATTGATATGATATGATAGAGGGTGAGTGTTAGAGCAACTAGTAAAGTTGCTCCTTTATGACCATAAGGTCACAGGTTCAAGTCATAGAAGCAACCTTTTTGTAAAAACACAAAAAGAAAGTTGCGTACATTATGACCCTCCTTAAACCCTTGTAAAGTAGAGAGTCTTGTGCATTGGGTACATTGGCTTTTGACTTTTTTTAAATATGATATGATTATTTAGAGTGCAGATGGATATGTTGAGGTTAATAATGGATGATTTCTTTTAAGTTTAATTATTTGAATTATGATTTCTTGAGGACAAACAAAATCTTAAGTGTGAGGATGTTTGATAAACATTTAATAGACTATGTCTTTATGCCCATATTTAGTATGTTCTTTTTTTTATTTGAGAGCTTCATGTAGTTTTTGGTGCTTATTTTGTTTCTAGCATGTTTTCAAGTCTCGATTGCCTTTATATATCAAAAAGAGAGAAATTTAAGAGAAATTGAGGCAGAAAACATAAGAATTAGAGTTGTTTTAGATGTTCCTGATATGTGCTTAGTTGTTGATATTTTTAATCATTTACACTTAGCAATTATTGATACAAAAATGATTAAGATACCCACTTTAATTTATATATGATTTTAAGTACAATTTGAAAACAAATAAATTAAAGTGAGTCAAAAGTACCCTATTTGGGACATTTTCCGAAGATTAGTACTCGTTTGTCTTCATGGAGTGGACAAAGAAAATTAAAAGACAAAAATTGGAAGATAAAGAAGAAGAAAATTTTCAATGCAAGTAATTGAAAAAAAATCAAAAATCAGTGGAGAGCATATTAAATTATCAAGGAACGACAATATAGCACATGGGAAGCTTAAAACGACATTAGCACAAGCAGCCAAGAGGGACGGCAACGCAAGCAAAAATAAAGCCAAGAGAGTAGCGTCGTTTTGACAAGGAAACAAAGCAGCAAATTAAAGGAGCAAAATTAAATCAGCTAGGGAGAGCGTGAACGTAGGCAACGCAAGCACAGTGAGCACGCACAGGAGACACGCTAGCGCTACAGGGAACAAAGCAATAAATCATGAATTAGCTACAAAAAGCAAGGGCAACAAATTAATCACGCAATTAGCTACAGGAGGATAGCTCACGTTCACGTAACTGGCCCAATCAATAAACAGTAGACAGGCATTAAAGGGGTAGCAATAAAATGAATCAATGAGCTAGAGACACGCAACAGCTGGAAGAGAGGGACAGGTGTGCGGCGTCAAGCACAAGACGTAGCAGACGCTGAAGGAAGGCGCATTTTTAATTGACAAAATCACTGCTACAGTAAAAACACACGCAAGACAAGCAGCTACAGGGAGGCGCACAACAGGGAGAAAAATCAGCGTAGTAGCAAGGAATAACGGAGGAACAACGCTACACTGGAGTGCTAGTGACCCAGGGACGTGAGGCTACGCAGTAACGCTGAGGTAGCTGCGTCTTCAATGAAGTAGGGAGGAGCTGCAACAACTTAAATCGTCCAATCGATGAACAGTGCAGTATAGTGTAGCTTGCGGCAGTGAGGGAAAGATTTAGGGATTTTTGGTTAGGGATAAAGAATGGGGCTGAAGTATTTTTATCGGGAAAGATCCATGAAGAGCTAGATGTTCCGATGCCAGTTCGGAGGTAAATCGACGTCGACGACCTAGGTTAAGTATTTTTTAATTAGTTTGTTGTTTCTTTCTCTCATTAGGAATTGATTGTGTTATCCTATTTTAACTGATTTGGGTTGTGTATGGATAATCAGATTTTCGTTATTATTCAGTTATTTGTGTATAAACCTGATGGGTATTATGATTTGATAATTTTAACTCGTTCATTGAATTGCTAATTGCAAACCTATTGCTAGAATTTCGATATAATCCGTAATTGTTATGTTGAAATTCATATGTAGCGACTAATGATTCGTAATCATTAGGGATA
>JANZXV010000007.1:6240867-6252465 GCA_027576455.1 Erythroxylum roigii
GCATCACTTCTTTCATTAATCAATCATAAAGTAGCCAATAAATGAGACTATCTTCATTTATCTTTAAGATGGCTATACGAAAAGACCATAACCTAAAATTCAATACCCAATTTCGGTTTTGGCAAGAAGAAAGAAGGAAGATGGTCCATCCAATGTACATCTTTCAATTTTGGTTTTGTCATTCGTGATTTCCACATAGGATAATTTGAGCCATCTAACAACGATGGCCTGATGACTGATGCCTTTTTTCTTATAGCCATACTTGCGAAACATGGATCTACACTAACTTGCCGTACCAAGTTCTGACCCTCTCTGATACCAATTGAAAATCTCGAATGACATAATTTCACAAAAACTTGGTTCTACCGTAGTCACTTATAACTATATATGTCGATTATTGAGATTTGGTAACACAGTTCGACACATCTTGCCTACGTCTGTGGAGCTCTCACCCAGCTTAATACTTTCACTAACAGCAGTAGTTTTATACAAGGCTTTATTGAATCAGCACCACTCAACCTTTGATACTATTCCTCGTCCTCACTACCCATAAAAGTATTTCACACCCGACAACACAACCGAATCGTGTTAACCTCAACAAAGGATTTCTCTCAACAATCCTTTAACGATAAAATAATAAATTAATAACTCAAGTAATTAAAATAACCAAGAACAAAAGCGAATATACTTGAGATAAAAAAAGAAACAACTTCCTGATGTTTTCAACTGTTCCAAAGATAAATCTGAAAGTTGTTCACCAATGGTACTGTCGTAGTCAATCTATAAAATATATCAGCTTCCAAGTTCCAATTGACGTTGGAGAATTGAAGAAGATACCAAGCTGATTCACGTAAATACCAAAAAAAGACCATTGCTGCGCCAAAAACGAATCCACCATGACATGCTCACGCGGGAGCCACACACAACATAGTTAGAAGATGGATTAAGTATAAGTTGCACATCTATTCAATCAGCAACACCATACATAGAGCACGGAACTAAGATCCATCAACCAACCAAAGTATACGCAGCCCACAAAGAAATCAATTAACAGATGTCAAAGCCCAAGATGGAATTATACTAAGTTCCTGTTTGGATGGGCTTATATCAGTAGAACTTTTGTTAGTAGAGCTTTTGTCAGTAGAGCTTTTCTAAGAAGAGCTTTTTTAAGAAGCCAATTGACGTTTGACTGTTTTTTAGCTTTCAAGAAAGCTATTTTTATTTAAAAAGTGCTTTTAGATTTTATGACCAAACACTCATTTTTGTTCAAAATAGCTTTTGCGGTGGAAAAAAGTGCTTTTCCACCCTCCAAAAGCTCAACCAAACAGGTGCTAACATAATGATCAACATATCAGTCCTTCCATTTAATTTTTAATCACCAAACTGAAAAATCCACAGCCTGAACTTGTACACATCATATAACCAACCAAAAACAAGGAAAAGAAGGAGTCACAAGCGCATCAAATTTGTATCTGCCACATGATGTCCTTCAGCCCACACAACATGATATATACACTCTCCTATTCAAGATAAAATTCTTTCACACTTGAACCATTATCCAAAAATCCAATTCAAAATAAGAAGTATTACATGGTAACACCTCATCTTAAATTTGGATTTTAAGACTTTCATTATCTTGAAGGTCCAATAATAAAAAATGCCAAAATTAAATAATGAGATATATCTTAACAATAACCAACATGAACTGTGAGTTTGTCATTTGCAGCAGGGAGAACCTCAATCGTCTTTACTTCAGATGCATGTTTTCTTCATAGCTTTAGAATAGGGTCTTAAATAACCTTAGTGTCTACTACAATAAGACAGATTGGAAAGAAATAATTCAGTGGACTTCAAGACTCAGTATGCGAAATAAAGGAGATCTCAAAGTATTTAGTATGTGTTTTGGATATATAATATACTTGTTTGGAAAGAAAGAAAAAAGAGGCTGCATGGTACACCTGCTACAGAAGCTAAGACTATCTACAAGAGGATTCTAATAAAGATACAATTAGATGTATTAGCTAGAAACTTACATGGAAGCTTCAGTACTGAAATGAGGAGCAAATGATGCCTTTAATCTTAGATATTCCCACTTCACTATGAGCTTGTAGGATATATTTGGTAAACTAGAGTCAGACATGGGGATCTTGGACAATGGTTTTGAGCTTGTAAAGACTTATTACATCAATACAATTTACTTACCTTCCAAAAAAAAGTTTCATAACAAAGTATTATAATTTTCAAATTTAAATTGAATTCACTTATCTCTTGACTTAATAATAATTTTAAAATTACCTAATAATTAATTACTATCTTTTTTTGTAGACTAAAGAAATATATAATTAGTAAGATCTTTAATTTCTCAAAAAATATCCTTTAAAAAATGACTTATATAGTTTGAATTAATATATCAAAATAGTTTTCTCATTTTTTACAATACTAACAACATGCTAAATACTGAAACTAGTATATATCCGAACACTTATAGTTTGCTGATGTTTTAAAATTGTTAGATTGGTCTCAAGAGTTTATATTTTAGGGATTTACCAAAATTTTAGTGGATTTTAAAGGCATAAAATATAATAAAATTTATCATTAACATCATAAAATTTTCACCAAATGCGTAATATTCTGACCTTTACATATTAAAACCTAGTTAATAATTCACCTTCTAAACATATTAAATTTTGGTAATGCATATCTTAAATATATCAATTTTTGCTATATATTTCTAGTGTGTTTTTTACAATAGAAATTGGACATTAATTTTAATGTTAGTTATATCTACATAAAAATTATGTTGTGAAATAGATATTAATGTTAGTAACTAACTTATAAACAATCAAAAATTAAGAATTTATTTACACTTATATGAAAAACTTAAAAATGATTTCTAACAATTGGACCATAACGTAACTCGTTAATATCATTAGTGTACGCATGACAGCTATAGTCCTAGTTGATTCGAAATAAATGGGTTCATTTTAAATTGATTAGATTTTTAGTTAGGATCTTCATTTTTTTAAATTCAAGATCTAGATCAAACTTAGATTCGAACGTTTCAACCTAACTCAAGCTGAAGACCAAACTACTTACAGTACAAAATAAGGTCGTTTTGTGTAATTTATCAAAACAGTGTCATTTTGTGTGAATAAAACCTTGAAAGCATAACTCATTATAATCGTAGCTCCTCTCTTCTTCATTGTCATCACTTAATCACAGGTGCTTCATGATAAAATAAACACAAGCATGAGGGGGCAATTTACTATTAATTCATATAAATGACAGGCAGCTGTTAAAATTTGAAAAGAAAGGAGCCTCTTGCAATTTGAAAACAAAAATAACTAAAATGAGAAAATTTAAAATCTAAGGAAAGAGAGAGATAGTGACACAACCAATTTATACTGGCTCGACTTATAATTACTAAGCCTACGCCTAGTGCCCAAGTATCCAATTTAAGTATTTAACTAAAAACTCCAAGTAGTAATTTGACGAGTCTTTCCAAGCTCATAAGTATATCTTTTACAAGGCTCTTTAACCTTCCACACTAGTAGTATTTGACTAGCCTCTACAAGTTATCAACAATTGAAAGTGGGATTTGCTTAATATGAACTTCATTGAATTCTCTCAACAGAGTTGTTTCACTTTATAAAACATAGAGGAAATAACTTTCGAGAGTGAATGTTGCTGCTACTAATTTATTTATCAGAACTTATATTTGTTGAATGCAATAGCTTTTCCTTACATAAAAATTCCCTTTAACTAGTCGTTGCTTTAATTCTATCATGGACTAACTGATTGAATCGACTTTGAATCTATTAAAATGTCTCCTTTATAATCTTTGACACTGTCTTCAAATATCTAGTTATTTGGATAATCCTTTGACTGTCTCAAGACCAATTGTTGAATAAGGTGGATAACACATTCCTTCGTCCATACACAAATGATAGGGACTATCCATTCCATATTATGTGGAACCATTTATGATTATTTGATTGTGTTTGTTATATCGGTTTCTTTAAAATAGGAATTGTTGGACATTTTTCAATTAAACAGATAACTAAGTTATACAACCTCTTTTTTTATCGTTATCTTTCTTGAATAAAAAAGATAATTAAATTAAATAAGTTTGAATCTTGAAATGTAATTAATTATTATTGATTGTTATCATCAAAATCATTAATTTAGAAGCCTTGAGCTAACAATCTGCCTCTTTTTGATGATGACAAGCAATAATAGATATATTTTCAATATTTTCAAATAACTGTCAAGGATTAGAAAAATACATGTAATCTTTATATGTCCTTACTCACGAACATTGTTAACAGGAGCCTATTGTTTGTTAAAATGAACTTAAATGTAAGAAAAAGTTAAGTAGTATATATAAATATCACAAGCATCTATTAGTATATGAACAAATGAGCATATTCCAAAGCATTTCAAAAGCATCTATCAGTATGTTCAACATATTCCAAAACAAAAGTATTTTAGCAAAAAGAAGGGAAAGAAACTAAACAATAGAATAAAGATAGTCAAAATAGCAAAAATATTGAAGAGTAAAAAATTTTTCACATAAATAAACCATGAACTATGAGGAATAGTCATTGCATTACAAATATTTAAGACAATTCATTCGTAGAAAACTTAAAAGAAAATTTTGTTGTTCATCGAAAATATTCCTTAAGAGTAAAGATAAGGGTTCGAAGTACGGTCTGCATTTCATGGAGTTGGTCCTGCATTCTGGTCATTTGAGTACTCATTTGATCCTGAGTAAACCTTATATCAAAGTTGTTATTGTAGTGCCAGACTATTGGCATCTGCTACTCATATAGTCTTCTATTCAACCCAGACAGTATCCTTTAGCTTGTATCCAAATTAAAAGGGAATGGATGAATGGTATTTAACAAGTTCATATCAATCCAAATTATCAAAGAAACACTATAATGAGCAAATATTTTTGTGTTCAACATTCCATAGCGTAAGCATCCATTGGTGTTCTTGTAACTTCCCTTATCTAACATGAAGTGTATAATCATAACTGGAATATTCATGCTATTACCTTTAAGCAGATTGTACATGACATAGGTGTCTAAAAGACTACACCTTTCAACGAAGATGTTTCGCGGGAAAATTTGGAAAATTGATGTTGCAAAGATAGATGGAAGGCATCTTTGTAGAAGATCCAACTATCTGCATTGGGGTCTACCATCTTGCGTATTTTCAATGTAAAGACAAATATATTGAACTATCTCTACCATATCATGACAACAATATCCCAATTATGGTAAGAAAAATCAATTATGCAAATAGGAGTTATGACTAGCAAAATTCCCAATATTTCTTTAGTAATCAAAATTTCACATTCATGAACTTAGGATATAATTGCCAATTTTCCACCAATAAGTTCTTTCTTCATATGAGTGTAAAAATAGAGAACCATCTCATCGTAAACAGTCTCATTCAAACTAAGGAAATTATTGCATCCTACTGAAAGAAAGTAGGGAAAGATAGGGATACCGATATCGTCAAACATAAGATGAGGTAGAATTTTTTCCAACTACTAATAGTCATAGATTACATCATGTTTTGTGGGTAGTTTAGGATGTGTTTAGTGGTTAAATTTAATCAATTAGTGCATGTTTAGGTTAGAATTGTGTTAGTTAGTTAGATATTTGTGTCTTGAGTGTTTTGTGGGTTAGAGCACACGTTTGAACTTCAATCTTATGTTTTTGAGGTGTCGTGACGTGTTTGCTAGTATTTCAAGGAAAATATAGAAGAACAAAAGAGATTAGGAGAAGACCCAGATTCGAACCTAGGCTGACGATCGTGGCCCATGATAGAAGCAAACGTAACGAGCCACGATCGTGGCATGTTCTGCTATGATCCTGATAGTGCCACGATCGTGGCCTGCGCAATAGATAGTGAGCTTGAACTTTCCGAAACTTCATTTTTTGTGGACATTTCAGACCTTTGGAGCACTGGAAAAGCCCTAGAGTTGCCCTAATTGGAAAATGCTATAAGAAGGAAAAGAAAAGACAGAAAAAGTGAGCCTCCATTAAGCCATTTTAAGAAAAGATTCAAGAGGAGAAAAGAAGAAAAGAGAGAAAAGGAAGAAGAGTAGAGGGGAAGCAGGCCTTCTGAAGTTGTTGCCTTCCCAGGTTATCTGATCTAAAGTTAATCCTTCTTTCCATTTTTCATTTTCATTCATTTAATGTATAAGATTGAGATGGATTCTATGATGATGGATTTTGAATCAAGGATGATGTTCTAATTTCTCTTTTAGATTTAAACTTGATTCAATTTTAATATAATTGTTTTTGTGTGATTTTGATTGGGTGTTGTGATTGATTACTTCGGTAATAAATCGAGAGGGTGAATCAAATGTAAAATGATTGGGTTGGGTTAATGAGGGTTCAACGATCCAATAGACCACATAATCAATATTATCAGTTATTGTATAGAGAGAGATCTCATGTAAGACCCGGAAGTTTATTAGAGTGCTTAAGAATTGATTAGGTTGTGGACCAATAGTTAATCGAGAGATAACAATTTCGGTGACTCGACTTGATTTGGGTTTATTAATTAGGGCTTAGTGATTATAACTCCAGAGAGAGTAATCCACCCTTTAGTAGTCTAAAACCAACATCCCAATAACAAAAAAGGGATTAAGTTAGCTTGATGATAGGATAAATCCCTCTCTCATAATTTAGTAAATTCTCTTGTGTGATTTCCCATTGTAGAATTGTTGGTGCTCAATATTTGATTTCGTTGAGTTAATTTTGCAAATTAATATCTTGACAATTATTCGTGTTTACTTTCCTGTCCCGTTTTATTTTCATTTAATTAATTTTCTATCCTTAGATAACTTAGAATTAGATTATTCCACAACTCCTCGTAGGATCAACCCTTCACATACTACAATTCAGGACCCATGCACTTGCGGTATTTTGAGGGCTATAAATTATAATGCTTGCCCAACATCAACAAGTTTTTGGTGCTGTAGTCGAGGAGGTGTAGTATTAGTTTGATTCTTGTAGTTTAAGGTGTTTTTCCCCCACTTTTGTGCCTGTGCACTTGCATGAATATAAGAACTACAATAAATACAAATTGGATCGTTGAAAACTTAGCACTTAACATCGCCCATTTAAGATCACCCATTTAAAGAGCCAAATGCCAGGAAGAAGTTAAAGAACCAATGACGGAAAATTTTCCTCAAGACTTGCATCAAGGAGCTCAACCAAGGACCCTCGTGGATTTCATGACGTCGGGCTTTAATACATCCAATCAAGGTGTGGCAAGATCACCAGTTCAAGCTGCCTCTTTTGAGATCAAACTAGCCCTTTTAAAAATGTTACAAATGAATGTAAAAATCTATGGATTGAAAAATGAGGACCCAAATGCACATATCTTAAACTTCCTTGAAATATGTGATACTTTCCGATATCATTACATGTAGGAAGATGCATTTCGAATGAAGCTTTTCCTATTCACATTAAGGTAAGGCAAAGGCTTGCTATCACTCTCTTAGCCCCACCAATATCATTATATGGGAGCAATTGGTACATTCCTTCTTTTACAAATATTTTCCCTTTACCAAGACAACCAAAATCATTAAGGAGATTACAAAGTTCCAACAAAGTGATGGGTAATCGATCTATAAAGCGTAGGAGAGATACAAGGATTTGTAAAGGAGGTGCCCACACCATAATCTACCAAAGGAATTCCTCTCGCAAACATTCTACAATGGAGTGAATCTAGCCACGAGAGGCACTATTGATGTAGCCTCAGGAGGATTGTTAATGAGGAAGACGATGGATGAAGCTGAGGAGTTGTTAGAGGAGATGGCTAGTAACAATTGTCTATTGTTGCCCAAAAAGTTCTAAAAATTACCTAAGTCATCCTACTCACAAGTATACGAGGTTTGTTTAGTGATCACCCAGGGTCGTCTCCCATGGAAGTGAAATTGGTCCACTTAAATTAATCTTGAACAAAAAATAAAACAAAATCAATCCTAAACATTCTACCCCAATTTTTTGTGAGAAAGCTTTTAATGAAAGTCATAAAATAGTCTAAAAAGTAAACGATTTAACCATAAGCAAAGACGAATAGATTAATCAAAATGGAAAACTCTTGAGAATTAACTTCACTAATTTATTGTCCTATGCATGACTAAGGGGAAACGATCGAATAATTGTCTTACTAAAATTAACAGTCAGATTCTAAGATTAACTCAAATAATAGACTAAATCTAGCTTTTGCATTTGACAAGTTACTATCCAAATTAATTATGGAAACTCAACTACTAATTACCACTTAAGTTAATATATTTCTAATTCATAACCGAAGCGTTTATAGTTTCTAGTTCCATATTAAACTTCTCCTCTCTGTCCTTCGTTTAGACTAAAATGATGCAAAATTTGGTCATGTTATTACATCCATTCATCTCAAAAACCACAGAAATAAATAAGACAACAAATCCGTAACTCAATCATGCATAGTCAACTAAAATAGCTACATTAATTCTCAAGAAAAAAATATCAGCCCATCATAGCATAAACATAGTTCATTATCTCTATACACTTCAGTTACATATTACTGTCAACAAAGTAACAATTGGTTAACCTAACAAAGCAATAAGTTCAATAAATAAACAAGAAACACTGCAATAAATGAATAACAGAGCAAGCAAATAGAGATCAGGTGAATGAGGTGCGGTAGCCTCCTGCCCCTCTCAAACTTCCCGCATTAGCTCTCATCTTCTACTTTAGCTTGTTCGCACCAGATGGTAGAAGGCTTGGTTCTGCTTCATACTCTCTGCCATGTTTCTTTCTTCTTCATTAGCTCTCTCTTTGCTCTTGTCTTCTTCTTTTCTTTCTCTTTATTTTATGTCTCCCAAAGTATATTTGGTGTGCTGAGTGAAGAATGAAGAGTGAATGATTCCTTAATGTCTGTAGAGTGACTTACATGGTTATGGGTGTCACCTTAATTTATGACAAGCAATTAATATGACACTCCCATTTTAATGCAAAATTCCTCTAATTGTCAATGCAACATTCACAATACAATCCAATTAACATCTATGCAATATTTATGTCATTTGCACTAAATTCACCCCAAATTTGGATCAAAAACTAACCAAAATCAAGGTATGAATGTAAGAAAAATTAAACAGAAATCAGACACAACAATTCCCCTAAACTTAAACTATGCTTGTCCTCAAGCAAAATAAAGAACACTAGACTATACAATAACAAACAATGGAAAGAACAATTTTCCCAAATAATAGTCAAATATATTAATGATCATTTCAATAAATACAACCTAAGAACTTAAAACTCATAATACTTCATCAACAAGCTATTCTTTGCATATTTAGCCAAAATCAACAAGTACTTCAATTCAAAAAACTATCAATGAGTGTGATAGACACTCAGTCCACTCTCCATACTCTTAAGCATTCAAAGAAAGGATAATATATTCACTCATCATTCATTTCATGTAAGGCTTCTACCATAAGCTTGCTTACTAATCCAATCTCCACTACTCATATCAAACACAAACATCAATTTGAAGGTTTTTATTTCGGTTAAAACTACCACACAAATTGAGCATTTAAAATAATACAAAACAATGAACCATAAAATACCCAATTCTTTCCTCTTATTTAACAAAATTAACACTTGCCTTTTTATGTCTCTCCTCTTTTCTTTCTTTTTTTTATCTTCTCTTTTCTTTCTTCTTCATTTTTCTATTGTCCTATGTTGGGTTTATTCCCTAAACCCCAACCATATACATTCAAATGCTCAACTTGGGTTATGGTAGGTACAATGAAGAGGGTAAATAATTACGGTCAAGGCTCATTTTTTTGGGTTTAAAGAAAGAAAAGGTTTCATGTTAAGCTCAAAGAGGGTTCACCAAAGGTAACATCATGGTGGCTTTTTTTAAGAAAAAAGGGTAAATCCTAATTGTCTTCATCATTTCAACATTTTCATAAGATTATGAGATCTTAAATAGTATTTGCAAACAAGTTCTGGAGTTCCTCAATCATGAAAGAACACTCTGAACAAAGAATACTTGAATTCGGTGTTTAATAGTTCAGAAATGCTCAAATTCTTACCAAATGAAAAGTGTCATTCATTTATCACAACAAGCTAATGTGCTTTTAACCAAAATCCAATCAATTAGTCTAAGCATGTAAATATACCCATTGACTCATATTATGCATTTCTAATCTCGATCGAGTTTATGTCATGACCATGCATTTCTAACTATTAAATGGGAAAACAAATACATAATATACAATTAATAAACATTTTTTAACTAATACCCCCAAACACTTAAACATCACATTATTCCAAATGAGATTAAAAAAAAGTAAAAGAGGGGTCTAATATAAAAAACAAAAATTAACACAAACAAGGATAAGCATTAAAAGATAAAAGAAATTAAACTAATACGCGGTAAAAATAATGAAAAGAAAGAGATAGAAATACGATACAAAAGTGTGGGTGATGGCTGCACTGATGTGGTGTGAAGCATGGTAGTAATAATGGCGTCCTTCATTAAGGAGTGGTGAACAATTGTAAGGTAGATAAACATAAGAGATTGAAAAGTAGGCCTGTGCATACAAAGCAAACAGATTAAGTCGAGTTTCACTAAAAAGAAATAACAAACAACTAATTGAAAAGCAAAAAAGAAATTATATGTGTTGCCTCTTATTTAGCGCTTCTTTAATGTCTTTTAGTTAGACACCTCAACCATTATGCTCAAGGTGGATCGCTCAAAGTGATTTAGTCCATTGTTTTTCTTCTCTTTAATGGGACCTTTCCTCCAGAATTCGCCAACCTTTCCCTTAGTTTCATTTACCAGCAATTAGCAGCATTCATTACTCTCTTTAACCAAGTCTAACTTCTTTTCTTCTTCCTACAAGGAGAAATTAAAATATGCAGCATGAACTTGGTCAACAAAAGAGCAGTCTTCAGAAACAGTAGTAGTAGGAACATGTTCATCATTAAAGATTGAAAATTCTACTATTTCTTCCAAAACAATCATGCTCAACTTTTCGTTCTTCACATCAATCAAGGTATTAGTAGTGGCCAAAAAAGGCCTCCTTAGGAGTATGGTCTACTCCTTCCCCTGCAGTTTAACCTCCCCCATGCCTAAGAGCACAAAGTTTACAAGAACAATCAACCCACCAACACATCATCCATTATTCCTTTCAGATAACAGATTAACCTATTAGTTAATTGTAGGCAAATATTGGTTGGTTTTAACTAACCTAGATCCAGTTTCTCATAAATAGAGTGAGACATGAGGTTTATACTCACCCCAAGGTCAATTATTGGACCCCGAACCTTTTTCTTGGAAATTAGAATGTATTAGATGGAATTGATGAATTGTGATGATTGATTTGAAATATTGTAGTGCCTATTGTGTATGATTTGTGTAGTTATGGAAAGAATGAGTATTTTGTATAGGCATTGTGTTATAGATTAAATTGTGGAAATTGAATTGCATTTGAGATAAATTGGATGAAGAGTATTGTGGTAGTGAGGGAATATGTGAAATCGAGATGGAAAGAATGGATTGGTTTTGATG
>JANZXV010000007.1:6257791-6268693 GCA_027576455.1 Erythroxylum roigii
ATGTAATTATTATCAGTGATAAAAATACAACTACATTAACATTAACAACCAAACATATTTTTTATTTGAAAGAAAAACATAAACAAAAAATTAAAAACTGAAAACTGAAAACTGCAAAAGAAAAATAGAAGTAGAACTAAATGACCCCTTAATAAAGATTATAAGAAATAAGATATACAAAATATTATTTTGAATAAAACAGAGTTATAATACAATTACCCTCTAATTATAAGTTATAAATATTAATTTATAACTTAGAACTGACAAAATTGGAATCCTTGGTAACTCTTTACTTTGATGTTTAAATTTTATTTTTTGACCTTAAAATAAGCAAGATAGGTGTTTATAGATGAATAAAGCTAATTGCAACCACATAGTTTAATTTGTTATATTCACCACACAATCTAATATTTATTTTTGTATCGTAAATTATTTCTTTACCTAGATATTTTGTAAATAATATATAGATTCTTCTAATTTGAATAATATCTAGATATTGTGAGTAATATCTAGATTCTTCTAACAATTTTCTACAGAAAGATTTGATTAAGAATCAATCAATCTTCACGTCACCTTTTTGTTATCATGTTTCTTACATTTTCATCATATCGAATAAAGATTGACACCAAATAAACTTGTCATTGTTATCTCTTTTTGTCATAAAATATGTTATGTTGTCTTTGTTATGAACCTTTTGCATGCCTATAGTTCCTTCTTTTACTTTCTCACGGTTAAAATGAAACTAAACTTATTTATGCTTGGTTTTTAAATGAAACGTTAGATTCCTTTTTAGATGCAATCACAAAATACTAAAACATTTTGTTGTTTGTACTTGAGTTCTTCCAACATTAATTTCGCATCTATTATATATTTCATTGTTGTTATTGATAGTTTATAGCTTTGAAACTCTGATTACAACCTTGCTAGTAAGTATGAACATATCCTGTAGTGGATTTTCTTCTATTTAGATCGCATGTATAATCCTTTGGCAATAAAATTTGATCCTCCATATTATAATGCAATACCAGAGATTCCCTTAATATATCTTAAGATACTCTTTGTAGCATTCTAATGTTTTTTACAAGGATTTAGCATGTAGCGACTAACTGGTCATACTGCATATACAATGCTTGATCTTTTACAAATCATAATGAATGTTAAACTCCCTATTGTAGAGAAATATAGCTTAACTGATTCTTGAACATCTTACTATGGGAATTCAAAAGAAGTTTTCCATTATAATTCCTTTTCACCCTTATCACAATCTCCAAACTTCTTCGTAATTTGTTGTTTTCTTCCTTTTCCCTTTATAATATATCTTCTACAAAAGGTGATGTCCCTACTGATAATAACATTATGGGTAATGATATCCTATAGGTAATAACAGTTCACTCTATTAGAACATCCCAAAAGTAAGCATTTCTTCAATTTTATATCTAACTTTATCATTATATATCAAATACACAAGGTATTACAAATATATGGAGGTTACAATAATCTACCAGCTTCTTGTCCATATCTTTATTGGTGTGTTCAACTTATTTGCAGTTGATAGAATTTGATTCACCATATAATAGGCGATATTAAAATTTTTCTTCCTAAAAAGCCTTATGTAGGCCTATAACTCTTAACATTGATCTTATTCTTTTTAACGGCTCCTATAAGAATTCATTAATGAAAGAGAAAAAGTACATTGCAACTCTTAAGGATGAAACTAGTTCTTGTCACACATCAGAGTGAACCAATTCAAAAACAACTTTATTTCTTGAATTTGATATGTTAAAATTTCACACCGTATTATACTAGAATGCTCATAAAAGGATAATGATACCTCTAAAATTCTAGGGAGTAACTTTTTCTCAAAAAGGTTCTTTATTCCTTATTTAGATATATGTTTAAGCTTTTGATGCTATAATATTAAAGATCTTTCATTTGGACAGGTTAAAACAACTAATGCATATACTCCTAATAATATCTTTCCCTTTAATTTGTACCAGTTTGCACCTCTTTTCTCTCCCTTCATAAATGCAATCTCATTTAGAATTATGTTCAAAATCTTATTGATGATTTCTATTTTATATCTAAGATAATCTGGTCATCCTAGAGATAAAATATTTTTAAGTCCTTTAGGTTTTTCACCTTGTGAATAGTACAAATTGTATAATCATACATCTTACAACTTAATGGTTCTAATGCCAATAAGAGAATAATCATCACAGCTATATACAAATCCTTTTGAGATAGGTGTTGGTCCCTAATGACATCTAGGAGGGATGTGAATTGGGTATTTTTAAAATTTAATAATCATTTAAGTTGTTAAAAGAAAAAATTGATATCTTCTTGAACTTATTAGAACACTCTTATTTTAGACACATGTCCCTAAACCATTTTAGGATGATGCTATCTCCCTAACCTATTTTTTAATCAATATTTTGCCTTCGTATGTTCTTCTTGGTAAGATTCCTTATAATGTTCCTTTTCACACTAAACCTTATTTCCTATTCCTCAAAGAATTTTTGGTAGTGCTTGTTTTGTATGTAGTATTTGTACTCAAGTTACTAAGTTAGATCCTAATCTTTAAAATATGCCTTTTTGAGATACTGACACCTATAAAAAGGATATCGGCACTACTTTCCTACTTTAAACAAATATCTTGTGCAACTGATATGTCCTTCATGGAACCCATTCCTTTCTTTCCTAATTCTTCAATTTCTAAAAAGGATGACGATGATCTATTAGTTTACAAGATCACTTAAAACACCACAAAATCCATCTTTGCACATGATACTCCTACACAATCACAAACACTACTTATTTGCTTGGTCTATTTTAGAAGATGAGATCATCATGATACAAGTTGGTTGCCTGTCTCTTCATCATCATTAGATCTAAAAACACATGATCCAAAACTTCTAATTGTTTCATGTAAAGGTAAATGTTAGTACACTTATCCTATTTCCTTTTTTGTTTCTTATAATCATTTATCTTCTTCATCTTATTCCTTTATAAATTCACATGGTTTCGTGAACCTCTCAAAAAATCTTCGCGAAGCCTTATCTCATCTAGTTAACAAAATGATATGATAGAAGAGATGAATGCTTTAGATTATAATCATATGTGGGACTTTATAAACTTACCTATTAGAAAGAAGGTCATTGGATGTGAGTGGGTGTTTATTATTGAGGTTAATTATGATCGATATGTCATTTGACTTAAAACACGACTTATAATTAAAGGTTATGTATAGACCTATGCTATGAATTATTATGATACTTTCTCTCCTATTGCTAAGTTGACCTTTATTCATCTATTCATTTCTTATTAGCTGCTCATGATTAAACCCTACATCAGTTAGACATCAAGAATTATTTATACTTAAGGGTCTAATTATTTAAAAGACAATGTGAATTGAATAAAATTTTATTTATATATTTAAGTAAATAGAAAGACTATTATTTTTACTATCATATTTAGCTTATTTTTGTTTGATTATATATTTAATATTTCTATCTCAATTCTTTAAATTTATAAGTTGATTTTAATTGGTTTCCTAATACATTAAATTATTGTCAACTAAGAACCTGATTAAGAATGTTTGTATTGGTCCTCAAATGATATATAAGAGGGAGATGAATTGTGTGTTTTCACTGGTGCCATATTTGAATGAGTTATTTGTCCATTCTAATGAATAAATGTGACAAATTTATATAAAATAATTTTGTATATATAGTAATTAAAGAGTATAGGAAAAGAGAGAGAATTCATAGCAGTTTAGTTAAATAACCTTTGTTCTAAGTTCACTCCCAAAACTTCATTTGAAATTTGTTATCTTTTTCGTTTAATGGGCTAAGAACTCTCACAATATGTATCTTAAGTAATTTTAGTAATGGAAATAATTGTATAACCATGCAACTCAAACACATCCTTTCTTAACTCAAACCAATGAAAAAAGTTTGAATATATGTTATTTCACATACATAAGCGTTCTTTAACCTCTCAAGGCTCTTATTAGCTCTTTAGTATGTATGCCTAAGGTTCCTCTTAGTTGATAGAAATAAAAACTAAAAATTGCAATGGTTACTAATAGTAGCATTAGTCAACCATTTTATATATTGATAAATCATTCTTCATATTAGTCAACCATCATGTCATATTAGTTTATCAATGTGGTTACAAAGTCACAATATATATTATGAATATTTTTTTAGTTAAACCTTTTTCAACCCATATCTTTTAAGTTTACTTAGTAAGTATTATTTCAATTAATTTTTTTAAAGATATGCCTATAATTATCACAAAAATGAAATAACATCACACAATATGATTTAGGAATATAAGAATTATATGAGTCCGACCTATAAGAATATTACATATACATATTTCTAGGTATTGATGGATAATAGGGCTAATATAATGCTCTCTTTTGGATATGTGAGGGATTAAAAGCTAGTCTTCTGGGATGAAAACTTCTTGTATATGAATTAAAAATGTCATACTTCTTTGATGGAAATAAGGCGTATGTTGAATATGAGCATATGCCATACCTTTATGCTTGTAAAGACCTATAATAATTGTAAGCTTGTTTCATCATATTTTGATGAAAAAGAGGCCTACATAAATAAGAAGGTTGTTATATATGCTTTTGAGATGACTTCAATAAAAATTATGCCTATTTTTATCTTGAATATTATGCCTTCTGGGTGAAAAATGCAATCCATATATGGAGGAATATAATTTTTCCTTTTCTTTGGACCTAAAGGATGATGGATGAGAATTTAAATTTATTACACATTTAGAAGATGTACCATGCTCATATGATTCTTTACACATAGGCTCTTCATTTAAATATTTTTCCCTCGTAAAATTTTTCTTGGAATTTGATCCCATGCCTAATGTTATAGCTCTTTTAGGCTTCAAGAATGCTATTCAAATTTTTACTATATAGAGTGAAGTTACATAATAATTTTTTAAGGGTAATGATCACCATCTTCAATGCTCATTATCTTATAACAAATTATCCACTTCGTTATTAGTAATAACCATACTTTTTGATTCTATCATTCATTTATATCACTTTTTGATTTCTCATTCCTAATCAACCATGCATTAAAGAGTTATTGAACCTCTTTATAATTGGAAGATACTTTCTTCCTTTTTATGCTCAAAGCTCTAAGCATTCAACTAACTCATCATATGAAAGATGCAATATCACAATCATCATTATCATCATAAGAATGTGAGAAAGAGAGCAGGTCATCATTATTGTCTATCAAGCATACATTTGTCATTAATGGGTATGTTCTTTATTTAAGTTTTTTTATCATAAATATATTATCCATAACTAAGGTAAGGCATCGACTGTTAATAAGGAAGACAATAGTAAATAGGTGTTGATCCCTTAAAAAAGCAATGTGGATCTAGAAAATAAAAGACAAAGTAGATATCAAGTAAAGAAGTCAATCATAAATAAATATTTAAGTAAGTAGTTCCCTTAGTACAACCTTGATTTCATGATTTGATTAATTATGATGGATACATCACCTAGATCGACAGAATTTTCTAGGAGCAAACATTATACTTTCTTTAATTAAAACTATTTCCTCTCCAATTGGTAAATTGGCATTTCTATCAAGCTATCGCCTCTTTAAGTGCATTAACATACGTTGAAATTCAATGAAAGGTTTCACCTGAACACTAGAGAGATCATGTAAGTCTATCTTGAATACTCTATTCAACCCCTTTTATCTAAGTCATGGTATGCTCAAAAGTAGCTCCCTTAAGGTGTGTCTACAAGCTAATTTAGGTCAGATTTAATTGCCAGCACAATTAACCTTATATTAAGATTGATTAAAGGTAGCTCGCATAAATATATTCCATTTCTATTCAAATCAAAGTAATCTATACGAAGGTAAATACTAGGAATTTCTCTACCTAAATATAGAAAATATTTAGCCAAGAATCATGTTCAAGACTATAAAAGTAGTTAATAAAACAAAAGAAATTATAATGAAAGTGGTCATAAATAAAAATTATGATAATGTCAATAACTTAATTAATTGAAATGAATTCAGATCTTGATTTTCTAATACAAAAATATCTTTATAATTGAGTTCTAAGCATTTGTTAACCTCCCAACAGTCTACCCAAAATTTAGAGAGAAAATATATTAAGATAATAAAGTCTTTTAAAATCTTCCAAAAATTAGGCTTTCACTTTAAATACATTTTAACTCGTTAGGATATAGTCTACCATTTGTACATAACTTATGCATGAATATTCTTATTTCTTTTAGCAGAGATATATGGTTTCTACATGTTCATGCCTAATACTATTGGTCTATTTGTTTTTTATGAGACACAACTATGGCATGGATCATGTCAGTCTTTATATTTCTTTAACATTAAATTGTTTCTCCTCAAGTCATATCTCTTCTTACACTTAATCTATATTAGACATGAGTTGGCACACGACCCAAATTTTACTCTTCTAAGAATTATGATTTCTCCATATTTATATTTAAAATAGCCTCTAATTTTTAATAAATCTAATTCCAAAGTTAAATTTGCACAATTACTTGAAAATATATTGAAAATTAAGTAAAACAAGGCGAATTGATATGAATAATAAGACAAATATTTAAGAAAGTATGTACATATTTCGAGCACATTAGTTAACATATTTTTGGATTCCTTACTTGCCAAACTAGTAATGTCACTTATGTGGCCTTTAATGCTTTATTATTATTCTTCTTCAATTGTTTACCCCTCTTCTTTTTCAAGAACTTGTTGAATTTCTTTAACATTAACTTGATACCATCCTTATCACTCTCATATATGGAGGTATCCTTATTGTCTTCTTTTTTCATCCACGAAGATTTAAACTCTACATCTCTTTTTGTTGGAGCCATTTCCTTTTTATGCAATTGATTCATCCGCATCTTATATGTGAGGAGTGATCCAACTAGCTTTTCCACCAGTAAGGTGCTCAAATCCTTGGCTTCTTGTATGATCATCACTTTTGCCCCCTAACCTTTAATAAAGACCTAAGTAATTTTTCCCACTAATTTAAGATTAGTGCACTTATTGCTAAGACTTTAAGAGAATTAATGATATAAATGAAGTGAGCATTCATATTTTCAATTGACTTATTTTTTCTATATGTGAAATATCCTATATTGATGCAATAATAAGCTCATTTTGCTCTCCTTTACTTGAGTAGTTCCCTTATGTGTGATTTAAAGTGCATGCCATATTTTGTGGGCAATTTCACATATAGACACCTTACTTAATTCATTTATACTAGGATTGCAAAATAAAATATGCACTAATTTGCTATTTAACAATATGAGTATCTTATCATTATCTCTTTACTCATTTCTATCCTTTGATATCTTAACGTCGAATTTATCTACAACTATAGTTCTCATTAGACATAAGGACCATTCTTTATAATTCCTCAAAAAGAAACCCTTTTGGCTAAAGGAAAGTATATCATCTTAGTTTTCTAATAAATATAATTTTCACCTCCAAGAAAGTGAGTCTACCTATATATTGACTATCTTAGGTAAAAAGTGAATCAAATTGTACTATAGTGATAATTTTCTCAAATTTTGCTAGAAATGTATATGCAATGAGTGACACTTTCTCTGACCAGTTATTGGTTTGTAAGTGGTACATAAAGGGGGTTGAATTGTGTATCTTCACTTTTTACCTTATTTGAAAACTAGTAAATGAAATTGTTTATTGTAACCAATGATTATGAAAAATTTGTATATAATAATCACTAAGGGACTAGAATAATAATTAAAGAGAGAAAAAATCTATTTATAATGGTTCAATTAAATAACTCTTCCTCAATATCCACCCCTCAAGCTTTACTTAGGATTCACTATCTTCTTTCTTCAATAGGTGAAGAGAAATTGTCCATACAAAATTTCTTTACCATAGATGAAGAATAAATATTTACAAATCTTATTCAAAGTCAAAAGGAAACCTCATAATATATATCTCAAGTAATTTCACCAATTGCATAATTATATAACTCAAAATATCTATCTCTTGTTCACACTAATGTTCTTTAGCCTCTTATCAACTCTTTAGTATATACAATATGCCTCTAAAAAATCACAAATGATCTAATATATATTAGTAATTGTAGTATTTGTTGACCATTCTATTATATTGATGGACTAATATACCAAATTGTTCAACCAATGTAGTAACAAACTCGTGATACATGTTATTGAACCACATTAGTCGACCACTAATTTGCATTGATCGACTAATGGACCCAAAAATTTAACAACAATCGACCATTGACCTAGATTGGTTGATTGTGCACCTAAAACAAGTTCTCCAAACTTATTAAGTCCTTTTAAGGATAAGAACACATTTCTTTGGTTAAAACCATTTGAAAAGTTTTGTAAAAGTTTGTTTGAAGATCAAGGGATTTCTTTAAAGATTAAAACAAAATTTCCCTTGATTATGAAAAGAACTATATATTATGACCTATATTTAAAAGATTAAGTAATGATTGGGTCCCTAATTTACTGAAATGACCAAGATAAGGTTATAAGAAGAATTAAATGATGATATGTTTAATTTATCCTTATTCTTGATTCTTTACTTGAATTCTCTGAACTCTTTTAAATTCTAAATATCATTTGATTGCTCAAATGATTTAATTGGTTCCTTTTGCTCATTTTAAGCTTCTATTGAACTTGATTTTTTATATATTAACTTATTAATAATTTATTGATTTATCATACTTTTCTTAACTGAAATTTATAGATTTGCTCTTGAATTTGAGCTAATGGTGCATGAAATCGCTCTTTACTTGAATAACAAAGTTGCATTATTTAAAAAGCTATTGTCGGTGCATGTCCTAACATAAACAGGTTGTCTCGGTGATCTTAAGACTATGTATAGGCTAAATATTTTATGGATTTAGGGAATGAAAGTGAGTTTCCTTGATTTAGTTAGGATCTCTAGTTACTGAAGAGAAAGTCGACTGTTTGTTGTGTAGCACATGAATTGCAAAATTTGGCGCCTTAGTTAGCAATCGTGAGGTGTCTCGTTAGTGCCAAAGAAACTGAAATAACTTAGTTTGAAATGCAGCAAGAGTGTTGAACTCCATCTTCCAAAAATGGGGCATCTCAGCTGATCAGAGTCGGACCCAATGGAACGTCAGCGGGGAGCTTTGCAGTGGAGCTGCACTTGGTGATTCCCCCCCCATCGACGACTACAACCCTTTCATCAAATGCGACTGTTCTTTTCTTAGTGGAACTCTCTGCCACATTACTGCTCTGTATGTTTTCCATTCCTTTTGGCGTTTACTGTCACCCTTATTTTGCTTGAATTAGTTTCTTAAAAGATTGGATCTTTTTGGGTTTAGTCATTGGTGGTGTTCCGATCTCTTTCAGTTTTTTCTTTTCTTTTTTTTCTTTCTCATGCCACCTATATGAATATCCCAACTGTTTGATACCATGTCTTTTTATACATCAACAGTCCCTCCTTTGTAACACTCTGTTCCTATTCTCTTTCTGGGCATATTCATCTTGCTTTCAGCTTAATTTGGTTGTAATTTGCAGGAGAGTTTATGCGTTGGATGTTTCTGGGAATATTCCAGATGAGTTGTGGACATTGAGTTACCTCACGAATCTGTACGGTGTTGAATTCTCAATATGTTTATAAATCTTTGACTATCATCAGTTATTTCCTTTTGCATTCAACATAATGTTCCACTGTCAGCATCTATGAATGTTTCGTGGATGGTTATCAACAAAAATTACATGTGCTGCGATGGCTTTCATTAAGGTGGATTTGTAATGTGCACTGTGATGGATGCTAAACTTGTGTATCTTCTCTCTCAGGAATTTGGCTCAGAATTACTTGACCGGAAACCTGTCTCCAAATATTCGAAATTTGACTCGTATGCAATACTTGTATGTTGATCTCAATTTCAAATTCTACTTTCTGATTTTTGTGGTTTGTAACTTACTTCCTTCTATTGGCATAGGTCTCTTGGTATTAACTCATTGTCAGGGGAACTTCCTAAGGAACTTGGGCTACTCACTGATTTAAGATCATTGTAAGGACGTTAGCTTTAATTTCTGACTATGCAAATTCTACAAAAATCTTCCAACTATTTACTTGTTTGTAGATTTTCTATTTTTTTTCCTGTTGAACAATGTATATTCATCAATCATGATTCGTGATTGTGCATTTACATGCCGAAATTTGCTATATTTATCTTAAGCAATGCCTATTCACTTGCTAAATGATTGGTGATGTTACAGAAGTTTTTCATCAAACAACTTCTCTGGTCCTCTTCCGTCTGAGCTTGGAAATTTGACCAAGCTACAACAGATGTAAGTTATATAAATTTCATGATATCCATTTTTTAAGTACAATTTTGCATTTCTCTTACTGGTTTATGATAGAAAGAGAAAATATTTTGGTGACGCAGTAAGTAGGCAATAATTCCTATCTTCAGTACAATGGTTAATATTCCCAATTGTGAAATCTGTTAAATCAAATTAGATAAAACACAAGGTGAATCCAAGACAAGATTGTATTTCCTTATTCTTTTTACCTATATAGGTATTTCTTCCTCCCCATGAAGTGGCTAAATAATTATTGTAAATGCTTCTACATTCTTATTTTGTTCTCATGCTTTTTAATAGTTTTAACCTATATTTGTAAATATATGGAGAAATGGATCTTAAAATCTAATGCGAGTGTTACACTGGCAGTTACTTTAGTAGTTCTGGAGTTAGTGGTGAGATTCCTTCAACATTTGCTAATCTACGAGAGATGGTTACAGCGTAAGGAAATTCTGACCATTTCAAATTTTCTAAAGCACATTGTTGAGAACAAAACTTGCAATGCTTTCACTGCCTTT
>JANZXV010000007.1:6357780-6374089 GCA_027576455.1 Erythroxylum roigii
GCATGTTGATTTGGATATGTTGCTTCCGCTGCAAAATGATTTCTTAAAAAGTTTTGAAATCTATCGTTTCTCCAAACTAAGCATGTTTTCTTTTTCCGATCCAATAGTATTCATATTTTTATAAATACCTATTATATTTGGCACTATTTCATATTTAATATAGGAGTTTTAACATTAATTATCTTCTGACATATATGATTACAAGCATATATGTTCGATCTTAAGTTTACAAATATTTTAGATCTCAACCCGTAAACCTTAACCTATAACCCGTGATGGAGCTCCAGTGAGGCTTATCGGTGAAAAATACTAGGAGCCTAGGAGTTACAACGAGAACTTGTTGTCTTGATTCTCAAATCATATATGTTCGATCTTAAGTTTACAAATATTTTAAATCTCAACCCATAAACCATAACCCATAACCCGTGATGGAGCTCCTACGAGGCTTATCAGTGAAAAATATAAGAAGCCTAAGAGTCACAACTAGAACTTGTTTTCTTGATTTACAAGTCTTATCTTAGATGTTTTGTAATATTTGGTTTCACATGAATGATACTAACTATGGAATCACTGTTTTAAATTAACAGTTTTGCAAAAATGAGTTATGTTGATAGATCTTGGATGTATAGACGATGAACACCTGATGGTTACATTAATCCTGAATTTGTTGAGGGAGTTGAAGCTTTTATTCATTATGCATGTTCTCAATCTGCATATATGGATGGGCCAAATATCATATGTCCATGTAAAAAGTGCAAACACAAATTTTTCGTTCCTATTGATGAAGTTAATGGACATTTTTCGAGAAAAGGGTTTGTCCCCAATTATTTTAAGTGGATATGACATGGGGAATCATTGATTTATAGCATCTCAAGGGGTAATCAAGCACAATCATCTGTGAACTTAAATGAGTTTGGAGAGGGAATTGGATTTAGAACAAATTATGTTGACGGAACTAAAAATTCGTACATTCAAATGGTTTATGATGCAGCCAGTAATACCTTTGAGGAATATATGGAAAATCTTAAAGAAGAACTTAACCCATATGCAAAGCAGTTTTTTGACTTACTACACTCAGCTGACCAAGAATTATGGCCAAATTATGAGACAATGACCCAATTGTCTTTAATTGCTCGAATATTGAACATAAAGTCTAAAGGGAATATTTCAGACCGTAGTTTTGATAAGATTCTTCATTGGTATAATGAATCATTGCCTCTTGATCATACAATGATTGATAGTTTTTACAATTTGAAGAAACTTATTAGGGGTCTTGGTTTGCCTATTGAGAAGATTGATTATTGTATATTGGGATGTATGTTGTATTGGGGAGATGATGTAGATTTACAAGAGTGCATATTTTGTGGTCAACTAAGGTTCAAGCCTAGAAAGCATTCAATGAAATAGAAATTAGTACCCTGGAAGCAAATGTATTATTTCCCACTAACTCTGAGACTTCAGAGACTATATGCTTCTGATGTTACTGCATCTCACATAAGATGGCATAATGAACATGAACAGGAAGATGGAATTATGAGTCATCCTTCAGATGCACTGGCATGGAAACATTTCAATGACACCCATCTTGAGTTTGCAGCTGAAAGTCAAAATGTTAGGTTGAGATTATCGATGGATGGATTCCAACCTTTTAGTTAATCCGACCATCAATATTCATCATGGCCAATCATAATTACTCCTTATAATTTGCCTCCATGGATGTGTATAAAGGACAGATATATGTTCTTGACAGTGATTGTGCCCGGGCCTTTAAATTTGAAGCATAAAATTGATGTTTTCTTAAAACCATTGATGTCTGAATTGCAGCATCTTTGAGAATATGGTGTTCAGACATATGATGTGTCTCTGAAACAAAATTTAGTGTTGAGAGTGGCATTAATGTGGACCATTAGTGATTTTTAGGCTTATGCTATGTTGTCTGAATGGAGCACAGCAGGAAAACTGGTTTGTCCTTATTGTGGCAATGATTTTGATGCATTTTATCTTCCAAACGGGAGCAAAATGTGTTGATTTGACAATCACAGGAAATTTCTTTCTCCAGATTATCCATTTCGACGCAATAAACAAAAGTTCATTAAGAATAGGATGGTAAAAACACCTCCTCGCCTCACAAAGCTTATGAAGAGATTTTGCAGGAGGTTGAGGAATTAGGCTTGCTGAAAGTTACAGAATTTGAAGCTGATGAAGTAAATGCAAGCATTAGTAAAAACTTTGGTTAGAGAAAACGAAGCATCTTTTGTGATTTGCCATATTGGAAAACTAATTTGATACGTTATAATCTAGATGTGATGCATATTGAAAAAATTTTGACAATTTGTTCAATATCATAATGAACATTGAGGGGAGGACAAAAGACAAAGCAAAATCATGAGCTAATTTGCAACCTTTTTGTAGAAGGAATGAGTTAAATAAGGATCTTCACACTGATGAATATCCGAAAGCATGTTACACTCTGGACAAAAAAAAAAAGAAAATATTGTGTGAATGGTTGAAAAGTCTAAAGTTTCTGGATGGTTATGTTTCAAACTTAGCAAGGTGTGTGCATATGAGGAAGTACAAATTATTTGGGTTGAAAAGTCATGATTGTCATCTGTTTATGCAAAGGCTAATTCCACTTACATTTTGGGAGTTGCTACTGAATAAGGTTTGGGAAGTGATAACAGAAATAAGTTTGCTTTTCAAAAATTTAACATCATCTAAAATTAAGTTGGCTGAAATAGAAATACTAGAAAGGAAAATTCCAGTAATTTTATGCAAGTTAGAAGAAAATTTTCTTCCAAGCTTCTTTGATTGTATGGAGCGTCTACCCGTGCATTTAGCACACGAGGCAAAACTAGTAGGTCCAATTCAATATCGATGGATGTATCCGTTTGAGAGGTAATTCAAATTCAAATTATTGTCATTGAAGTAATAACATGTTTAAACTAGTAAATTGTAATAACCATATTCTCTAATATAGGTTTTTGCATCACTTGAAGAAAAATGTCAAAAACAAGGTTAGAGTTGAAGGGTCGATATGTAATCCTTATTTAGTGGAGGAAGCTAGTACATTTTGTTCACATTATTTTGAGCCGCATGTTCACACAAGAGAAAGAAAAGTTCCTCGTAATGACGATGGGGGAGGAACGTGTACGATAGGGGAGGAACGAGTAATGCTGATGGTAACTTATCTATTTTTACATATCCTGGAGGAACATATAGATGTTCAACAAGAAGAATGTTAACAGAGGAAGAAATTGAGGCTGCCCATGGTTACATTTTATTGAACTCTCAAGAGATTCAACCTTTCATACAATAAGTTGAAATTGATTATTTAGGTTTTTAAATTTAGTGTTATTCATAATTGAAATACATAATAATGTTTTTAGATTATACGAGGAATTGTTACGCAAGCTAATGCCCAACAAAACACAGGATGATATCAATAAAGAAGTTGGAAGACACTTTCCTCGATGGTTCGAGATATATGTAAGTTTTCACTTACAAATATTGAAATGATTGAATTATAAGATTTAAGTGTTCAAATAACATTATACAGTTTAATATGATAATTTCTTTTGTGTAGGCCTTAGAAACTCCAATAGAGAACAAGTTCATATGTGATCTTGCGAACGGATCTTTGCAAACTGTTAAATCATATCCAATGCATTTTGTTAATGGATATAAATATCGTACATAATATCATAGTCATAGCATGACAACAATTAATAGTGGAGTTTGCATATAGGGAGAATTGATGGATTACTATGGTAAAATTATTGAGATAATTGAAGTCGAGTACCCTATCTTGCCAATAAAGTGAAGTGTGATATTTAAGTGTGACTGGTTTGATCCAACTCCAAATTTTGGTACAAAAGTGCATAGCCGATACTCGCTTGTTGAAATCAATAAGCGAAGAAGATTTAGACAATTTGAACTTTTTGTGTTGGCAATGCAAGTGATCCAGGTGTATTATATCCTTTTTCCCAGCTTACGACGAGATAAGTCAGATTGGTTGGCCATTTGCAAAGTTAAATATAAAGGTGTTTTTAAATCATATGAAAAAGGAGAAGAGAGAATTGAAAGTGAAGTGTTTCGGGAAGATATTTATGAAATAAATGCATCTGTCACATATGACCATAATGAATCTTTGAACGATCCATCTAATGGATATGTTGAAATTTCATTTGAAGAGGATGATGAGGGCCAAAGATCTAAAGAGGAGGCTGAGTTTGATTTTAATTCTTCAGAAAAAGAAGATGAGTTTGATTTACAATTAAGTGATGATAGCGATTAATTTGTGTTTGTAATTGAATATTATATTCAAAAAATCAATTATTTCCTTTTCAATATATTGTGTAAAATATTGAATTCAAATTGTTATATTTCTAAAAAATTCAATCAAATATGAATTTCAGGTTGAAATATGCCACCAAAGAAAAAATAAAATATAATGCAACCAAGGTTCAGACAATGATTCGGAGGTACTTACTGTCTAGGTGAAGACTCACATTCTGCAGCTGGAGCTGAATAATATCCTCCCCCTCCAGTTACTACATTTGCAAATGAGACATCACCTTTCGTACTTGCTGCTACACCATCCACCACCCGTACATCATCCACTACCCCTATAGTGACAGAAATATCAAAGGTAAACGAAGTGAATGAAGGAGGCAACCGCTAGCCTAGAGCTGAGGGACCTAATGGAAGAACTTGCATCACAACTGTCAATAATCTGCAAGTGAAAATAAATGAAACACTATATGTTTATAATTAAGTTATAGGTTTAAAATTTAAAAATGACATAAAATTATTTGTTTTTATATTAGGTTGATTCCATCTAGATCGTGCTCAAGAAATATGACATCCAAATTCAAGGAGAAGATTGATCTTGAGGGTTTTGTGTGGAAGAATATCTCTCAGGCCACAAAGGAATTTTACTATCAGGAGTTTGATGTATAAAAAAAATTATATTCTTTTTTAATTGAATTTTACATGTTAATTAGATAAATATTATTACATTATAAGTATTTATCGAATGTTTTTCCTTTTATTCCAGAAAGATTTTTTTGGGGATTCTGAATTTGACATGGCCATTAATAAAGTATGGGAGAGACGAGCATGTACATGTTATCAAGACTTTGTTGGTGCGATATACAAGGCTAGTGTATGACCGCTTTATATTCTGAACAAATATGAAGTCGTTGGCAGCAATATTGGACATCACCTGAGGTAATATCCATTTCAGAGTGTAATTCTACCACAGAAGTGGAGGAACGGAGGGAGAGAGTCTTCCCGTACATACGAGAGGATTTATTACCCACTACGAGCATGCAGAGAGACTTGTAAATATCTAAACGTTACACTTATATTCTGATTATTTTACTTTGTTGTATTTCAATTTAAATTGATGTGTGAATTTTGGAATGAAAATATATGTCTTATGGATAATGATAATGGTATAAATGTCTGGTGCCATATATAGCTGTGTTGAGTTATTTTCTTTGTTCAACAAGGGGTAAATATCATAAAAATAGAGGAAACTCTGTCGAAATTTTTATAAATTATAGTTCACTTATAACATTTTATTCTTATGCAGGAAAAGTCTATGGGTATGAGACCTACACCCCGTCAGCTCTTTTTGCACACTCACACTGAGAAGTATGACGATGTGACATTCGTCAACATCCGATGTAGAGAATTAAATGTATGTGAATTTTATGGTTTAATATTAATGCTTAATAATTATTATGCATTAATATAAACATTGCCTTCTGCTAGGACCAAATACAAGAAATCATTCAACGACAGTTCAACAGTCTGAAGATGTTCATGAGACTCAAACTTATCTTCATGTAGTGGGTAGTAGGAACTGTCGTGGAAGGATATTTAGCTTAGGTTCATTTGCGAACATATGTTATTCGCAATCCTCCACGTCCAGTACAACAACATCTAGCAGTGGTCGACAACCAATAAAGTCCACGAGATTCGGAGCACAGTGCAGACATTGGCAACTCAGTTGCAACAGTTGATGGAGTACATAACTCAGCTCCGTAATGAGATGGATGAGTTGAAGGGGAGGGATAGCATCTCATCGCAGCAAATATAACATCCGCGGTCACCAAATCAATAGTGTACTTGTAGTCATTTCATTTAAGTTACAAATACTTATTATGTACAATTTAATGTTTTTATTATCAATTAAGATAATTTTAACTTTATATCATCAATCAAGTTTCTGTTTAAACAAATTCAATGTATAAACAAATCAAAATATTATGCATAGAAAATTCATAATTGTTCAAATTATGCACCAACCGTAAGATCAGCAAATAAAAATTCAATAACGGGAATTTAATTTTTTTTTGTTAATTTACTAATGGAAAACAAGATTGCGTTGGTAAAATCAACTCTATTTACCAATGGAAAATAACAAACCGTTTGTAATATTGACAACGTCGGTATACTCACCGACGGAAAAACATAACCGTCGGTAATGTTGTAATAAAATTACCGACGGAATAACCAACAAACCATCGATAATATTGACAACGTCAGTATACTCACCGACAGAAAAACATAACCGTCGGTAATGTTGTAATAAAATTACCAACAGAATAACCAAAACCGTCTGTAAATTTTTTGACGGACAAACTTTGACCGTCAGAAATTTACCGACGGTCGATCGCGCAAACAACCATCGGTATATTCATCAACGATTGCATAAACTGTCTGTCGGTATACTCATTTATTCGTTGAAAATTATTACCTACGACCGTTTTAACGACGCCTTGGTCTATCGAAAAATTCCGTCACTAAACTACCTTTTCGACAAAATTTTTAAGTTTTCCGTCGATAATGTCCATCGCTAAACAACATTTTTCTTGTAATGACCACTATGTCTGTAATCAATTTAGGTGACATTTATATTTGGTAGGAAGTGATGAAATGGAATCAAATAAAAGTGGAGTATAATTAGTAATGAAATTATTATATGTCTAAAACATTTGAAACCTACTCTTGTTTAGAGCAACTCAATAAATATTATTTAGATGTAATATAAATTATTTGATTAATCAATATATGTTTCATTACTTTTAAAATAATTAAAGATAATTTTTTTTTTCATAATTATAATTATTTGGTCAAATAGATTATAATTGGAAAAGTTGTTTTAAAATACTAAATAAAGAATAAATTATTAAAACTAATATAATCAAATTTATATAGACTTGATGCTAATACTTTTAAAAATTAGAAATTTGTCAATTATTTGTACAAAGACAAATAAATACAAAATAGTGATATGAGAGTTCTTAATCTTTAATCCTAATTTTAAATATTTTAACAAAACTAATTCTTAAATGTTTTTTGCCCTCTTGATTTCCTAACATATATTCCATGTATGCTCAATCAAAACAAAATATTTTTGACCGTTCCAATCAATCTAAAAGATGGAGCAAACAGTCCCCACAAGTCTATTCAAATTGTCATATGTAGAAGGCAAATTAACTACAATAACCCCATGGATTCGACAGAAAAACGGCGAAGGGCATGCTTATTTTTAATGTAAAATTGAATTGTTGATTACAAAAGAACAGTCTGCATTTTTTTAAAAAAGGAAAACCTTGTGGTATTTTGGTACAAAAAGAAGGCTAATATACGGGGGGATATATCTTGGGATTGATTGTCGATACATATGTTGCAAGCCCATGTGTTGGATTCTAAGGCTAGAAGTAGGCTTATCTTTAATTGTACCTTTGATGTACAGCTTTTAAAGAGTATAGGAATTGTAATCACATGAGTGTCATTTCAGCTTTTCTTCCCAGTTGCATAAATTCTTATCCTCTTTCTTATATTTATCTTTGGAGGCGCTTCAATTCCTATGCAGTTGATGATAAACCCTTTTCCCGAATTTCCGACGCTGTAAAAAAGGATAAATTATCTGTATCAGTAGAATCAACATAAAAAATACTTTTAGCTATGGTATAAACTATGAATAATTACAAGTCCATTTTCTTAATATTTATATATTCAACTTATCAACTATGACGCGTAAGTTTCCAGCTTAATGAAACAGTAAGCAAGCTAACATATGATACGAAGGAAACAGTTAATTGGTTGGACTCTTTTGTGTGTGTCATTAGTTAGCCGTTACTAATAGCGTCTTAAGCTAAACCTCCTTTTGCTGTCCGAAAAGTTCCAGGAATCAACAACTTGTCCCAGAGCAAAATGCACTCAAACCTTCCTATATATATACATTCAAGGCCCAAAAGCTTAGGATGAGTAAGTGACACACGAGGCAAAACCTTTTGAGTATTCAGTTTTGTCTTCAATGGCTTCGACCCCTTATTTCTACGATTATCATTTCACTCCCGATGAGTTTTCCGACTTCATGTCGACGATGGGACATGAAAGCTATGGTAGTTCGTTTTCTAGCGGGTTTCCGGGAGGCACAAGTTCAAGAGGTTCATCCACCTTTGGCAGTGAGAACCTACAGTTGCTGTTCGATAATGTTGATCAACTTGATGTTGTTCCAACGGAATCCGAAACCTCGTCCCCCGTTCCGGTGGCTGTATACCCCGAACGTCTTGGGATTTCAGATACATTCCTGGATTACCAAAGGGGTTGGAATACTGGCATTTCCAAGGTTGAGAACATTGGATGCGGTTTCCAATTATCGGATGCTTATGATTATGGAGACGAATGCTGCCGATTGATCCCAAATTTGAAGCCTTTGGTTTCAGTATGTCCTACTACTCAAGAAAATTGGGTATGTATTCTTAATAAAAATCCTTAAAAAATTAAGGAGCTTTTTCAACTTGAAAGCTTGATTTGTTTCACCAAATAACGTTATCCATGATCTGTTTATATCCTCATCTACAGGGAAAAAGGTTGTGAGTGATATTTCATGTAGTTTAGTAGAATATATATATATCACATAACAGCGTGTTGCTTTAAGGAGTTAATTATATTCTCTCAACTATTCTATATACAGGGACTCCAGTGCAACGAAATGACTGGAATTGGACATAACACTTTCAAGGTTGGTCAGTACTCGGTTGAAGAAAGGAAAGATAGGATTCTAAGGTACTTGAAGAAGCGAAATCAGAGGAACTTCAATAAGACCATAAAGGTTATGGTCTATCTTACCTCTATTTACGTACTTTCTTTATTGTAGTTTGCCACTCATCAAATTCAGTTACCATAGTACCTCCTCTCACAAATTATTTCATGCAGTATGCTTGCCGGAAAACCCTAGCTGACCGGAGAGTTCGGGTGAGAGGAAGATTTGCGAGAAACAATGAACTACGAGAAGAAGAAACTGAAGAGAAAAAGAATGAAAGTTCTCAACAAGAAAAACAATCATACTGCAGTGATCTTATCATGGTATTTGCTAGCTTCAAACAATTCTTCTGATTGGACTTATCAATTAGACGAATATGCATTTAAAAAAAATACTAGGAATAATTGGTATTAATCTCTATGAAATTAAAAGTTGGATGTTCTGTGCTTTACTGTTGCAGATGAAGAATAATGACGACGATGAGTGGATGCAAGAGGCTATGGCAAGTCTCATGTATGTACCATACATAGCTGGTTGACTTGGGATTGATGGAATTAATTATGAGAAGAGAAAGGCTGATTTAACCAAACCACCCACGCTAAGTTTGTGATTCCCACTATTTTTTCTTGATTAGTTGCTTTTGGCTATGAATTTGAGATGTGGTTTGTACGTGCATCAATAGCTCTTTGGCACCCAGATTTTCTATATATGCAAGCAATTACAGGAGTACCAAGTCTTCAACAAACTTATCAGTTAAGCTTAAAATCGAATAATCGCTGAACGTTAATTATTACCTTAAGAAGCCTCACGATCACGAGGCTGCTAAATTCTAACTGAAGGTTACAGGAAGGAATCCATCACGAGTGATGATGTTACAATTATTTATTGTCAGGATTTCACGAATGCCAAAATATCCAATCCATTGAATTTAAAGATAAACTTGAAATTATGCATGCCCACTTGGAGTTTGGATTGGAGGTAAGTGTGCGTCGTTTCCCATCTTTTCCAAGGGAGGTCTCAACATGGCACATTTATCTAATCCAATACGGCCGAATTGACGGCTAGAGCACACTCTCTCCCCAATTGATACTCCAGTTGAGAGTACACGGGGGCCCCAATAAAGTGAAAGACCGATTCGGTCTCACAATAAATATACGCTGATGCTACGTCTGATATATTGTATACCGCAGGGAGTAAGCTGTTTTTGTAACTTTTCCAATGTTATTTGACTTAATTATTATTATAAAATAAAAAAAGTTCTACAATTATAAATAGTAAAAGTTAATATTTTAATAAATTAAAAATAGTAATTACTGTTAATAACAATAAAAAATTGGCCATATCGCTGAGTATTTAGATTAATTAAACGGATTTCTTCCTCTTGCTAAGTTTATTTGTGGCAGTTCTGTTGGAGAATAAGTTAGCAAAAAAATCACGAGACAACAATTAGCAATTCTGATTTTCTAAAAGAGAAAACTAGATCTTGTTATATATTAATTTAAGAGATTCATATGCTTCAATTTCAACTACTTCTAATAATAAAATACCACCAATGCCATACTTTATTTTCAAAAGTTGGCAAATTATATTACACAAAAAAAAAAGATCCCATCTTTACATGCTTACATGGAGAAGAGAACACACATTATTTTTTGGTAAACAATGAATATCTATTTGGTTACTAGTGTGTTATGTGTATCTTATTAATATTATACTAAAGATTGATGGACAACATATTATGTTTATAGTATTATTTAGGTAAATATCAAAAAGAACTATAAGTATTAGTACTAACTGGTTTTCTATTATCTAGTATAATAAAACAAATGATTAATGAAACTAAAATAACTAATTTAAATACTAACTCTAAGCAATAAATAAGACTAAAGTAACTAATAGATAAATATGATCTAAATGTAGAATCTCCCCATAAAATTTCTATGCTTAGATTTATCTTGATTCAATGATTAATCTTACTTTCTTGCACTGGTAGAAATTCTAAAGTTATAACCATATTTTTCTTAAGAAATTTAATTCCTATCATTAAGTTAATTGATTGAAATATCTTTTTAATCAAAACCTTCAAGAATGCATTAACTTATTCTATGAATTTTCATAATGGATTTGACTCTAACCTTGAAGATTTATATGATCTTATCTCTAGGAATTTTCGCAACTTTTATTATTCATGCCATGATTTATTCATACGTGTGATTTCTTAATCTTTGTATATGAAATATGAAATTGAATGAAAATGCTAGGAAATGTCAATTCAACGTATTAAGTAATCATGAATAATTTGTAATAAAACTTATATTTTTCTTTAAATCAAGATTTCAACTTGAAATAGCAAATTTAGGGTTCATCAATCTAATCTGTCCTAATTTAGTTCATATTAAGATAAAATAAACTAGCAACAATAAAGAAAGAAAATATGATAAGAGAAATCATTCTCATAGATGTTGAAATCTTGATGTTCTTTTGTTGAATTTTGATGGAATCCCTACTTTCCTCCATATTTGCTTCATTTTCCCTCTGGGTTAGTTCCCTAAAGCTCCTTTATATTTGTAACATCCCATTACCTATAGGAAGGGTAGAACAGTAAATATAAGTGAACAGTGAAAGTTTAGAAATGCATTTGCATGCTCATGCATATTGTGACATACACATACATGTGAATAATAAATTTTGCACATGAAAATGCCTGTACATACATTCATGACATTTCCTAGTATCTTTGTAAATTAATGTAATTGTTGTTAAAAAAAGTGATTTGTGTGCATGAAAAATTGAGTTGGAGAGGGTCATTGTGGTTTTCGAATTTTCAGAGAATTTTAGAAAGGTAATTTCTGGACTAGAAAAAATGCCAAGGAGCAGAACAATTGTGTACCGGTAGTAGAAATGACTAGCCAATGGCACTGAAAAATTAGATACATGATTTTAGAATTTACTAATTTGAGCCATTGAAATTTTGGGTGAAACTGGAGTATAAATTAAATGTTATTTGGAAAGAACCAAATGAATGCTTAAAAATAAGAGTCACTTGCCTAACCATGTCACTTTATTTAAGTAAAAGGCTTTTTCCCTTTTGGTCTTTATTCACGATACTTCTTCTTTTAAAAAGATCATTGGTGGTTTTATTAAGTAGCTCCATCATATACGTAGCCCCTCTCTTCTTCTCCTTCTTCGTTGGTTCTCTTCCTAGGTTATTTTGTTACCAATCTCCACCACACAAAAGCTCTCATATTTTACTTGCTTTCTCTTATTTTGTTCACAAAAACAAACCTAAGCTTTCTACGCCCTCAAGGTGGTGATCGTGTATGTTGGTAGGAAGTAGAGAGTTTGTGATAAATTTGGAAGATTGGAAGATTTGGAAGCTTCACTAGGTAAGAATTGTGTTTTATATCATGAATTGTTAGTTAAATGCATTATTGTGATGTTATGTGAACTTAATTGCATGGGAATTGTGTTTAGGGTGGATGGGTATGAAGTTTTGTTTGATTGTTGATGAATGATGTAGCATGTGTTGTATGTAATTTGAGATGGTTTGGAGTGAATTTAATGATGTTAGATGAGTGTAGAATGTATGAAGGATTGAGTGTATGTTGCTGTCATTTTTTGGACTCTTGTTCAAGTAGAGGTTTTGATTTGGTTGGGTTAATATATGGAGTGAATTGAGAGGTTATTGGTGTAGAATTGGGATGGAAGTGATAGGATTTAAGTTAGGTTGAAAAGCTGAAAATTTGGATTTGTATATGTTTCATTGTTTTTGCCATAACTTTTGATACGGTTGAGCAAGTGAGATGATTTTTGGCTTGAATTAAACTAGAGGTGTTTGGCTATAATTCTTGTGAAGGAAGTGATGTTTAATTGTGGCTTTAAGAGTTCTAAATTTTCACTTGAAAGTGGCAAAGTGGGTAGGGATGAATAGTGTCATTTTAGTGACACTAACATTGAAATTGTGATATGAAACTTTAGGAATTTTTCTAGGTTGATTGAGGCTGATTTTGCTAAGTTGGTCTTCATGAAAGTTGTAGCTCTTCTTGATAGCTTTCTATCACCATGAAATGTGTTATTTTTCGACATTAGAGTTGGTAGTTATAAGTGCTTGAACTTTGCTTATGGTTTAGGTGATTTTTAACAATGTGAAACAGGGCAGCAACAATCATGTGGGAATTTGATCTAGTTAGAGGTAGAATTTGCTTCTAAGTGCTTCATGAGAATTGTAGAATGTGTTCTGATCTTTTCATTAATATAAAGCATGGAATTTTTGGATAATGGGATAGGAAGTTATGATTTTTAGAAGTTGTATCACTGTTTAGGATGACATTTATTGGACAGTAACTTTGATTGATATTTTGACTCCTTTAGAGGTGGAATTAGTTTTCGAATTCTTCATGAATATTGTAGTGCTTTCTTTGATCTTTCCATTGATATCAAATTTGTACAATTTGGAGTTCTGAGTAAGAAGTTATGAGTTGTGGAAGTTGGGATGTCGGAAAAAGAAAGACTAGAGTTTCCAGTCGGTCACTGTAGTCAACTTAGTCGACTAACAGTCTTCGACTAGTTGACTAATACATGTATTTCCCTGATCTGACCTCTCTCCACTCTTTTTCTTATAACTTTTTCATCCGACCTCCGATTGACCTGATTGTCGAAGCGTCAGATTCATAAGACAAGTATCTACCTCTCCATGTGAATTTGTGAATTTTTTAGATTAAATTGAAATTGATGGATCGAATCAAAGTGAGTGGATCGATTAAAAGAATATGAATTGGTTATTTTCTGCACATACCTTAGTGTTTTGGCAATATCTGGACCTATAGAGATCCAAATTGAGTAATTTTAGTGTCTATGGATTCCTAAGACATAGGGGAAGATTGTTCTTCAACAGAGGTTGCCTAGGTTATCTGATGTTGACGGTCTTAGTGATCGGGAACAGTAGACCCGAAAGTGTGATTTGGAAAATCTCATAAATGAGACAATGAGAAAGGAATGGAGATTTTAATGGGTTTAGTGAGGCATAGACATAAGTATAATTATACTTAGATGAGTTTTGAAATGGGAATAATTTTGTAATGAAATTATTGGTAAAATACCCGGGATTGTCATGAACACGCATTATACATATTTTATTTCAGTCATGTGCATTATTAAACACTTATGATTGTACAAATTGTGACATATGTGTATCTTGCATAAATGAGTTATACAGGTTAAATATCCGCTTTCAGGCGTTCCCTGAAATTGGAAGCCAATGCTAATCTGGAGCGTATTGTGAGTAGACCTAGATGGTCTTATTCCATTGTTTGTTTTATTTGATTTTTGTATTAATTGACTATTGAATATTGATATGAGTGCGTCTTGACTATTGATTCCGGACAGAAGGTCCGATGATTGTGATGATTGATGGGATATTGAAGTGCTGCTTGTATATGATTGAGATGAACTAAGTGTACGTAATGTGATTGTTCAATGTGTTCTGAATGTACATTTGCATGTAAATGAAAGTGTGAGAATCAACTTAATGTTAAATGCCGGAATAAGGTCCGATAATATGGGAATGAATGAGCTTATGCAAATGTAATTGATGCATTCCATTTCATGAATGCATGAAACATAATAGAGTTGTGACCAGAGTAGCCACCGATCAGAGCTTAAAGCTCCATGAGTGAAAATGAGCTTCGAGCTCAAAAGTGAATCAGAGGCTTAGGCTCAACGTTTAATAAGCCTTGTATCCCCCAAACGGATAAGGGACAGTTATCAATGAGCCCTATATGGGACAATTTAGGCACTCGGTCACAACAAATTAACAAATGGAAAGAGAGTCTCATGTGCACTGCATATGCATAATATGAATAAATAAGTGTATTGAATGTGAAATGTGAAATAATGTAAAATGTGAATTATGAGTTATGTGAATGGGTGAGCCATCGATGATGGTCACTTATTGAGTTCGCAAAACTCACCCAAAATTTACAAATATTTTTCAGGAACAAACGAATACCCCGTTAGGCCAACGGGAGTATAACTACAGCATTCAAGTGAAGGATAGAGCTCAGGATCAGTTCGTGTCTGCATTGCATTTCTTTATTTTGTATCGATTTGTATATTCCGTAAATTTTTGTATAAATTTGTATTCTGAAATGACTCAAGTGTTTTATATTTGTGAAAGGGCCCAAATGACTATTGAAAATTGTGTTGATGGTTTTGTGTTAATTGGAAATGTTTGTGAAGGAAAGTGGGCCTAAATTGGTTATAGACTTCCGCATGTTGTGGTTGTGGTTTTAAAAAAAAATTATACCAATTTCTGAATGATTGAGTGCTGTAGCACACCAACCTCGCGGGGGCACGGACTCGGATATCACCCACGATGTTGGGTTCGGGTTATTGCGAGAGTGGGGTGTTACATTTCCTTACTGTCACGATCATGCATATTTCCTTCTTTCGTGCTTATGCATAATCGTGCAACTCCCTTGATGTTCCCTCTCCGTCACAATCGTGCACTACCTAATGTTTCCTCTCTTCATTCCTACTTCCATTTTAGCTCAAATTATTCACACATAAATCAAAATCCATACTTGATCATAAACACTAAAATATTATTATACACTTTCATCATTAATTTTCTACACATGTTCTACTACATTTTTCACCTTCATTTCATTCCTAAATTCATTTTCCTACACCATCTTTAATGATCATTCTAACTCAAATCATCTCAACAACAACTTACAGTACACTTGTCAGACCCCGATCCCGGAGTTCGACTGCCCAGGGAGGCGAGCCCGATGGGGGCCCGTGCCCGGGACAATTGTTCTTCTAGATCTTTTTAATTGATGCCTTAACCTTAACAATTATCTTGATTACTTACTTGCTATTGCTTATTCATCGCGGTGGTGAATCTTACCTTGATTAAAACTTAATTTTATTCTTCTTTGAAAAAGGTCAACATTTTGACTTTTAAGGGCATGTCCGTTAAACGGACATGGGTGTCCGTTAAACGGACATGAGATGGACTCGCATACCTTTTTCCCCGAGAGTGTCCGTTAAACGGACATTGGTGTCCGTTAAACGGACATGAAGTGCTAAATTGATACTTTTCTCCCGAGACTGTCCGTTAAACGGACAGGAGTGTCCGTTAAACGGACACAACGCAAACCTGAAATCTTTTAGACCCGAGGCTGTCCGTTAAACGGACATCAGTGTCCGTTAAACGGACACGAGGTTTAACTTAGGTACCAA
>JANZXV010000007.1:6401155-6411515 GCA_027576455.1 Erythroxylum roigii
AGCATGGAAAAAAGATTTGAAGCAACTAAGGACCTACATGACCATGTACAATGACTGTGTAAGTCTCTATATATGTGAAGATTGAAGAATTTTAGTTTTGGTTGTGTGGAGTTACACGCCCATGTATATTGAGATACACAACCATGTATGTTGCTCGTGTAAGTCTTTATATCCATGTGAAATTGCAAATTTAGGTGTTTTTTATTATACATGGTCTCTCACACGCCTGTATAAGTGATCGTGTATATCCTAAAAACCTAAATTTTACTATAAAAAGACATGAGTAGAGGCAAATTGAGATATCCAAATCATTAAGCAATTTTAGGTCATAAGCAACATTCAAAGATGATGATTTTGATTAAGGGATGAGGAAAACATGAAGAATATGTCAAGAGATCCAATTTATAGCTAAATCAAATTCAAACTTGCAGGAAGATTTGATATAAGAGAAACGGAGATTTAGAATTATGATTTCTTTTTTTTATTTTTTTGCATGTTTGTCTTTGGTTTTGTTTTCTATTATGAGTAACTAAACTTGTTTAGTGTCTAGGTGTGATGAAACCTAGTTTGGGATAATAGTATGTTTTAATCTTTTATTCAATGCAATTATATTTATTGATTTATTGTAATTTAATTATATGGTTTATTGTTGTTCTAATATATCTGGAATATTAATGTATGATTTGATTTCATATGATTGAGATTGAGAAAACCTATTTTATGAATACACCTACCATAATTAGAAAGAGTTCCATAAAAACCTAGAGATTGGCTAACATAAATCTCCTAGATTAGGGTCAAACCTAATAGCATAATTCATAAATTGATAAAGTAATCCTAGGCGCTCTAGTTAAAAAGATTTTTGTTAATCAACTGATGGATAAGTTATTAATGGTCTCCAAAGAGTTATTAACATAAGATAGAAATTTCTATAGTCCAATAATCAATAATATAATTGCAAGATAAAAGGTAACTGATTTAATGATTCTTAGAGGGATTCATTACCTGGACATTACTATTTGATATTGATTTTTCTTTGTATTCTACTTGTCCTTAGTTCAAGAGTGTTTAATCTTAATTCACTTTATTTGTTTAGCTTTATTTTTAATTAAAAACCAAAAATTTGGTTCTTAGGTTAGATAATAAAAAAAAGTGTAACTATTAGTAATTACTGTCTTTGTGGGATCGACCCATTCTTGTCTATGTTAGCTATAGCTATGCTATTCATATGTGGTAAATTTAAATATTGACAGCTAAAAAGTAGTCAATTAGTAACCTTCACATGGTTCTCCTCTAGGCTTTCATCAACCTTGAGCCTTCTAATTTTCAAAAAAATAGGAAGCTCTTGTTCTTAATGTTGACATATATGCATACTCCTGCAAAACCTATCCTTATTATTAATGTTGTATTTTCATTCATACCCAAAGGTTTCCCAATTTCGCTAGCTATGTAACTTATTCCTTTCACACACTAATATTCTAGAGGTACTCTATGGAGGTTGACCCATAACGGAACTATTTCTAGTATGCTTCTGTCAAGATTAATACCAAGATGACACATTTTAAAAAGAATAGGGTGGCCGAACACATGCCATGGGCCTATTTTAACAATTCTCGAGACATTTTCTTCAATGTTGAACCTGAACATAAAGAACTCACCCTCATTGACCATCAGATTAACTAGCCCCATATTTTTGCAATTAAGATTTGCCATTTTCGTACAACAGAGAATGTGATCCTCTTCTCGCAAGAAAAATGCCTACAACTATAGTGCTCCATTTCCTTTCTCCAGTTGAAGGATCTTAACTAAAGGTAACATATGATCCTCCTCTTTTGATTCAATGTACTTGAGTTTCCCAGGTGAGGCTAAATCACCTACTATAAAGCTCTAGAAAGTTTTCCTAATTGGGAAAGCTTGGCTATGGCCCTGTTTAGCTCCATGATTTGGTGGAAAGTCCTAGTACTTATAATTGCCAGGAGGGGGAGGGAGTGTATTAGTGATGGGGTTTTCCATGTTGGTGATTTGTTTGCTAGTTTGGTTAGTAACATTTTTTGGTTTCATAGTGAAGTTAGCAATGTTTGGTAAGTTACTAAAAAGGGAAAGTCTGGACGGTTGAGGGTGGGACAGCAGTCGGGGTTGGTTGTCGGAGGGAGGGAGACACTACGGTTGAGAGGTTATGGAAGTTTGATGCAAAGACGATTAATAAACTCACAACATTCATTTTAAGAGTAAAAAACTTGATAAAGTGACATAATTTAATTATCTGTAATTTGATGGTTATAGTGTTTTGTTACCTTAATAATTGTATTACACTTAATCTATATCATCTTTTAATTATTTTTAACCAATATATAGTGAAGTACCAATTTGTTGATTAATAATATTATTCCTATAAGATTGACAATCTTTGTTATTATTTTATTACTTGACTTGAGACCTTATATTTGTGAAACTCCCATTATTAAGTATAGTGATAATCAATAAAGAAAAGAAATCATACCTTTAAATTTATAAATTTAACCCACTAAAATTCTCTATTGTATCTTGTAATCAAAAGTCGTCTAGTAAAAAGTATTCCATTTTCAAAAGTTGGTCATTGATAACCATTTTTCTTGTAATGAGTTCTATATATGGAAGTTTAGGATTACATGTTTTAATGGTACTTTTATGTAAGTTGAATAGATAAAGCTACGAATTCATTAAGTTAACATTTTGATATTTGCAAATTAATCCTTAATGTTAACCTTCAGTCACTAACGTCCGTTAAAATAATATTTAAAATGGCAATAGGTTAGACTTGGTCAACCCTCTTAATTCGGACTATCCAAAATGATGTCATTTTAGTCAATTACACTAAAATAATGACATTCTTAATGAAAAATTTTAGTTTAACCCTCTCAATCTAAGCCTAATATGAAATTCAATCAACTTGAACCAATTATATTAACTCTGAGTTAGACCAAGCTGGACCGAGTTGTCCAATTTTACTAGTCCTCGATAACATATAATAAAAATGTAGAATTAATGACTTTTTTTTAGTACTTAATATTGTTAAAAAATAGACTAGAGATGCATTAATGAAATTTAACATGTTAACGTTTAGTACCAAGTTCTAATATGTCAAAAGCTGGTTTGTGAGTATTCGTAAATAATAAGATCAAATATATTAATGTCAGAACATTAAGAAATTATCTGTTGAAAATTAAAAGCCTGTTCTTACATTTTGCCTAATTTAAATTTTAAGTTTTAATAATTTGAAATATTTTAGAAAAGGAAATTATTGCCTATTTTAGTTAATTTCATTGGCTCTTTGTCAACAAAGATTGTCTTTCCTAGGGATGGCAATTGTACCCGAACCCGATGGGTACCCGATAAAATTACCCGAACGAGGGCGGGTATAGGGAGCAAATTTTTACCCGTAGGGCGGGTATGGGAGGTTAACAAAAACACCCGTTAGGTATCGGGGCGGGTATGGAGATACCACCCTCCATACTCGTTTACCCGTTATATAGTAATTACAATTTTGTCATTATATATATATACATACAAACCCAGCAATTACCCAAATCCCTAATTCAATTCTTCGTCATTGTAATTACCCAAATAAGTTTATCTTAAAAAAAAAAAGAGGCGGGTAAACGGGTACCCGATGGGGTCAAACCCCCAACGGGTACGGGTGTAGGGTTGTTAAAAAAATCTCCGACAAAGATGGGAGCGGATATGAGGGTGGGGGCGAATTCATGGGGCGGGTACGGAGATGGTATACCCGCCCCGTTGCCATCCCTAGTCTTTCCCTTATAATGGTTGAAATTTTGTAAGCCTTTTGGGTCCTATATAATTAAAACTGTACCGAATTTGTTGGGCAAACGTCCCCGCTCAAAGATGCGACAGCAGGCTGTAAACACTTTTTAAGGTTTACGCTTAAAAGCAAAGTGAGCCTTTGTTTCAAAAACTTGACCAAACAAAACTCTACCATTGAACCCCGAAAGTCTTCGCGTGTGGAGTTGTGTTATAAGGGATTTCGTTCTACAAACCCACTTGCCATTTAAAGTCTTGACAACGCAAGCACAGAAGACTTGCGCAAACAGGACAGTTTGACTTTGACTATTTATACGATTTGACCATCCCTTCGGCCCATTATAGTCCTCCATAGATTGACTGTAAGCCATTTTGGAACGTCTGGTCCCAAATGCAGAGTCTTTGAAAGAGATGCTATATTATTTCTGATACCATGGACCTTTCTTTTATCAGACTCGTTCTAGAAGGGAGGAAGCATAGAACTAAAGTCATAAAACAGTAGCCTCTGCTTCCTTTCTCCAATCACCAGCTCTATGCAACATTTTTGTTTTTGGACAGACTCCAGAATGCATAACACTCCCGAGTCAAAAGCATGCATGTCATCAATTGAATAGCGAATCAACAAATAGTCTTGGTCTTTATTAACCAAACATTGGTGGATTTATTGCCGTTTTCTTCAATCCCAACGGGAGGACAACCAAAGATGTATCTAAGCAACTTGTAACAATATATATTATATATATTGTGTTCCAGTTTACAAATTGATAATATGGTAAAATTTTCAGCTTAAAAATAATAAACTGGCATGCCAAGTCTATTTATTTGCTTAGGATCGAAAGAGAATTACACCAATGAGAACATAATTGCGAAAGCATGATCGAATAGTTGATTTACTAATCTAACTTTTCCAAACTTACCTGCCAGTTACAGCCTTATTGGTTTATTGAAATTTCAATCCCATTAATTAGTCTTTTATAGCATGCTCTGTTGACCAAGGATATTTTATCGCTGAGTTGGTGAATTCGTAATTATTGAACATGGTGTCACGTTTAATTTTTCAGAGGAACTGTGAGAGTAGAGCAGTGTTAGCTTTCTTTAATCTTAAAGTTTTGTTTCATATCGACTTAAGATGTGATACCCTTTGACTATCTAATCCTTGTTTCGAACATAACATTTTTTTTATAGTAATTATGTTTCTTAGAGGCTTCTAGATAGTCGTCAAGCATTTTCTTAAGCCTTGTTGCATAAGTCTAAATTATCCTAACACTATTGATGCTTAAAATCTTCAAACCTTTTGTCAGAAATCCCACGTCGGACAAATATGAGAGTATTCAACAATTTATAATAGAGTACAAACTTCCCCCTCTTGAACTGACTTTTGGGGGTAAGTTAGGCACGTCTAACATGATATCAAAGCCAGTTTGTTTCGATAGTTTGGGGCAGTGCACAGTTATATCCATTTGCCCAATATGTCAATCAGATGTCCAGTTCTGCTCTCGACTGAAAGGAGTGTGTCAGGAATCCCACATCGGACAACTATGAGGGCATTCAAGAATTTATAATAGTGTACAAACCTCCCCCTCTTGAGCTATCTTTTAGAGGTGAGCATTTCTAACATGGGTTTGCACTTCTAACATGATATCAGACCCAGTTTGTCTCGATAGTTTGGGGCAGTGCTTGGTTATGTCCCTTTGCCCGATATATCCATCAGATGTTCAATCTTACTCTGGACTGAGGGGAGTGTGTCAGGAATCCCACATCGGACAAATATGAGAGTATTCAATAATTTATAATAGTGTGCAAATCTTCCCCTCTTGAGCTAGCTTTTGGGAGTGAGTTAGACCTTTTAACACCTTTAGAAAAAATTGGAACATCATTAACATGCTTCATAGGGATGAACTTACAATTAAGTAAATCTTGTTCTACCACTTTTGCTAATATTAGACGAACCAGCAAGGAAGACAAGAAGACGTACTATTCTAGGACTAGATGGAGAACATGTACAACCCAAATTTATCGTGTTTCAATCTCTAGACATCAACAAAATGTTTCATATGAAGCTTTAGATGTCCATGTTTATCTGTCTTTCTTGTTTAGCAAGTACAACTTTATGAAAAAACATTGACTTGTCAGTCTTTTCATCATGAACCTGAATTTCCACTATATCAACTTCATATAACTCAAAAAAGTCTGTATGTGTGAGTTCTTTCTGAAAGGAAGCTCGCCTCATTCATTGGCTACATATCTTTTAATCTTTTCGACTCTCTTTGTTAATAATAGTTCGTTTCAATTTGAGAATACAGAGATTAGAAAGTCTTGACTAATTTTACCTAGCTTTTCATACAGAAAATTGCTATTATTAATCTTAATTCATGCGAATTTTATTGTTCTTATATGTTCATCAAAACCATTATTTAAAAATGAAAAAACCGAACAGGTAGTAAATGTTTCGCAAACTTTAAGATTTTGTCCCAATAGTTTAAATTCAAGTATAATCAAAAACTAGAAAAATCAAACACATAGATATAAATCAATCAAAAACTAGAAAAATCAAACACATAGATATAAATCAACACCGAGATCACTTACCTAGATATTACATAACTCCCTTTATAATAATTTATTTAATTTTTACAAATTTTTATCTGAAAATATAGCATTAATATTCTTAAGTTTTAATTTGACATCTCTTTAAAGATATGAATGGATGAAAAACTAAAGGAATATGATAGAAGGGGATTATGTGATTGCTAAACCATATCACGTGAGGGCAAGTGAATAGTCTTTCAAACATAGTGATTGAAATGAAAAAGGAGATCAAATCACATGGGAGTTTGATCTAATCGATCTTATTTATAAAAGAACAAGAATTAAAACTGTGATATCTCACATTGGAGGTGAATGTCAAATCACATATCAGTATGAAAAAAAAATGAAAGCCTTTGTAAGCAATGAGAAAGGACTACCAATCAATTTCCCAACTAGTTTGAACATGGGTCGTTATAAATGGTATTATAGCAAAAACTTTTGATAGTGCAGTATTGGGGTAGGATGATAAGGGTGAGAAGTAACGCTAATGGTGGACAATGGGCTACTCTTGACAAGCTTGTAATTCGATTTCACATCAAAAGATGAGGGAGATTATGTATTATAAATTGACCCTTGATGAGTACTTCAAGAGTTCAAAGAAGGGACATTTATGAAATCCCACATAAAAGGTGGGTATCATAATCATATATCATAAAGGGAAGAAGAAGTGAAAGTCATTGTAAGTTCATAAAAAGGACTATTAATCAATTCCTTGTCTAATTATTTTCAAACCTATAACCCAAATTAGAGTTTTTGTTGAGCAATTTGATATAGAGACACTAGAAAACAAAAATAAAAATAAAAAGGTATAAAATATAAGATAATAATTTAAGAAAATATATTACAATACTCTAGTAATTTAATAGATATATATATAAATTAAAAAGTATCTAAAGAAATGAGGCATTTGGTATGCACATTATGCTTCCTACAGTACTATCAAAGCTTTGATGGGTAAACAATTAATTCTTTGGTTATTTGCTTTCATCAAAATGGGAGAAAGATAGCTAGTGTTTCAGTAGGTATTGTATGTCCCTCCCGGGTGCAATCATCTAGCTGCAGTTGTAATCGTTGTCAGATTGAAAGTTACTCGATGTCTTCATGAAACTCATGCCATGAATCCTTCAGGACAGTTACTTGCTCCCAAGAATTCAATCTCATTTGTTTTCTGGAAGGTTGGTGTCCCAAGCCCAATTTTATAAATTCATAATTGATGTTTTCCCGGAAAACTACATTTCAAAGTCACACATAATGTAGTAAAGAAGCATTTGAGGTTTGAGCCTATTACTGGGATACCGATAGGGATGGGTCTATAGTAGTACTAATTTCTATTTTCTTTTTTGGGTGAAAGGTCAGCATCGATAATTGTGAAGTGCAAACAATAAAAGATATAATGCGCTGAACCTGAATCACGTATTAGTTTTCAAAAAAAAACTAAATCACATATTGTTAATGATAAGTTACCTATGTAACGATCTTCCTTTCTTGTCCCAGTGTAGAACACTTTTGAGTCAGTAATAGCAAGTACATGTTATACATGTACTTAAAAGAGATGAGCATTTTAGCTGATTCTGGGGTTATAAAGGGAATGACACTAGATAGGGTTTTTGGCTTTTATTTTGCAATGCACGTGAATGTGGTAAAAAGAGTACATGTAATTTTGTTTCGTGGTGTGACTCCCATTTTCAACAAATGAAAAAGAGAAGATTGAAATAGAAACTTCTGCAAAAGTATTCCCTAGTTGCGATCATTGGCTTGGAAACCACGATATTGTGATTACAATTGAAAAACTGAAGGTGGTTAATTATTTTGCAAACTATCCACAAATTTCTTTACCACCAATAGAATAAAATCTTACAGACACAATAATAAAGACACCGAAATTTTGGTAACGCAGTTCAGCACATCTTGCCTATGTCTGCGGGGCCCTCATCTAGCTTAATAACTTTCACGAAAATACAATAGAATTACTCAAGGCTTTATTGAGCCGACACCACTCAACCCTTGATGCTATATCCCTCAGCCTCACTTCCCGTGAAAGAATTTCACACCCAATAATACGACCGCCTCGTACTAACCTCAATAGAGGATTTTCTCAACAATATTTGATAATAAAAATAAGAAATAAACAACTCAAGTGATTAAAATAATGAAGAAAATAATACACTTGAAATAAAAAGAACAACTTTCCAATGAGTTCCGTCCACTGAAATAAATCTGAAAGTCATCACAATAACAATGAGCCGACTCACATAAACACCAACATAAAGCCACAGCTTGGTCTTCTGCTAAATGAAGTAAACTGTAACGTTTTCTGAATGGACGTAGGCCTTCACAAATTATTTCCAAATGCTGAGACCATTTAAATAAAGAACCAATCAACGAGACTGAGTCACCGACTACAATCTATCAAGTGTAAGGACGCTAAGTTGTGCTCCAATCAAAATCTCCAAAACAAAACGTTAAGAGGACATATCTCCTGACGCTGCTTTCAAATATGAATATATCACTATTCTTTTAAGGATTCAACTTACTAACCCACTCAAACCACTGCTGCATTTTACTTTTCAATCTTCAATTAACACACCCACGTTTTCAATCTTCAATTAACACACCCACGTCACTTCAATGTCCACTCCCCGTTTAATTGCAAGACACAAAAACCACAAAAGGTACCCCACCGTAATATCAAGACCGGAACACACATGACAACGAATGGTGGATCAATTGGTCCAGATTCCTCACTTAAGACTCTTCTTACAGGAGGTCTTAAGTTCGAGTCACGCGAAAGGAGGAGAAATAGGCATGTTCCTATTGATGATCCTCTAGCCCCCTAGGCACAGCTTTTTGATCGGATCAATTACGGACGTCTCGCTTCCAGCAGCAGTGTGGGAGTTGAAACTACTAGAGAACCTGGGGACTGATGGGAACCTGATGCTGAGCAGGGGGGCCAGTGATCAATCATCAACTGAACAATCAAGTATGTGAAGGCTCCTTATGTGCAGAAGTGTACAGGCTACGTAGGAACCTGAGGGATCTTGGAGTTCCAGATTTACATCCTCTAGGCTCTTGGGGTGGGATCGTAGGGGCTTAGGATTAGTCTGGCCAAGCCGGGATACCTAATGTAATTAAGAAAAAGACCGGAACACACACAACAAAGATGAGCTACTACACTCTCCAAAAACTGCCGCACCCCCACTTGCTTTGTCTCCGCTTACGTGTTTTGATGGACTTCCTCAACAACTAGGAGATGTCCACGTGTATAGATAGACTTCAAGGATTCCACAGTAAATAGGAGATCTAAACAGCATGTATATATATTTAAAAAGGACTTTTACAATGATTAGAATATGTCCATAAAACTCACTTCAACCAAATAACCACAATTTTAATTCCACCATAATTAAGATTTTATATGTTCAATTTAAAATGTCAAAATTAAATAAAAGATATATATAATATATCTTAACAACAATAGTGTTGGCTGAACACCGTTTACACCCTTGTCATATACAAAGTTCAATATGTTAGCATAATGACATTGCTTTATTCGGTGTTTAAAATATAAACATTTTAAAGGATAGTTGCCTTTTATAGGCTTAGATACCGAATTTGTTGTAACTGAACTCTACAAATAAAAATAGGAAAGAATATTTGTAACAAATTATGTAAAAAAGAAATAAAGTAAAAAATAAAATAGAAGAGACTAGATGTCGACTTGACTAATTCTTTCAGAGTTGGAAATGGATCAAAAGAATACCTTGATCTACTTGTAAGATGAGGCCCAGCTCCTAAGGAGAATAATAATAATAATAATAATAATAATAATATGATAATTAATTTTGTATAATAAAAATAAAAAAAATAATAATAATAAGTACAAAATTTATAATGATAATAATAAATAGAAAATTAATAATAATAATAGTAAATTAATAATAATAATAATATGATCATTAATTTTGTATAATAA
>JANZXV010000007.1:6474328-6491692 GCA_027576455.1 Erythroxylum roigii
ATTGATTAAGAATTTTGAAGTGTTTGTGTACGGCTGGTTTGGATAACTTTTGGGCTAGTGAAGATTTAGGGGAAATGCTGCCCGATTTTCGATAAAATCGGTTTATGGCAAGTTAGAATAAGTATAAGAATAAGAGTGTTAAAAGATGCGATTAAGACGTGCATGATTAAGAGCAAACTAGTGATTTGAGCATGGAAAAAGGATAATGAGAATAGAATGAAAAAAAAATGAAGCGATATTAGTTGAGCTATGATTCGTTTGTTAAGAGTTGGGTTTCGGAAACGGGTCCCAACATTTGAAGCGATATTAGTTAAGCTATGATTCGTTTGTTAAGAGTTGGGTTCCGGAAACTGGTCCCAACATTTGTGGTATCAGAGCAAGAGTAGAAATGCTCTGATTTAATTTGATTTTTCTAAGAGGTTGGATATCCGGATTTGGGTTCCAACACTAAAATATAAAAACACACTATAATTTATATTTATCATAATGCTTTTAAATAATTATTTTACTAAAATACAAACATACAATTAATTGTAGGATATAAATCAACAATAACAATAAAAATATAACAGTTTTTCAATGTAATATATAAGATTACACATTAAATTCTTTTTTGTACGGAGAGCTTGTTGTACACATTTAACAATACAATATGTTAACTTATGAAATAGTAATTGTTACGAAATATATTAATTAATTTTAATGTTGATAAAGTAGAGGATAATTTTAGAGGTCATCAATTTTACTCTCTATATCAGCCTCTAGCATACAATCGCATAAAACAGTGGCATGTATGAATGCAGGAAAAGTAAAGGTAAAGTTTTACATTTTGCCGTTCCTTTATTCGTTTTTCGTTCGAATTTTGACCACTTTTTATGTGTTACTGTTAGGGGGAGGGAGAGAGAGAGAGAGAGAGAGAGAGTATTTGGCGTGCAGGTAATCATGCGAAGTGATGGCAATCGTTAGGATGTGTAAACTAAGAATTGGGTCTTGCCTCTTGCAACGCAAAAAGGAGACAAAAGTGAAGCTGCGATCGTCGACAGTGTCTATAAAGTGAAAGTGTACGAGTGACTATTGGCTGATGCTTTTACCTGGAATTTGAATCATGGTTGGTCTTGTTCCTTACAGGATCTAGCCATTAACCTCGATATGCATGCCAACTTTAAATACATGGGGATATTTTGTCTGTCATTGAGCAATTGATGTCCTAAGATACGGTATGCACTGGAAAGTAACAGTGATGTCGAAGAAAACAATGCTCAACACTTACACTAGGTTTTAGTGTTCTAAAGAAACTAATTTAGTAACAAGATGACTGATCAAGTCGAAAAGGCTGCAATGGAAGACTGGCGTTGAATGGTCTGAAATTACTTTGACAGATTTGGCTTACCATATCCTACCAAACGAATCGCCGATGTTCCCCAGTCTGGTTGAGTTTGTCATCCGTCCTAGAATAAAATGTTCTGTCGAAGGCCTAACTTGGCCATTTATGCATTAGGGACCATCATGCCAGCTTTATCTGAAATAAAGGAACTGTGTCTCTCTGATGTCATTAAGCAACCACACTAGTGTTTCCACGATGAGGAGCCATCAGTGAGCTTTTGTCAATTCTTATCTGTTGTTTTAGCCAAGAATGTCACTATCTCCTAATACTCTTATTTGCCTTTATCCCTTATTATACCACACTGGCACTCATAAGCGAACACAGAAAAAGTACAATAATCAACTGGCTAAAATAACTTCTTTGAGAGGACTATTGACTAATTAAAGTTAGATTGTAAGCTACTAAAGTGTTCGGTAGACTGTTATGAAATAATATGAAAATTTTTGTGAATATTGATAAGTTTTAAGAATGATGGTCAAGACAACAAAGTCCTTCTCTCTACGGACACACAACTTTCAGCTTTCTTTTTAAGAACCTTACACTCTTCACAACTCTTTTTCCCCTTTTGAAATAATAGTCGCAACAGTACCTACACTCTTTTCCACGTTAAATTCTAATTTCATAGCAGAATTGTTTTAAAAGCAGTCACAGACTATCTTAGACTTTCTGATATACAAGATTTTCAGAAGAAGTGTAGAGCATACTTGTCTCTATATCAAGACAGATAGTAACATCATTCAGGATGTAAGCTTGCAGGAAAGGTAGAACTTGGAGAAAATAGAAACACTCAAATCAAACTTACTTCTTCAAATCTAGTTCTAAGTCTGCTTACAATGAAAGATGAGCCTTGCTTCTATAGGCGAAGTTAAGATAGAAAAATAAATCTCTCAAGAGACACTCATTATAACTTTAGAAAAGAAAGTAACTTTAAAGTATAACCATCACACCTTTAACAACGCTACTTTGAAAAAGTAAAGAACTTTCTAAAAGGAAAACAGTATGATGATAAGATGGAATCTTGTACAGTAGTTTGTTGGTCACAAAGATTCTCTTTTCATCAAAAAAAACTCAAAAGTAAAAGCAAATTCCTAGAAAGACAAGTCTCACTTTTGAAGAGATAAAGTGAGATTGGTACCACAAACATCTGTTAGAGCCAAGTCACCATCAATCTACTCCAGAAGTGGACTGAGATCAGTGAGAGTCCAAGTAGAAAGTCCTAGGCTAGAAACAGAAGTAGACTCCTAAATAGGGCTTGAAGTTGTGAAATAGTGATATGGTGGACAACGTACTTTACCAACGCAAATGTTGATAACATCATAAGAGGATACCGATGTCCATTGAGAAGGCGATGGAGTAATAAGTGGTGTGAGAAAAGCAATGTCTCCAAAATGTGGACCAAGGGATGTGAAGATAGTAGAAGGAGGATTGCTTAGGAACTGATTGAGTTGATCCAAAAAGGAGTGCAATTCATTCATTAATTGTGTGCCTTTTGTAGACCAATCAAGTGTAGTTCGCCAATGTTGAAGATGATTTAGAGTACACAAATGTCTAGAAGTACTCATACAGTAGGTTCGATGTAAAACATAGATGGCATAAACATTATGATCAGTCAAGGCAGTATTCCATAAATGATGGTGAGTCAGAATTTGTGACATATCAATTTGCCATTTAGACAATGGTTGAAACCATTCCAATAATATCCATAACAAGGAGCTTCCATTGTTTATGTCACAGAGATGTTGATAGAGCTGAAGAGGAGATATAGTGACAGCACAAGCATAAAGGGCAGATAGTGTCCAAAGATACCACAATGTGTTTTCAGAAATAGGATCATGGAGAAAAGTCACATTAAGATAAGGTGCTTTGAGGTTGAATATTGTGGGACTTCCAAGAGAGTTATGTTCACAAAGAAACTGATACAAATAATAAAACAAACTCATACGAGCAAGTGAGGCAACTTCAACAACACTAGTGGGTATACTAGTAATAGGAGGAAAAGATTTCTTTGTAACGGCAAAGAGAGGTTGACTAGCCATAAAAACTTAATAGTGAAAAACTTTAAAAGATGAAATAGTTGTAATGATACTTGGCTGAAGAGGATATTTATAATGACAAAAGGAAGGGAAAATATCAGGAGGCCAAGATAGATTCTATCTATCAGGAGGCCAAGGTGAATTCCATTTTAGTAGCTTGAATAAACATGAAATATGAGCTGTCACGTATGGCATGAACTCACAGATGTAATTAACAATCCTGAGGAATTGTTGTATCTGTTTCATAGTGAGATGTTCATCAGGAAAATGTAACAACTCTTGTGCAATATGTGGATCAGGCTGGTAGAATCCATCTTTGAAATGCATACCTAGAAATTCAATTTCTTTAGTGCCAATGATGCTTTTCGAAGCTGAAAGCATAATACCATACTGTTTAGTAAGATCCAAGAATTGTCGCAATAAGGCCTGATGTTCCTTATAGGTCTTTGAGAATAGGAGAATGTCATCAGTGTAAATGATTGCACTGTAGAGGATAGGCTCATAGATCTTGGTCATTGTTCTTTGAAACAGTGATAGGGCGACTTTAAGCCGAAATGGCATAAAAGTCCATTGGTACTGTACATTGGGAATGTAGAATGCAGTATTGTATCCCTCAATTGGGTGAATACCTAGTTACCAAAATCCTGCTTTAAGACCAAACTTGGAAAAGATAACAACTTCTTTGAAAATAGTACCTGAGTACTGACCTTTGGAAGAAGAAACTTGTCATCTTACAGGAATGCATTAAAAGGCTTGTAGTCAATTACTATTCTTTTTTTCCACACTTTTTCTTTGAACATTTTTTGACATAAAAGCATCTGGCAAGCCTATTCTGATTTTGTGGCTCAATCAATCCTTGCTTCAGAAGGATAGCACACTAATCTTGTGTAAGCTTTAGATCATTAGGGTTCATCCCTAGATGTGTGGCATTTGTGGGATTGATATCCTCATTCTTTTTGAAAGATAGACTTATGAAAAAGTCAGCATTTTTTCACAGAGGATATGGGTGAGCAAACTCTGCATGTGATTCAGGACAATATTCCAACTGTTTATCTCTTAGCAATGCATATAGTGTAAGAACTTGAGAAAGTTCAAACACATTTTTTATGTCAGTTTAAAAACTGAAAAATGATCAATACCTGAAACCTGTGAGTAGGATCTGTAAAGGTGAGGCTTTACTGTATGTATCCATACCAATGAGAATATTTGGACAAGGTAGATTGTTTCCAAAAACTTTATTCCAAACTGTATATTGTGGAAAGAATCGTATCCCGATCTTTCTCTTTGTAATAAGCCCTATTTTGAATGAATTGTCATCTATAGCTGTAAAATATACATCATATGAGGTTCATGCTTCAGAGGGTAAAATGTTGGGCTTCATGATCGTACGGTTGGATCTAGTATACATAAACCCAATAACTTTGATGGGTCTATCATATTTATCCTGTTGGAAGAGTTGGATCTGGACGTATCATCGTTGAACTGGAGTACGATCTAACTTCATATAGGTCTGCTATAGCATGTATAGAGAAGTAGAGGAGTCAAAGGATTCATCTTCAGAGGTCGTGATAGAAACAACAAACTTTGTGTCCTCATCTTTATGAGATTATTCTTCAATCATATCTTCAAAGTTATTGGAGGAATGAATAGGCAAAATTGATTGAATCTACTTCAATAAAGTGACATCCTTCTTTGTTTTGTGGGGACAAGAATGTGCAAAGCGTTTTTGTTGGCCACAAAGAAAACATTGATCAATTTTCTGGTGATGAGAGGATTTCTTGAAGAATCTGACCATTCTTCTCTTCTTTCCATTCTTTCTCTTATATGTTTTTCTAAGAGGCTTGTAGCCTTCCATTTGTCTGTGGAACTTTCTTCTATGATAGACTTGTTTAAGATGATCTTTCTTCTTGTTTTGAATTCACAAGTCTTCTATTCTTTGCACTTAATTTGAAGATAAGGCTTCTTGCAAGCCTTTTTGAGAATTGGACCACCCTTAATGATGTTCTTGAATAAGGCATGTTAATCACATAACTTATTATGAGAGGCTAAAGCAAGCTAGTAGATTTCTTCAAGAGATATATAAGTCATATCTCATTGTAAACAAATAATGGTTCTTTATAACTCTAGGTGCAGTTGATTTGGAAGGAATGAGACAAAAGTATATCAAAGATTAACATCATTCCAACCATTCAAAAGATAGTACCTTTCCATCATTAGTTGATAGTACTTCTATAGATCATGCTTGTCAAGTGAACAACATTTCATTGCAAAATATTCCTGACGGATCTGCTTATCAATAAGCTGAAAGTCACCATTGAATTCCTTATAAATTATTCTAACAAGAGCTCCGGCTGTAGTAACTTGGATATACTGAAGTCTTTGATAATCATTAATACTTTGCCACTATTCTCGCAAAGTACTAACGAAACGAGATGTAAACTCAGACAAAATATTTTGTAAAGGATTATTTGGTTAAGTCATTTGTAGATTTATCCATGCACCAAAATCATGCAAGCAATCTCTCCATTTCTTTGGGGGCAGATCAGCTAGCTGGGCTGAAGAATCAGTAGACAGTTCAGAGATCTGTTCAGATGATGACTCAGATATTGTTGTAGAGACTTCAGATGTTGGGACAAAGGCTTCAGAACAAGCTTCTGTATTATCTAATTGAGTAGATGAATCTTCTACAGCAAATGTAGATGCAAGAGTTCCGATGAACTCTGCCTGAGGTGCTTTATCCTTCCTAGTAGAGGTGGACGGTTGAGACTTCGGCAGAGAACTAGGAGGTGTATGGATCTATATCTGTTTACTCTACTGATTCAGGTTTAATGAACGAAGGTGATGGCTCAGGAACTGGTTCAAGTTTTGGCTTTGACTTTGATTTCTTAGGTTTAGCTTGAGTTGCCTAAGGATGAATATACTGTCTAATCAAAGGATAGTTAAACTTAATGACCTTTGAATAGTCAGCTTCTTTTGGATACGTTTGATACGTAGGAGACATGTATACTGGTTGTACATTTGGAAATACTAAAGAGGATGAATTGTGAATATTGCATATCAGCTTCCATTTGTTGCACAATTCCTTGTATCTTTTTGATTTCTCTAACTTTGGTGTCAAAATTAGGTACAATATAATATGTAGCAATGTAATGTCAAAGATCAGCATCAAGTTGCTGGATCTGAGCTTTGTAAGACTAATACATTTGTTGGATCTGCTTTGAGACAATGTTGACTTTATATTGAGTAGCATGGGCCTGTTAACTGATTCCATCAAGCTTAGAATCAATTCTTCGAAGAATTTTGTTTTGTGCTACTGCATTTGATGTTTGCTAATTAAGTATTTTATTATAAGGATTTGAGACAAGTGTTCCTTGTGAAGTAATTCCTGTGGCTCGAATATAAGGGCTAGAAATAACCCTAGTTGTTCCATCAGTACTCCTGTATAAAGAAGGAAAGTCTTCCTCATATGACTTAACCATCATGCAAGGTATAGGAGTAGGAGTCATAACAGGAACTGTTAGCTTAGATTGACAAATAGAAGATTTCAGCATCTCACGAAGAGATCTGAGTTTGAATCTTTCTGTTTGTACACCAACAAATTTGCTGGATTCATCTAGATCTAGATCATCCTTATATGGATGATACTGTTGAGAAGGCATACAACGAGGTTTTGGCTTTTTCTTCTTCCTTCTCCTTCTAGCATATTGTTCATTATCATCATTACTATCTGACTCAGGATTGAGATAGACTTCACAATCGGGTTCACACATAGATGGGTCGACATCCTATATAAAATGTTCACAATGATGACTGACATAAATTGGATCTTCATTAGATTTGAAATAATGGATAGGAGGACTAAATTTATCTTCCGTATGAGAAAATAAGGGCTAGATCATAAAGACATATCCTGATCTAAAAGGTCCAGATGGATCCTCGTTAGGCTTTACATAGATGGACTTCACCGTTCCATCTTTTAAGGTTTTCAGATTTGGAGGAATTATTGTGTGAAAAGAGTGTCAATGAGACACGTGGAACATTTTATGGTAATTTGTGATCCATTAAGTAGGCATCAACTTTTCAAGCCCCTGTTTTGGTAGTTGCTTCGGGATCTAGATGATAGTAGTCTGATCATTGGAACGATCAGCAACCATGTAAAGAGCATCCGGAGTAGAATTTGGAAAGTTGAGGTCCAAAGCATAATTTTGTAGACGATAGATCATTTGGTGATGTAAGATAACCATGATGGCTGTAGAATCTTAATCTGTTCTAGTGATCTGGATCTGAACTTGCAGACGTTCAGGCAAAGTGGGGATTATCCAACCTGTTGTTGAAATTAGGTGTTATTGTCATAATGACACTTTCATTATTGAGCGTTGTCAGCAAAGTACCAGTCAAAACATTATGGTACGTTGTATTGGCAGCGTCAAGAAGAGATATTTTAGATTTAAAATATGGTACGTTGTAGAGGAAGAAACAATTTTGTTTAATTTTTTAGATTCACCTACAGAGATGAAGTTAAATCTAAAATCTCACCGTCCCCTATCTGACAAGGCGTAACTTTAATCTAATCTCTCCTAATCTAATGGTTGTAATATTTTTTTTCCCCACGTGATAAACTAGGGTAACTTTAGTGTTTCTATTGACAGAGAAACATCCAGGGACTTTGAGCAAGGGACAGGCTGCATTGGTTGCATATTCCGAGGCACTATATCCATTGAATAAGCTAAGATCTTATTCCTTTTAGTTTATTGCTCACTGGCTTCTCTTCTTTTTCTTGGACTCACTGGTTTCTCTTCTTCTTCTGACATTATTGGTAGTGGAACATAGTTTTATTTGGTAAAAGACCCTGAAAGGGGCATTGGCTGTTCTATTAAAAGTTCTAAACGTTGTTTGTTAGCATAAACCTTTCCGGGGTAAACATGTTTTGAGCTTCTCTAGGTGATTGATAATTGATTAGAACCGTCAACCGCATCTCCAGTAATTGCTACTTTTCCAAACCCGAGGAATCCAAATGAGCTCTAACATGGGAAGAGTACAATAATATGAAAAGATTGATCAGTCAAGCGAGAGGGCTCAATAAACTATCCCGTGAAGTAACGCATCATCAAAACCTAAAAAGCTTGGTGTCTGCCAGGGGTCAGATAGTGTCGTATAGTTTCCAGGTTTTTGCCTTGCAGGGGGCTTCATTCTTTGTCACCATTCCAACATCTTTTGCAGGGGAGAAGGCGCATTAATGGTAAAAAAAAAAGGACGACATCTCCTTCAATGGTTTTAATAAAGAGAATTTCCTGAGATTGGATCCTTCTTTAGCAACCAATATATCCAATCTCAGGAAATTCTCTTTATTAAGTCACTTTCATAGTTCTGTGTTTCTTAACTCTAGTGTTTGTCCCGGTCCGAACACATCTTCGCAAGCTTAACTTTGGAACCTTGACAATTATATATTATGGTAGTCTGCTTCTCGCTTTTAACAATGAATTATGTGTTGGAAAATTAAGACTAAATTTGATTTCACGCATAATGGAATACATATGAATATTTTACATTTAATTTTTTGAAAACTAATATCATTTAAAATTTACAATATGATTAATATATAAAACATAATAAATCATAATTCGTACTTTATTATAAAGTTTGATCATTTTCTTCTAACTATTTCTAAAATTAGTTTATCCCAACTATCATAGTTTCACATGTGTTCAGCTTCTAATAGTATTCACTGAACGTGTTGAGAGATCTCTACAACTGTTATATAGAAATTGGATAAAAATTTTAGTTCTTTTAAAGCATATGTTTTTTTATAATAGGTTTGAAATCTTTTAGTAATTCAATTAAAATAAAATTTTAATTTCATTAAAATTTAAGTAGAATTATAATTAATTTTAATTAAATACCAATTAGGACCAAATAAATTCTAATATCTCATATTAGTCTTTATTTATTAATTATCTTATATTTAATTATAAAATTTCTCAACCTTTACAATTAAGTCTAACTTGATTAACACATTTTTCTCTCTTCAATTTATTCTTTGTATGTGACTCACTATGTTCTCAAGTATGTAGTAATGAATAAAAATTATAATAATAAATTATATGTATGATTAGATAAATTAAACTCTTTGTTGCATCTTTAATTCTCTAATTAAATTATTTATATCTATATATCAAGTTTTTACATCTAGTGACCTACCATAACTAATTAAATATTTAGGAATGTCAAAGTGATTTTAACTAATCTTTTTGTGTATAATTTTTTCGTATAATTCAATTATTTTATCACGCAATGTTTCAATTAGACATAGAATATGAAATTAATGTTTTGAGTTCAATCATATTAATTCTATATCATTAGTAATAGATTCAATTAATTGTATGACAAAAGGGTCGCTTTTGACCGTAAGTTTTGCACTAATCAACAAGTATGACCTAAACATTCGAACATTAACAATTCTAACCCTAACATTTGGAAAACGTTAGTGTGCTGACTTGGCATTTGAAAAATAATTTTGTATTAAAATGAATGGATCCCTGTGCCATGTCAACACTGACGTGGTAAGGTAGGATGCATATTTTAATTAAGTAAAAGAAAATATTAATTTTATTATTAAATGTATGAACCACTTTTTGCTATATAAGTCATTGATGCGAAGTGGAAAGTGGTCATGATTTTATCAAATCCTCTATTAATTGTTTGAAATTTGAATTTGCTCGTTAAATGCTAGTGTTCGATATACAAGAATCAATGGCAACTATAGATGTGGTGGATTTAGCAGTTAGGGAGCTAGTGGAAAGGGCATAGTCAAGGGCCAAGCAGATCATTACAACTCACATTGATATCCTTCACAAGCTATATGAACTGCACTCAGATTATGAGTAGTGATATAGCATCCCTTTAAGTTTTGGATAGGAGAGCGTGAATAATAAAAAATGTAGAACCTGGGCTACTTGCATGAGAATGATATTCTATTACAGTTTTAAAATCTTTGTCACAAAAAGTCACATCTCCACGCTTTCTAGCATCCAGCATATCCCCTATTTGTTGAGTCCATTATTGGAAAGATAATTATACAATAGTTTAGTACACGGATAGAGAAAAGGATTGGTAATAAGAATAAGCAACATACCAATGAGCATTTAATCACCTCATTTGTTCCTTCATCATCTTTGTAATGCACCATTACCAAAATTTGATGAATAATTGTGAGATCCATCCGTGAACATGCATCACCTATTGGAGAAAGAGGACGATGTGGTGTAGTTGGAGCTTCTTCATGCTTTGTTATACCTCGCATCATGTGACATGGAACCTGAAAGTAAAATCGTTAAATTACAAGCAAAAAAGCCATCTACAAAGTTAATACATCTAAATGCATCTCCTGAAAAGGGGGGAATGGGGATTAATAGATTATATCAGAAAGAACATAAAGAAGGATACAATTAATGAACCAATATCGTGTATGAATCATGTTAGCAGTGCATTATTATATGCTCTAGCTTATATGATATCATCGTTTAAGAGATTATGCTCTAGTTTTCGATATATTTGAAAGCCCATATCCTTTACACAATATCATCGTTTGTTGGATTGATCAACATGAAGTGCATAAAGGAGAGGGTATGAAGCATCTTTAGCTACTTAGCGTGGAACTAATTTGTTTTGGAAATTTTTACCCCCAAGCATATATTAAGTTGCAGTTAGTTAGTGAAATAATAGATACAAGTGGTTTTATAGCTAGCATTACCAAATGGAAAAGACATTATCGAATCTTGAAAGAACTTTTTGGGTACTTCATCTATGATGTTTTAGTAGAGGAAAGAGCTGCAGAAGATTCATAACTTTTGGAGGCCTTGCATGTTTGCTCAAATGAACGCCATCTTTTGATTCATGGTCGTATGTTTGAATAGTATCCAAATTCACTAAAATCTAATATATTTGTGCAGAAGAAAAACCACCATTTATCCACCGGAAATGATGATCTTTCATCAGCTCCTTTTGATCTTTTAAAGCCATCTAATGTTCTGAATTCAAACAGGTTCAAGGTCAGTGCTTATCTTGATGAACTCAAAGCCTCCATTTATGTACTATTGCAACTTCTGAATTGTTTAACTTCTTCATAAACAGGACTGGATGAATCTCATAAGAGTGTTAAAAAGTTTGTTGATTTAGTATAAGGTGGCCCTGGGTGTGAAGATTATAGGAAAGTAAAGAGACATACATTAAGTAAAGAAAGGTGCTTATGCCTTTAAGGACATTCTCCAGCATTAGATGTTAGAAGATAGTTGATGGGTAAGAAAGGGACCAAATTCTATAGATTCTTCAAAAGTTGATCCAGACCGTAAACAAAACAATGAAGGTGGGCCCTAAATTCAATAATTAAATTAAAATTTTCTTTTATTTAATTAAAATATAGGTACCACTTGCCACGTCAATGCTGATGTGGCACAAAGACCCACTCATTTTAATAAAAAATATTTTTCAAGTGTCAGGTCTCGGAATTTTTCGTTAGGATGGTGTTAAAATTTGACGTTTTACAAATGTTAGGGTTAGAATTGTTAACGTCTAAATGTTTGGGTCATACTTGTTGATTGGTGCAAAACTGAGGGTGAAAAATGACCCCTTTTGCCTAATAGTATTTGAAAACTATTATCAAAGTGTCATTCCCCTTTGGTCAAGGATTTTCCAAATCCATATTAATTGAGAATAATAAAACATTCTCTCTAATCAATTTAAGGTAATGAATCATATATTGATCATAAAACTACTTCCATATAGTTCATGCTATATCCAATAACTACCAATTAAGATCCTTGATTATAATCGGTTATAAGTAGTATCAAAACATAGTAATCCCTATATGAGAAACTTTTGAGATCTTAAGTCAAAGAATTACTTATACAATCATTACAACGAGAATTTTTATAGACCTGTAAGTAATGTTCTAAATAGAATTCTGATAGGGAGTCAATTCATTGTATTTGTTCTCTAACAAACACTCACATATTTGAATAGTATCTTTATATTTTAGTCTACGAGATCAACTACTTCCTTCATCAGGAAGAAATATAATGTGTGATATCTTTTTACGCTCTATTAATATTCAATTTTAATAGAACATTAATTATAAACAATTTAGAGATAATATATAAATACAATATGAATCTTATAATTGTAATTTCATTTGTAGTGTACATTTATCTCATATACTTTATTTAAATACATTCTTCATGTTATATATATATAAGATGACGAATGTATTTAAATAAAGTATATGAGATAAATGTACACTATATATATATATATATATCACTAAAATACATCTAACTAATTGACCGTAGGGCATAAACTAACATTATGATATAATTACATGTAAGTCTTTTAATGATAATAAAAGGTATTAGAAAACATAAACAACAAGATTTGATTTCAATCCTTCAATTTTTATTACCCTAGTTTTCATACATATATAGTATCAAAATCAATATATCAAATATAAAGTCATTCACTCAACATTCCATATGTTCAAAATTAAAATCTACTATATTCTAATATAAGTTATCATAAAAATCTTACTAAAAGACATAGCAATGAAAGCGAGAGTTTTTGCTAACAACTTCCCATTATTGAAGAATTCAAGAACAATAACTATCATTGTAGGCTTGATTAGGTGCTAGGCCTTGTTGTAGAAGAATGGATTGAATCCATCCAAACTATGGGCTTTGTAGGGGTTCAATGTTTTCAAGACACCTCAACTTCTTGACTAGAAATAGGTTGTGTTAACCATTCAACTTCAATAGCAATAATCTGACATTGCATAATTTCACTCAGAAGTTGTTGAGAAGAAGTGGCCTATGAAGGGGTTGTCAAAAGCTGAGAAAAATAATCATAAGAATTTAAATTAATTCCTGGTTGTTATGCAGCAAAGATATGATTCTATTGTGGTTTTTCCTAGATGTGACTTTTCTATGGAAGTAAGTAGTGTTTCTATCCTTCTCTTTCAACCACTTAACCCTTGACCTTTGTCTCAATAAGGAGTAATCATAACAAAGAGCATTAAAGAGGTGTTGAATGGTTGTTCTTTCCTACTCAAGCAATGATGGAGACTGGGGATCATCTTGAAGGTGTAATTAGATTCTGTCTAGAGTAGCTTATGCAATCTTCAATAGATGATAAGTGTTCCCAATGTTGTTTTTAAAAAGCACTTGCATTTCCTACCTGATGAGTGAGAGCTTCCTTGCAAGAATGTATTGCTTGGTTCATTGAGCTAGTGTATATAATGCTTTCATAATACATAAGTCAAATTTAGCAAGTTGATCAAAGTGTCGAGTTGTACAATTTATAGCCTTCAATTACTGCAAGAGCACGGGTTGTGAATTGTACCAACTGAAGGGTCGATCCTACGAGGAGGGGGAACTAAAATAATCTAGGTTATCTAAGGCTAGAAAATTAATAAAATGAAAATAAAATAAAAAATGCACAGAAAAGTAAATAAGAGAATTTGATTAGCAAGAATTTAATTTGGAAAATTAAGACACAAATAAGGGAAATTGAGCAACATACAAGTCACAATGAAATTCACTCAAGAGAAATTACCAAGTTATGAGAGCGGATTTTCCTATCATTAATGCTAATCTAGCCATTTATGCGCTATTGTGGTGTTGGTTCTAGACTATTAAAAAGTCGATTACTCTTTCTCAAGTTATATCGTTAAACCATAAAGTATAAACCCTAATTGAATTATGGAGTTTGCAATCAATTACTCAATTAACAAAAGACTCACAATTCTAATTAGATCTTAAGCCCTCTAATAAACTGTTGGGATTCACATAGGATCTCTCTTCGCACAAAACTCGATAGGATTAATCACGTGATTTATTGAATCTCCTAGCTCTCGTTAATCTAATCCAATCATTTTTATCCTATTCACCCTCACAGTTTATTACCAAAATATGTAAATACTGCAATTAATCACAACACCCATTCAATAAAGCACAAAAACGACTATATTAGCATTAAATCAAGGTAAATCCCCAAGGAAGAGTTAGAACATCATCAATAATGCAAAATCCATCATACAATCCATTTCAATCTTATACATTGAATGACTAAAACAGAAAATAGAAAAGAGAAAGAACTTGGATCGGATAATCCAGGAAGGCAGCAGCGTCGGGAGACCCATTTATCCGAGAAGGTAGTAGCATCGAAAGACCTGTTTCTTCTTCCTCTTCCTCTTCTTCCTTTTTTTCTTCTCTTTCTCTCTTCTTTCTCTCTCTCTCTGAAGCTTTCCAAATGTAGCAAAAAATGAAGCTCAAAAGCACACTCTAACCGATAAAACACAAATATCTACTAACTAACACAATTTTAACCTAACACGCACTAAACAATTAAATTAACAACTAAATACAAACTAAACTACCCATAAAAACATGAAACAATTTACAGCTATCATAAGTCCAACTACGAGGTTGTTAAATTGAAATGAGAAGGTGACTCTTTCTGAAGTTAAATGAATTATAAAAGCTGAATGATCATAGAGACTTAGGGTGCTGAAGTGACTGTAACAACTTGGGAAATTGGTGAACCATAACTGATTAGCCAAGCATCTATCTAAATTCTTTTGTATGAGGTTGTCTCCATCTTGTTTATTGCTCCAGGTGAAAAAATTGCCCCCTCGAGGAATATCCATAACTTGAATATCAACCAAAAACTGTCTCATCTCATGGCAAGGGGTACTAACAGATCTGATCACTTGTGGTCTTCTGGGTGAATGAAGGCATTGAAATCTCTAAGTAAAATCTAGGGTTGAGATATAGAGGATGCTAAGGATTTGATTTGGCTCCAGTGTAGCGCCCCCTTACCGTAGAGTACCCATCGGGACGCCCGCAGGTCATTCCGGTACATATCATACGATAAGAGAGAACTATGAACAAACACCACTATATTCCACATGGCATCTTAGTAAGAAACATCAATATAAAATCGCAACTTTTAAAAACCAAACTTTTTCCCATATCATTTCAACAAACTCAGTAATTTACACAACTATCAGTTTTTTCTGTCTATATATCACTCTGAAAACTTAACACAAAGTACTATATAACAAAGTACAAAACATCAGTCCTAACTAGGTAATCCAAAAGAATCCCAACTGACCGACCTGTGAGCCATACCCTCTCTCGCCAATGTGATCTACACGGCTCGAACAGTCTCTCTGGAGCTAGGGGTCTACTCTCGATCCTGAACAATAGGTTGCAATTTTGGGTGAGTTTGCGAACTCAGTGAGAAACCATCATCGATGGTTCGCCCAATTCATGCAGCACTCAAGCAAATCATAGATTATTTCTCAAGAACACATTCAGAAGTACCACATGATTGTATACAAGCAAATCACAAATGTATAAGGCATTCTTACCTTTTTCCCATTTAAAAATATTCAATCAAATATGTATGCAATGCATATGTGAAACTTTCTCATTTTATTACGGTGTTGTGACCGAGCGCCTGAACTGTCCCATATAAGCGTTAGACGCGTCTTAGGGGTAGGAGAGCATTCTGGGTATTCACTACTTCCCTTCGAGCTCGAGTCTCTTTTTCACTAGTTGAGCTTGTACCTCTGATCGGTGGCTACTCCGGTCACAACTGTTATTATCTGTTCATGCATTTGTGTATGAAATGCATATGGCCCAATTTCACAATGTACACATGTATCACAATTAATCCATCTTTCGCAATTTATCACGTTAATAGCAAGCAATTTTCAGGTTCACAATTATCACAAATCATCATATCACGAACACTTCTATGTCATATCTCCCAATACATCGGACCATCTGTCCAGAATCCATAGTCAAAATCAATCACAATCACTAACCCGCCATTATCTCCACAGTGAACATATATTAATTAAGAGAGAGCCATCTAGGTCACTCACCTACAACTTCCGAGCTAATGCCAGGAAGTCTCAGCAACGTCGGTGGATCGACGCTCCAAATGTGCCTCTATAATGATCAAAGAATATAAATATTACCAATTGTCCAATCAGAACTATTTAATAATGCACATGTAGTAATTAAAATGTGTACAATGCATGTTCATGATATTCCCGGCATTAATCCAAAATTTTTCATCACAAAATTCCGTCTAAAAATTAGAAATCTAACGGCACTGAAATCACTCAATTCGGACCTCTATAGGTCCAAAAATTAATAAAACAATTACCCGGTCCCCTTATTTTGACCTAACCAATCTACGTCAATTTCACCTCTAAAAATTTCCAATTTCTCATATAATGAAATTAAATATTTCACGAATCCGATGCCTCGAGAATCAGGCCAATTGGATATCGGATGGAAAAGATATAAGTAAAAGAATGCATAAACACATATAAAAAACATATAAAACCAAGTGCTGCCTCGCGAGCGGCGGAACAACCGCCTGCCTCGCACTCGCGAGGTGAGTGCTCGCTCCAAACAAGCCGCTCGCGATTGCGACGCGACACGTGATCGCGAGTCGTGGAACGATTCGAGCCGCTCGCGAGTGTGACGGCTCGCACTCGCAAGTCACAGACAAAAAACGCCATCTCGCGATCGCAAGTTCCTATGTTCTTCCTCCCTTTTTTCCTCCAAATTTCCAACATACATAACTCCTCACACACATATCAGAAAATCACAAATCATATCTCGATCATGAAAAACTCTACAAGTTTCATGAAGGACACAAATACCAATGTCACCTCTAAGGGTGTCAAAAATTCAATTAAAGATACTGCCTAGTCATAATATGGCACAACAAGACAACATTTTTCCAAGAAGCATACCTTTCCATTCCTTTTGCTAAAAATTACAAGCTTTATGCCAGAAGAAAAATCAGAACATGTTCTACAACTTTCATGAACAACATGGAACCAAATTCAATGGCTAAATGGGTCAAAAATTCAATTAA
>JANZXV010000007.1:6517822-6532858 GCA_027576455.1 Erythroxylum roigii
AAACATATAAAAAAAGTCAAATAATATTATATAATTTCAAAAATAAACGAGAAGATGAGTTTGTGAGTATTGTGAAAAATATGTGTAAAACATAAGGGAAAAAAAACTAAAAAAAGGTTCATTAATTGATCTGAAAAATCTAATTAAAAAGTTTTTTTTAGAAGCTCCAACTTCTTAAAAAACTGTATTTTAACTATCAAAAAAGCTATATTTACTAAAAAAAGTACTTTTTTATTTTATAGTCAAACATTTATTTTTCTTAAAAAATCTTTTGCGATAAAAAAAAACTTATTTACTCTCCAAAAGCTCATCAAAACAGTATTGTAAGCATTAGGTAGTACGGTGCTTTAAAAGGACCAAGGATGAAAGCTCAGTAGCCAATGCCCTAGGCTGAACTTCGAAAATTTTAAGAAAAATAATATCCTTTTTTAATTTTAAATAAAAAAGAAAAAATTTGGGCTAGCCTCGATCAAGCCTGTGTCTCAGGCCGGTCAGGCTTCTGACATGTTGTAAGCCCAAGTATCCTTTCACAGCAATTAGCGAACTAAGCAAAAAGAGTCCATTGCGAATTGGATTGTGGAGATTATGATTGATGAAGGCGCAAAAATCGTTAACTTGTCTGTAGATAGTTAGACACACTATCATATTCGTACCAAGTTTTTAAGATGCAGATTAATAATGGCGGAGCACAATCTGTGACTGGTAGATTCCATATCCTTATGATCAGATTTTAATTCATTATCATGTTCATGAAGATGAAGCATTTCAACAAGAAGAATACAAAAGCATTAGAATTCAACTTATGCAGTTGATACGTTAATACATCCAACCATATTTCAACCAGGAAGCACTAGGAAATTTCAGCTGATTAATACAATTGAGCAGAAAATGGAAATTTCCCCAGAAACTTTGTCCTTCCGATTTGGTAATTATAACAACATATCCAAGACAAGGACCACACATCAGAAAAGGAAACATAAAAGAGAGAAACAGAGAGGAGGTGATATAAACAAACCCTAATCAGCGACGGAGAACCTTACTGCTCCAAATATCTTGTTTTTAAATAGGACTCAAGAATCTCCATGACGGAGACGAACCGCTTCATTTCTTGAAGCCGGCGGCTGAGATCGGCTTCCCGAGCCCTTGCGCGCTCGAGTCTGGCCTCGGTCTGGGCTAGCCGGCCGCGAAGTTCTTCAACGACCAACGCGTTGCGGGTTATGGTGGTACGACGGTTTCTGGAGGGATCGGAGACTTGTTGGCCGTAACACATCCTTGGATTAACAAAGAGAAAAGAATGCTAGAGCCGCTAGTAATAGGTTCTATTATTTTACACCTTGCACCACACGACTTGTCGTTTCCAATTTTTATATAAAAATTCTATGATATTATTTTAATTAAAATAATTTGATAGATGTTTTTCAAAAATTATATACGTTTTCCAAAAATCATATATATATGAATCACTTAGAATGTATTTTAAGTATATAAGATTATTTGAAGAATTTAGTTTTTAACACCTAATTTAAATCTTGTTGAGGCGCAAAATTTAAGATGGTTCGATAATATATAGCCTTATTATATATATATAGCCTTATTATATATATTATAAATATTAATTTATTATGTGAAAATAAAAATATAATGCGAAATATGAATTTCTATAAAATTGAAAGAATTATTAATATTTTCAAATTTTTGTAACAGCTTTGATTAAAACTTGCAGAAGAAGCTTCACGAGGGTGCGGGGGCACTAAAAGAAGAATAAAAAGAGGCCACAGGACACACACCATTGTGATCGGACGCCCCTCGCCACCATGGCAGAGCCGACGCAGTCGACGGATTTCGACCTCATCTTCTCGCACCGGCACTCCCGTATTCCAGAAGACACCGTATTCTACACTATCTTCCCGGACTCCGCCGTCTCCTATTCCTCTTCTTCCTCCTCCTCCTCCTCCGCCGCTGCCACCGTCGCTTCCCTCCACCTCCAAATTCTGGACTTTCTCTCTCCTCTGACTTCCTCTTACATCTGGCAGCACGAGCCCTTCTCGCTCTCCATTTCCACCTCAGCGTGTGTATGTACCGCCAAGTCTTCTCCTCTCCCTCACCTCCACGGAAAGCTTCGGTTTGGCGATAATATAGAGGACGAGTGGTTTGTCGTTTTTTTACTGTTCGAAGTGTCGCGTCACTTCCCTTCTCTTGCCGCCCGGATTTGGGACAACGATGGTGATTTTCTCCTCATTGAAGCTGCTTTCCACCTTCCGTATTGGCTCAACCCCGATACCAGCCTAAATCGCGTCTTTGTTCGTCGAGGTGAGGTTCATATTGTTCCTAGGGATCGCTTGCCAAAGCCTAGCCTTGTTGATTCCTTGAAGTTTCTGATTAATTACGAAAGCGAATCGCGAGCCTCTGAGGCTGTTCAAGAAGCAATTAAGCTCAGGATTGGGGATTTTCCTGAAAGAGCCAAGCGAAATATGCATTTCGTTAGGGTTAGGCTTCCGGTGTCTGTGGCTCAGGTTCTAAAGCACGAGCCTAGCTTCATTTCTTTAGCTGTGGAAGGCTTTTACGATAGGGATATTGATTCTATGAAGTATGCAGCCCAAATGGAGCGGTTTTTGAGGAAAGGGAAGGAGGAGGAGTTGGTTTGCGTGGGGGTGAAGATGTCGAGGGCTATGTATGCTCAGCTTATGCAGCAGAAATTTCAGGCTCCCAAGTGCTATCCAATGCCCTCTAGAGGCGATGGTGTGAGTGAGTATTTGGAGGCTGAATTGGGCATGAAGATAGCTTGCGGGTTCGAGATGATGTATCAGCAAAAGAAAAAGGAAGGTGTAGAAGGAAAGGGAAGTACTTGGGTCAACTATAAGGAGAGTTTGGAGAGAAATGGCTACTTTGAAGGACTGTTACCTGGTTCAGAGGAGTACAACAGGAGGATGGAGCTTGCTGAGGAGTATTACCGCAAAAATGTTTTGTTCTCGAGGACAAGGTACTTATCTTGTTTAGGATTAAGTTGCTGCTTTTTCTTGTTAGACAGTAGCCGGAATGTTAAAGTTATCTGGGATAGAGTAGAGAAGTAGTTAGATTTGGTCTGTTTTTAAATCACGCGAAGCTATTTTCCCGTGGACGTTTTGTGATGGATGTTATGATTTGACTACACTGCTAGGATTCTTATTGTTTTGGAGTATGTGATCAGATTTTATGTGCTCTTTCAGTGACATGCTGAGTGCTCCTGTTAGACGGATTGATGAGATTCTTGCTTTGCCTTACTCAGTTGAGGACTTCAGACATAATGAGGTTCCTCCTTCTGATGATGATTCTTGGCTTTACCATGGAGAGGATGAATTGAATTCTGCTCTTCAGGAGAAACAAAAGGAATTGGATCTTTATAATGCAAAACATAAAAGGTGTCAGAAAGCTAAAGTAACGCAAGATGCCAGACCTTCTTCATCAAGCAGCAAAAATCTTGATGATTTTGATTTTGGTCACGTAGCAAAAAGCATGCAGTCATTTGTGGACAAAGTGTCAAGCTATGAGGGAGCAGAGGTTCCAGAAAATAGGTTTGTGTATAACACTTACCATATGCATTATATATGTTTACATTTGCAAGGTTTTTGTGTATATAATTTATAATACATTTTTTGCTAACTATCTTGGGCTGGCTGAGATGGGTTACTTGTATTTAGCCTTGTCAACATGATAAGGACAATTGCGAATTTCAGATTATGATTGAATTTTTTCTTAAAGTTTATCACTTCTATACACAATTTTACCCATTTTGTATCATCCTGATTTTCTTTACGGTTTTGCTTCTTCACTTCACCCTTTTCAATTGCTGCAATTCACCCTAATGTGAGGAGCTCAAATCATCACCAAAAGATATATAGCATTTCTTTCTACCATAACTATCACATCTTATAGTTAGTGCTTATATGAATTTAGATATTAGGACAGATCTACACACAAATATTTAGTGGACAACAGGAAGTGAATTATATTAAAATTTATCTCTCTCTTTGAGTTCGCCAACAGGAAGTTAACAATACTAATGTAATTGTTACTTTCGAAAAGGAATATGAAAGAAGTGGAACTTGATGCGGACCGATTTCTAAGGGACATGGAATCAGTATTGAAGCAACAGAGAGGTGCAGACATGGAATCAGTATTGAAGCAACAGAGAGGTGCAGAAGAGGATGGTGGTAGTGGTATTGAGGAAGCATCCTCGTCTGACATGGATTTTGGTAAGACATATAGCTTGAATTTAGTGGAGGAGGTCTCTGTAGTGTGATAGTTAGTCTAGTTAAATTAGCTCTTTTTTTAAAAAACCTATTAATATTTAAGCTAGAATTTTAATCAATTTTCTTCAAATAAAATTGTGCAGTGATTAAAATTTCTTTTGAACTACAACACCATATTATAATTTGTCCAATTATTGGATTAGTGATATTATCCAAAATTTTTATTTATTCTTCTAAAATTTTCATCTTATTTATTATATTCCGGTTTGATAGCAGTTCACTACCGGTTGAACCTCTAAATCTTAAACCTTTCCTTCGACCGGTTCAATGTCCAGTCCTATTTTTAAAACACCTTAAGAAAGCATTCCTTTCATCTCTTCTCAAACGAAAACCGCACAGAAGCACTGACACTAACGCCTATGGAGCTTTCATGCTAGTAGTCCGTGTACTACCCACGACTTGGACGCGTTACTGAATAGAGTCTTCATTGAAACGGCGTCATAAAGATGCATTCTTTTGGTTACAGATCCAACGTGCTGCTCACCTTCGCTGTTACAATCCTGGCGCTCGTGTGCACTATGGCGTCCCTCTCCGATAACCTGAATTCCCCCTATCCTTCTTCTCAAATTCAGGTATTTTATAGGTCTATTGACATGTCGGGATCTGAAATGCTGACTTCTAATTTGGGTTTTGAGGAGTTATTTTTTCCTTTTGTAGATTCTGAATTTCAGCCGGTTTCAGAAGCAGCCCCGTGGAAATGATGAAGTAAGTTTTTCTTTTATCTCCTTTACTTGGGGGTGGGATTATGTGTTCTTCTAAAGTTTGTTTTATTTTGGATTTAATTGGCATGGAAGTGTGAAAATTTTAGTCTCGAGCTCACAAGGGAACTAATTTACAATTTGAGTGAAATTAGAAAGCTTCGTTATTACGCTCGTCATCTTGTCTTTCAATTCCATGGCCACGTTATGGATGAAGCCCTTAAGTCATTTCGAGTGAAGCATGATCCTGAATGCGTCTACTGAACCAAAAGATGCAATCCTTAGTAAAATTCTTTGCCTAAAATTTGCAGAACGTACGATTTCAAAACTTAAACATAATGGCTTGTAAATTAATTTAGAAAACAGTTGACGGGATATTCATGTACTTGAAGTGGAAATTCGATACAGATGTTTAGGCTAAAAGCAGTGATAATTGTCCTTTTCAGTTGGTTATTCATTCTCCACATGATTCTTCTGTTATCGAGTTTTCAATTTTCATATAATACGGTTTCAATCATCATTTTCTCTGTTTCTAGTTTTTTAATTAGACATTCAGACATGTCCTGTTTGACAAAATGTCCTAACTTCTTGTTATATGCTAATTTATTTTTCCGTTTCTAGGTTAGCCTGACGATGAACATAACAGCTGATCTACGGTCACTGTTTACATGGAATACAAAGCAGGTTCTTATTCAGAAATCTTGTTCTCAAGTACTTCTAGATATGTAGTTCAGTATATCTAATCTTACCACATTTTAGTACCAAATGTATTCCTTTCTTCTAATAGTAAAGTCGCATTTCACATTCTGGCAAGTTGCCTTTTGGTGTCTTATGAAAGCAAAATGTTTGCTTTATTGAACTTCTTGGTCATCCGTCAACTCGCCCTCCTCAGTTTCTCTTCATTTATTATTGTAAGTTCATCATCATGTAGAGTAACTCATTTTACATTTTTTCAGGTATTTGTATTTGTCGCAGCTGAGTACAGGACCGCAAAGAATGCTTTGAACCAGGTAATTCTAGTTTTTGTTTAAACTTATGTCCAGTTTTAGTTTTGACTGGTTATCCATTTTTAGGAATTGCATGGTCCTTGCTAGCCTAGTTTGTCTTACCACGTTCCGTGTTTATTTATGCATGGAAACTAGAGTGTGCCATGAAATTCAACAGTTTTCTATGTTAAACTATGTAAGATGCTTAAATGTTTTATCCTGTAATAGGTGTCACTCTGGGATGCGATTATACCTGCTAAAGATCATGCTATGTTTTGGATTCAGACAGCTAACAAATATCGATTTGTAGATCAGGTATGCAAACCCGATGAAACGTTGTTTAAGTTTATTCGTCCAGACATCTGATCAAGTTTTGTGATTCTTTTATAATGTTTGATAATAAGTCTTTTCTGTTATGTTGCAGGGAAGTAACCTCCGAGGCAAGGAATTCAACTTGACATTGCACTGGCATGTCATGCCCAAGACTGGCAAGATGTTTGCCAACAAATTAGTTATGTCAGGGTACCGCTTGCCTGAGGAATATAGATGAGGTTGCTACAGTGGATTGTATGATTTTGCTGTAACTTTAGCCGTTTAACGTGGGATGATAGAAGTGAGCTTAAAAGAAATAGAAACAGGCGAAGGATTTACTATGTTTTTCAAATGAAAGTGAAAATTACAGTTTCGATTGCTAAGATCATTTTGGTGAATTTCGGATGATCCTTATTCCCACTTTCCTTTCTTGAACATTGTATGGACTCGATTGATTCTACTGGGAAAATTATGGAGAGATCAATCAAAATATTCATTCAAGAAAATCGTCCAAAATGTGTGATTCCAGGTAAATATTCCTGGATTATTTATACATCTCAAGGAAGATAACGTTAAGAGTTACTAATTAAACTCTCTAAAAGATCAACAAAAGATTAATAACAAAAACACTTTTCTGCTTTAGCAATAATAAGAAACTTCACGAAGCAAACAACAAGATTTGCATGTAAAATTTTCCAGTGTACAAAGAAAAATCATGGGCCAAATTAACAATAAAATCTACTAAATTTAAATAAGAATTTACAAAGTTTAATATCTTACCTCACAACTACAGATATTTTACCAAGTTTCATTATTGAAATCAAAGTTGATTTATCAATTAACAAACGCCTAAATCAATCCTAAAAAATAATAAAAAAGGAATGAGAATATTATGCTACTTGTTCTCTCTTTGTTTTTCCTCACTTGTAGACATTTTTGCCGCACTCTCATACAAAACTTACGTACTTTTTTTTTGTCACAAAATAGGTTTTTTGTACAGTACACGGTCACATATACGGCCATGTAGGAGACGGTGTCTCTTCCAATACCACCTTAGTCGCGATATACATAGTTACAGAAAATTACATAGTCGTTACACATGGCTGTGTATGTTATGAACACAAGTGTGTACATAATCGTGTATGTCTTTTTCCCTCACGTCCTTCTTCACACAATTCTAGAGACTTACACGGTTGATCCACACGGTCATATAAGTAAAGGGCACGGACTTGTAGCATCCTACATAGGGCTGAACACTCAACAATCTCCCCCTCTAGCCCAATTATAGGGAAGACATGTTATGATTCAACATCTTCTTGAGAGATATCCCGGCAAGCTTACTACATAGCTCGTGCTTGCTTCTGGGAATCGCTTTAGTTAACATATCAACAACATTCATGTTTATATAAACCTTCTTCAACATCAATTTTGCTCCTTAATTACAAACCTTTACTAATGATATTTGATATTTATGTGTTTTACGCAGGAGTGATACATAGTATTTTATGCATAGTATTTTTGCACTAGTCAATAGCATATTAACTATTACAAAATATTGCATAATCTTTTTGCTTCACATCCAACTCTTGAAGGAACACATTCATCTAGGGCATATACCCTTCTTCATTCACAGAAGAAGAAAAAAACACACTTTTATAGTTTAGATTGCCATAAGATGGCTCCCATTACAAATCTGAATAGAAAACCTGGAGTGAATTTTCTTCCATCTAGATCTCCAATCATATATCCATCTCTATAACCTTCAAACTCCACTTTGACATGCCTCTCAAGTATCTCAAAATTCATTTCACTGTTTCCTAGTGAACCTTCCCTAGATTTGATAAGTATCTGCTCACTACCCCAACAACTTGTGCAATATCTGGCCTTGTACAAACCATTACATACATTAGAGACCCTATTGCAAATGAATATGGAATAGAAGACACACCATCTTTCTCCTTTTTTGTTAAGGGACATGCACGCTTACTTAACTTGAAGTGAGGTGTTAATGGTATGCTAACTGGCTTGACATGCTTCATATTGAATCTTTATAACACCCATTCAATATATCTTTCCTATAACAAACACAATTTCCTAATCTACCTGTCTTGAATTATTTTTATGCCTAAAATTTGCTTTGTAGGTCCCAAATCTTTCATATCAAAAGATTTAGACAAATTCTCCTTTAATTTTTAGATTCTCCCAACATCTTGACCTATCATCAGCATATTATCAATATATAAAAGAAGAATGATGAAGTTTTCACCTGCAAACTTCTTGAAATACACACAAAGATCAACACAAGTTCGCTTATAACCATAACCTAACATAAAGAATCAAACTTTCGATACCACTACCTTGGTGCTTGTTTCAACCTATATAACCTTCTTTTTAAATTGCAGACCAGATTCTCCTTGCCTTTAGCTTTGAAACCTTTTGGCTACTCCATGTATATCTCGTCTTCCAAATCTCCATGCAAGAAGGTTGTTTTAACATCGAACTGCTCAAGTTCAAGATCCAAGTAAGCAGTCAAACCTAATAATATTCAAATTCAGGTCATCTTAACCACTAGTTAGAAGATTTCATCAAAATTTGTGTCCTTTTTCTGACTGATCCCTTTCACGATTAACCTTGCTTATGCTTCACTAACTTATCATAATCTTTCTTTATCTTGAACACTCACTTATTCTTAAGTGTCTTTTTGCCCTTTGGAAGCTTTCCATATATATCATTCTTCTTTAAAGAATTCATCTCTTCCTTCATAACTGCGAGCCAGAGATCTTTGCCTTCACAAGATGCAACCTCTTGCACATTCTTAGGCTGCCCCTCAGCAATAACCAACAAATATTCTATATTTGGATATTTGGTAAAATGCCTTTTCTCCTTTGTCAACCGTCAAAGTTGTATATCACTTGCTCCCCCTTCTCGTTATCCCTAATGACTTCATGTTTAGCATTGTTCGAGTGTAGTTCATGTAGCTCATCATTACCAAGTTATACTTGATCACTATCAATATGCGTTTGATGACACACTTAATCTGGTTCACTTGTAGACTGCTCAGTGGTGGGATAAACTAGAGAAGAGTTAACAATTCCATAAGATGAGCTATTATATATGGACTTATCTCCTCTTAAAAGATCTGCACCTCTCTCATGCTCCTGGAATAGCACATCCCTACTCCTGATCACTTTAAGCTTCTCTAGGTCATAGAGTTTGAAGACAAATTGATCATCACCATAACCAACAAAGATGTAAGATATTGTCTTAAAAGAGGCTCCATGATGCTTTCCTTTCAAACAATTATCACAAGGATTAAGGGGTAAAGTGTTTTTGACTGGGATAAGGGTTTTACCAGCCAGTAACTTTATTCCCTTCTCAGTCATATGCCCCAATCATCGATTCCATAGATTTAGAGAAGTTTCCTCTTCATCTATGTATACTTCTCCACCACCACACACCTTTAAGTGTGTCTTTCACAATGTGCAACATAACTCTCCTTGAGCAGTAGTCAGTGCTCCCTTAGACAATTTCCACTTCCTGTTCCTAAAAGTGTGCTTAAATCTTTCTTAATCTAACACATTTTTTGATAATAAATTTAGCCTTAAATAAGGGGTGTGTCGTATATCTGTCAGGGTCAATAAGCATTCAACATTTTTTTGAACTCAAATATCACCTATACTGACAATCTTGTCAAAAATTTAATGTTCCATCTTTACACTCCTAAAGTTTTCGCTCTTGTAGTTTAAAAAGTACTCCACTTTTGGAATATAATGATACAAAGCTCCCGTGCCAATGAACCACTCAAAACCCAAATCACTAACGTAGAAGCATTCATTTATCACACAACCTATAGACACATCATCATCTGCACTTGAAGTTATTGCAACTATATTCTTATCATCTCCATCATTCTAATGATCTTGATTTTTTTATCCCTCTTCCACTTGTAGCAGAATCTCTTAATGTATCATCGCTTGTTGCAACTGTGGCATGTCTTCATGTCTTTGCCACCTCTAGATTTCAATTGTTTCTTAAACTTGCCATACCTTTTATAACCCCTGCTCTTGCTCCTTTCCCTAATTTTTTCCATGAAAGCCTACAAATTTCAACTCTCATCTCTTTTTAATAATTTCTTTAATGAACATACTCTCTTTGATTACATTCAAAGAAAGTATACCTTCAGGAGCTGAATTGCTTATTGTCACCACCAACACTTTCCAATTATTTGATAGCAAACTTAATAGGAATAAGGCTTGAAGCTCATCATTAAGAATGATCTTCGTTGTAGTGAGCTTATTGATTATATCCTGAAAATCACTCAAATGCTCCGTCATAAATTTTCTAGCTTTCAGCTTCAAATTTACAAGTCTTTTAATCAAAGAGGCCTTGTTATGAGTATTTTTCCTTTATAGAGTCCTCCTAGCTTTTTCCATAAATCAAAAGGATCCATTTCTTCAGAAACATGGTTGAATATACTGATATCAATCCATTATCTAATCGTTCCCAGAGTTTTCCATTTACTCTTTTCCCATTCTCTATCTGACATCTTCTTAGGTTTTGAAGGAACAACATCCTTCACACCTTTATCCACATCAATGAGATCGAAGAGATTCTTACAATACAGAAGGTCCTCCATTATGAGGCTCTAAATAGAGTATTTTGTTGATGTCAACTTGATCATAGAGCTATTTCCAGCTTCCATCGCAATAGATCTGATACCATTTGTTGGGAGTCGATAACACACCTCTTTAAAAAGCCAACCAAAAATTAACAACAAAAACACTCTTCTACTTTAGCCAACAAATTAGTATGAGAATAAGAAACTTAACAATGAAGAAAACATCAAGATCTATATGGAAAACCCTCCAGTGTAGGGGAAAAAATTACGAGCCAAATTGAAAAGCAAATATACTAAATTTAAATAAGGATTTACAAAGTTATATATATATCTCACCTTACAACTACAAGTTGTCTCACTAAGTTTAAGGATTGAAACCAAAGTTGATGTATCAATCAACAAACTCTCAAACCAATCCCAAAAAATAATAAAAAGGGACAAGAATACTATATTACTTTCTCTCTCTCTTTATTTTTCCTTACTTTTGGATTTTTTGCCACACTCTCATACAAAACCTATATACTTTTCTCTTTTATATTGTGAAATAGGTTTTCTGCACCATACATGGTCTCATACATTGTCGTGTAGGTGATGGTGTCTCTTTTATCACAATCTCATTTGCAGATGTACATAGTTACAAAGAGATACACAGTTGTTACACACGGGTGTATATGTTGTGGACACAAACGTGTACACGATCATATATTTTTTTCACCCTTCACATCCTTCTTCATATAATTCCAGAGATTTACATAGTTGATCTACACAACCATATAACTAAAGGACATGGTCGTGTAGTACCCTACATGATCATGTCTGTACAAAAGAGCTTGATCCAACCATCATCCATCTTGTCTTCACTCTTTCTTCATCCCCACAAACTATAAAGGTGTCTAAGATCATTGTAAAATATCAAAATAGGGGATAGAAACTCAATAAATAAGTAGGTGAAAGAAATGGTTGTTGATCATGTCCTCCACAATTTCTCATTTGTTCTTCTTCTATCTTTACTATGTTAGTTTCCATGATTAATACCGCTTAGTTATGTGTTTGTGAAATTTTTAACTTAGTTTATTTTCCTAGTTATTTGTTTGTATCATTAAGATTGTAAAGTTTATCCATTAAAATTACTACAAAGATCCTAAAACAGTCTTTATTACCTTACTGACTAGTCCTAGGAAGTTTATATTAAATGGGTAAATCATAGAAATGTGGATCAGATTGTTCTGGAAATGCTTCAACAGGTGATTAGTATTAAAGTTTTAAATATGGGTATAGTGTAGAGTCCATTATTAAGAATTGGGCTTGGGTCAACTATTGTCCAAATAACTAGAACTAGTTGTTTGGATAGTTGACCCTTACCACTTATAAACCCTTTAATATTTTCATGTCTAGGCAATATGAGAGAGTTTTCCTATTTCAGTCTTCTTAGCACTTTGGCATGCTCCTTGTCTTTTTAACTCTTTCGCGTCATTTTTGTAATATCCCATGTCACAATTTTTTTATTAATAAATAAATAACTATAGGAATAATTTTAATACAAAATTTATAGGATTATATTTATTTAGAAGAGAAAACAAAAGTCCTCTCATGTCTTTACCATCAATTACTGTAAAAAAATTAATTTCTCGTAAGTTAAAAGTTAAAACCTTAATTAAGAAATGTATTTCTGTCTTATTGAAAACCAAACGTTAGGATTGGAAAAGTAAAAAAGAAGGGGGGTAATTTTTGGCATCTCACTTTAAGATTAAGGGATTTAAAAAAAAGACACTAAAACCTAAACATAAGAGTGAACTTTTTTTTTATTAATTATTTCTAAATTGCTATTAATTTAATTCTTGTATTATGTTATTGTTATATTAATTTAAAACCTTTAACTCAATTTCTTAATAATTGATCGAAAATATTTCTACAGTTTACTGAATGAAAAGGTCACTTTGTCTATGATTTGACTCCTACGAATTTTTCTAAAATGGTTATGTAATAACAATATTATTATGAAATAAAAGGTACAAAATCGATAGGAGAACTCCTTAATAACTAATTATTTTTTGTAATTATATAATATTGACATTGTTGAGATAAACATTTTCTTTCATTTCTTTCTCATTTATCCAATGGTCATAAATTCCAATTTTTTGCAAACAACCATCTCACACTTTGATAGTAATTATGACCATTAGACAATACTAATGAAGAACTTTCACAGTCAAAGTATTTTTGGTAGTCGTGGAATCCAAAATTCAAAAGCCATCAGAAGCTATGACTTTGAAGCTATGACTTTGATAGCTATGACTTTGTGAAACTTATGATCCTATTAAAGGTGCGATTGTAGTTATTCATGTAAGTTAAAACATAATATGTCTATTAAACATTGAGAATATCCAATAATGTTTGATAGGTGAAGTGAAAAATCTCTTATAGTTATGGCATTTTAGTTACGACCACATGAATTTGGTGGACTGTAGACCCTTTAGTAAAAGAACATGGTGATAAATCTTCCTTAAAGTTCTCAAGTCTATGAAAAATGTGTTGTTAGAAAACAACATCGTTCTTATTTTCCTAAATGAAGAAAATCATGGATAACAATGGATCTAATCATAGAGGATTAGATTGTCAACTCCTTATTGGATCAACCCCTACTACCACTTTACTAAAACAAATTAATAAGTATACTTAGGTTAAGTATTAGAATAGTACGATACAAAATATAACTTATCACACTACAAAGACGAAGACACACTAGAGAGATAGAGAGAGGAGAACTGGTGGTGAAGAGAGAAGATGGACATGATGAGAAGAGGAGGCAACCCTAAAATTCTAAAGATATTTGGGTATTTAGGAATTTAGGGATTTAATCCTTAAATCTCAACATAAACCATCGAGCAAAAAGGAAGGAACAATTTTGTGAGTCCTTTTTGCCAACTAGGATGTCCAGCTGGCAAAAGGAGCCCACAAAAAATAATAAAAAGCCTACGTGGAATTAAATTAACTAAACCTTGGTGTGATGTTGGGGTTCTATTAATTTGAAGTTTAAGTTAAACATTTAAAAAATGGTGGAATTATTTTTAAATGCTTCCAAAATTTTGAGTCTAAGTTAAACTTTAGTATAAACATTAGGGTTCAAATTATCATTTTTGTCAAAAATTAATTTGAATTTATAGGAAGAGAAATTGACTTTAAATACTATCTTCACCTATTTTAAAAGTTTCTGTAATTAATTTTCTCATATATGCGCTAAAAGAAGTGTATTGGAATTTTTAATTTAGTCTTTTTAATTTAGAAGATGAGACTTTTAACCCTTTTCACATATTTCTCAAAATAATATAGTATAATTAATAACTATATATATGTGTAACTTTTTTAGTCATTCTTGGATTTATTTCTTTAGGTTTATAAACACCATTTGTATTTTTATAAATGATGAAAGTATCAAACTAAATATTCTAATATTTTCAAGTAGAAGAATGGAACATTTAGATTGTTGTTATAATATTTTTCATTCTATCATATTTGTTACTAGATAATTACTAATAGTTTTATACTTCTTTTTTGGAAAATTTATAGTTTTATTCTATTAATTAGATATTGTCAAAAAGCAATTGATATTAATTTTATTTTATGTGATTTTTTAGAAAGCACATAGATTGAACTAAATCTGCAAGTGTATAAAGTCAATTGTAATAAGTTATTAAAACTCGAGCAATCTAGAGTGTCAATCTTATAGGAACTATATTAATATGTCTATTAATCTTAATTAGATACTAAGACTAAAATTAAAAAATAATTAAATGGCTAAACTAACAAAAACAAGATAATTAAATAAAAGAGAAATAAAAAAAGACAAATGTTAGATCTTCGATGTTCATTTATGTGAAATTCCAATTATCAATCACACCTAATTATATAGGTTGAAATAAAAATTAACCAACAATATCTATGCTCTTTATAGAGGTACAAAATATATCTAATTAGGTGACACGACCTGCCTTTTTTGGGCCGTGTTGGCACTAGAGAATAGGTAGGCTTAATGCCACCAAAACCCGTAGTAAGCTCAACTTTTCTATATTCTACTGAAAATCTGGCATGACCTATTCGTTTGTCTGATTAATCCTTGAACCTGCTTAATTGGT
>JANZXV010000007.1:6532958-6552507 GCA_027576455.1 Erythroxylum roigii
TTCTTACTTCTTCAATTTAACTTACACCATACTATACTCTAACTTAATCTTAATTTCTCCATTTAATACTTCTAATTTCTCCTTATGCTAGAAAGATCTAGACTCCATTCTAAGAAAATAAAATAAAGCAAAATAAATAAAGAAATAAATAAAGAAAAATTTTGGGGTCCAATATTATCCCTTAAATAGAAAGTTATGAAATGCTATTTTTGAGTTTAAGAATACCTGTTAAAGCAAAGGTAAGCTACATCATCTCAAATAGAGATTGGAATTGTAGATTCAAAGGTGATGGTCATTTGTTGAACTTCCTAAATTATCAACCAGGGGAAGGTGAGGATAAGCCAATATGGAATGAGAGAAACTTCAGCAATACTTCCTGCTCTAACCTCTTCAGAGAAGATCATCCTAAAGTCCCCTAATATGAATTGATTTGGAACAAAACTATTTCTCCTAAAGTTGCAGTTATAGGCCAGTAGGCTGTCAAGAATCGGGTCAAAACTAAGGATAGGTGGAAAGGAAGTTCAGGAACTAATGATCCTAAATGTCTATTTTGTTAAGCAGAATTAGAGACAATCTCACATCTGTTTTTTCAATGCAATTATTCTCATACCATCTGGAAGAGAATACAAAACATAATGCATATCTATTATGCACAGATTGATTGGAGAAATATGATTACGTGGTCCAGCAGAATGTGCAAGCACTTGAAGCAGGATGGGATCATTATAAAAACTACATGGTCTTGTTCCATCTATTCTATAAGGAGGGAAAGAAAGAAATAACAAGCTTTACAGAGGTCAAAGGATGGAAGTTACAATAGTTGGAGAAGCTATCATCAATTGGATTAGGGAAATCTTATTGGTAAACGAAGTTCAATCCAAGATCAGCCAAAGAATGAAAAACTTATGGAGGATTTAAAATCTGAATGATGTAATATTGTTACTAATAGTTGTTGTTCTAATATAGACTTGATTAATCAATTTTTTTAAAATAAGAAATTGAATTAATGAAAGAATAGTTAAAAACATAGTCTGAAGATAAGGAATAACCCTTATCCTACAAATCAACAACAGAAACTACTACAACATATATAATTAATAGAAAGCAGTAGCTTCATCATGCTTTTGACATTTAGAAATCTTCAGCACAAAATATTAGCGCCGCATGCCATAACAATACCAGCGATGACGACCAAGGACCCGCCTTTGAGAAGATCAACCGCAAACTAACTTTTAAAGGCATAAAGTTGTGTAAACATTGGAACTGCAAGTAAGATGGAGATTCTTTGACAAAACAATCTAACGAATTTCCGATATGATCAAAGAGATCAAGTTGTCTTTTGAAGAAGATTTGTTATGGAATTGTCGAAGATTCCATTCCCTCCAAAGTGAGTAAATACAAACGCCCAATACAACAATAAGAACTGGTCTTCTAAGCGCAGAAAGGGAAGAAATAAAATTTGTAATATCAACAATAGTATAACTTGGATCTGTCTAAGAGCATAAGGCAGTGACGTATACCCATATAGTGTTGGTGAAGGGGCATTCGAAAAAGAGGTGCAATAGAGAACACATGGGGCAGGATTGATCCATTTGCACAAATGGAATGCGGTCCACTGTGGAAAGCTTATTTTGGATGGCTAACCAAGAGATGAAGGAGATTCTTGGTGTTAAATGGCTACTCCATATAGTATCTGCCCAAGGAACAGTGGTTCTGTGTCGATGCAAGTTGTCACTAATGAGTCTATTAGTCAGGTGCTTGGTAGAAATGTCTTTCCAGAAGAAGGTGTCAGATTCTTGAGGAGTAGGGGGATAGTTGGGCTGGAGATGGGATAGAGTTCTAGGAAGGTTCCACGAGTTCCCATTAATGAATGCCATCATCCGTGTTTTTAGTGGGAACAATGGGTAAGCTCTATAAGAATTCACCTGCTGAATTAAAGGGCCTCCACTAGACTAATTATCATACCAAAGGGATACCAATTGTCCATCCTTAATAATACAGGAAGTCTCCTGTTGAATACCATCCCTTAATTTCAAAAGTTGATTGATAAAGAATGAATATATAGCTTTCTGTTTGATAGCCCATATGTTGTTTCCTATAAGGAAGAAAACATGCAACAACTTTATCCAAAAAGTATTCTTATCCTCCAAAATCCACCAAAGCCTTTTAAGAATCAAAGAGCGGTTAGAAGTTTTAATAGATAGAATATTCAAACCACCTTCTTGCTTTGGATAACAAATGTGGGCCCACTTTACCTTGACTGCACCCAGGGTATCATTCGAATGGTTCCATAAGAAGGTTCTAAGGATCCTTTCAATCTGTTTGATAATGCCTTCAGAGAGGAAGATGTGGGAACTCCAATACACGTGCAAAGAATTAAGAATGGATTTAATAAGCTGAAGCTTACCCGTATAGGAGAGGGACTTATTCACCCAGGATTTTACTCTTTTCTGTATCCTTTCTAAAATAGGTCAACAATCAACATAGCTAAGCCTCTTAGTCGAGATTGGGAGACCAAGGTGGAGTAGGGGAGGATTTTGTTTTTTCATACCCGTTGCCTTAGTAATGGAGGATTCCATAGTAGCAACTCCTTAGGATAAAAGGAAGTGGCTTTGGAAAAAGTTCATCTGTAGCCCTGATACAAGGTGAAAGATGCGGAGTGCATACATAAAAGTTTGAATAGAAGCCAAATCAGCCCTGCAAAATAAAAGAAGGTCATATGCGAAGCACAGGTTAGTGAGGCCAAATAGCTTGCACTTTGTATGGTATTTGAAATTTTTCTTGGAAAGAGTCTCCTTTCTTATAAAAGCAGTTAGGATTTCCATGGCCAGGATAAATAAATATGGGCAAATTGGGTCGCCCTGTCTAATTCCTCGTGCGGCTTTAAAATAATGGGTAGGGGATCCATTAATTAAAACCGAAAAGGATGATAAGGTAATGCATGCCATGACCCACTTGATAAATTGTGATGAGAATCCAAAGGCTGTCAACATGATCGCAAGAAATGCCAGTTAATACTATCAAAAGCCTTGTGAAAGTCAATCTTCATGGTACAATTCAGAGGGCTATTAGATGTAGAGTAGCCTTTCAATAGCTCTTATACAATAAGAATTTTGTCGCCAATATATCTACCCGATAAGAAGGGCACTTTGGGTATCACTAATCAAAGGTGCCAAGACTTGCTTCAATCTATCAGCAAGTATCTTAGAGATCACTTTATAGAGAAAATTGGTGCATCAAAATGGGACAATAGTCTGCAAAGGTGGAAGGAGCAGCCCCTTTCGGAATTAGACATAAGAAAGTTATGTTTATTTCTTTAAGAAGTATCCCATTCCTAAAGAACTCATGTATGGATTCCTTAACAAAACCACCGATAATATTCCAAGATTGTTGATAGAAGTAACCATTAAAGCCATCTGGCCCTGGAACTTTCTTACCATTCATACCAAAGACACATTGCTCAATTTCACTATCCTCCACCGGCTTAGTTAACAGGTCTAAATCAGAAGCAGAAACTTGTCTAAGGTTGAGAGGCTGAACATCAGAAAAGGCTTGTTTCGGTGCCAAGTAAGGAGCTAAAAAATCTGCACGCTTCTCCCTTAATATCTTTCTGATTGTGAAGAACATTACCATTAGGGGAAGCAATGGAATATATCTTATTGCGATTTTGTCGAGATAAAATCGAATGGAAGAAGAATTGTGAGTAGCAGTCCCCGTCCTATAACCAATGAATTCTGGCTCTATGCTATAATAGGGAGGGTGGTTATTGACTGCTTGAAGGTAATGGTTGAGAGCCAGCTTCTCCTTATCAATAAGAGTTTGATTTCCAGGGTTAGAAGATAAAAGATTCTGCATTTTGGACAACTCCCCTCTAATGATATTGATTATTTCAACAGTGGAGCCTTGAGAAGACTTCAGAAGTTTAAGTTCCTGTTTGATGATTTTTAATTTTTGCATACACTCAAACTGCTTAGTACCCTTGCATCTATGCATAGATCTGTTCCTGCAAGCCTCAACAAAACCAGGAGCCTTAGCTAGGTAATTATTAAACTGAAAGGGATGGTAAATAGCCACAGGTGGAGAAAAGTTTGAGACGAGAATGGGCGTATGGTCAGAAAAGAGAGGATCCATAAAATTAGCCATACTGGTGGGAAAATTATGAAGCCAAAGATCGTTCACAAGGCTCTATCAAGTTTCTTTCATATGAACCACCTTCCTTGTTTATTCGACCACGTGAACAAATGTCCGAAAATTTTGAGATCAGACAACCTAGCCTGCTCTACACAGTCCAACATATCAGCTGAATAGTTTCTCAAGAAAATGTTGCCCTGAGCCTCCGATGAGTAGCGTGTGGTGTTGAAATCCCCGCAAACAAGCCATGGCTGAGTAGTAGTGCCACGTACTTGTCTTATATTACTCCATAAGTCTCTACGTTGAAACTCGAAATTGCTAGCATACACGAAAGATACGTTAAGCTCAGTATTACCCTGCAACAACAAAATTCGAAGATGCACTGCCTGCTCAGTAGCCTCGAGAAGTTCAGCCTTGATCTCATTTACATTGTAGCAAATTATTATCCGCCCATAAGCATGATGACTATGATTAGATAACCAATTCCATTGAGAACCCAAAATATGCAACTTATTCATATTGACTAATCGGACTTTCGTCTCAAGCAAGCCAAGCAAAAGGGGTTTTTCTCGCCAGACAACGTCCCTCAAAGCTAGCAACTTAGAGGGACTATTTATTCTTCTGACATTCCACTACAAAAAAAGTCATATTAAGTAGCGTTTATAAGGCTTTAACCATTGCCTCGTTGGGATTTTCTTCTTGTATTCGAGAGAGAGTTGCCACTATGTTCATCTGAAGTATTACTCAAAGAAGGAAGAGAAATGGCACCCACCGTAGCTAGGGCATCAATACAAGTATGCTCCTGGAGGGGAGAGTCCGCAGAAACTGATAAGCGAGCAGAACAAGGAGAAGCATTATGAGAGAAGTCTATACCTTCAACTTCAGTGTTTTCACAATTATCATGTTTCTGAGCTAGAGTTTCCTTGTTAGTCAAAGGTGTAGCTACTTGAATTATATCCTGAGGATGAACTTCCTCCCTAACATTACTTACAATTTCAGATAATGGTCCAGGAACATGTTGTTCATCAGTATGGGTGTCTTCGTCTTGAGCCATCAACTCTTGATAGTTTTCGGTCTTAAAAAGCTTACCCGTGGGTCTCTAGGTAGATTTCTGAGACTTAGCAGGGGGACGTCAATGGTATGAAACAGCTATACTATCCTCCCATAACTGATTCTTTTCTCCTAACCTCATGATTAGAATTTCATTGGGGAGGTCTGACGAAACAGCAATACTCACACATATACGAGCGTACCCAATCCTTTTCTTTGTAGTCGTATTCCCATCCATACATAACGGCTTACTAATGAAACTGGCAATTTGGCTGAGGCCTTGCGTGGTCTAGTACTCCAACGAAATGTTATGGAAATTAATCCATATACCCTGTATTTTAATGGTTTCCAGTTGAAGACCCGGCTGCCAGATTTGCAGGAATATTGGTTAACTCCCAAAGTGCCAAGGACCCTCTTCAAGTATTTTAGTAGCTACCGAAGTGGAGGAGAATGAGAAGAGGACAAGGTTATCTTCTGAAAGTAGGACATCAGTGATCCCTCTGTTCTTCCACATTTTATTAGCCCATCTCAGAATTAGCGGAAAAGCCGGTCTTTGATCAAGGAAAAAGACAACGATTGTGACTTTCCAACTATTTGCTCCTTCTTGTAAAGTAGCCAAATCTGGGCAAACTATACGCTTCCCATCAACTTCACGAGGAGGAGACTAAGCTAGAGTAGACGCAATGGAATCCCCAACTACTTGTTCCATGTTTTCTGGGCAGCCATGGGTATAGCACGCAAGGGGGGGAGAGAGGGTGGCAAAGGGTCAGATGAGGGTGGCGTTGGGCTAGGTGATAGAGGGGGGAAGTCTTCTACTTGTGGCGGAGACGGGTCAATCATGATGTGGACAGAGCTAGGCGGGAAAGAAAATTGTTAAATTTTTAATATGGGTAGAGTGTAGAGTCCATTAACAAGAATTGGGCTTGGGTCAACCATTGTCCAAATAACTAGAATTAGTTGTTTGGATAGTTGACCCTACCACTTATAAACCCTTTAACATTTTCATGTCTAGGCAATATGGGACACTCTAACACTCCCCCTCAAGGGCAACTGGGGCTGAGCATCCAGTTGTCACTTGAAATATACGCAGCGATAACCGGACCGGGCCGCTGGGACTGGACATCCAGACGGACAACCGGGAAATTAAGAATTCGGGCCAAACCTGCTTTGAAACCATCTTAAATTTTTAATATGGGCAATAGTTGACCCAAGCCCAATTCTTGTTAATGGACTTTACACTCTACCCATATTAAAAATTTAACATGGTATCAGAGTAGGTTTGACCCGGATTCTTAATTTCTCGGTTGTCCATCTGAATGTCCAGTCCCAATAGCCCGGTCCGGTTACCGCTGCGGATATTTCAAGTAATAACTAGATATTCAGCCCCAATTACGCTTGAAGGAGAGTGTTAGAGTATCTCATATTGCCTAGACATGAAAATGTTAAAGAGTTTATAAGTGGTAAGGGTTAACTATCCAAACAACTAGTTCTAGTTATTTAGACAATGGTTGACCCAAGCCTAATTCTTGTTAATAGACTCTACACTTTGTCCATATTAAAAATTTAACAAAAATTTAAAAGAGAGGAAGGTTAGGGAGAGCCGGGAAGAAGGGGGAGGAGACGAAGAGAATGGAAGAGGCATTAGAAGATGGAGTCAACGAGTGGTAGGGGAAGAGAAACAAGCAGCAAGATACAGCCGTGCTATCGCATGGATTGTACGGCTATTTGCGTGGATAGTTCTTGTACCTTTGTAGTTGTATAAGCTTAACAAATTTTTTTCATTTTCTATAAAAAGAAAAAAGAAAAACTCAAGAACAATTAGAGGGGGTGTTAATCGAATGAAACGGACAGAATATAAAAAGAGATGGGATGTGGAATTGAACGCGGGCGATATGGTGCTTCTGAAGCTACAAACTTTCAACAGCACACACTTGAAACATGCACATCGGAAGGTGGCATATGAGCTCCAACTGCCTGGGGGAACAAGGATACATCCTGTGTGCTTCATGTATCCCTTCTAAAGAAACATTTGGGAGGACCTACCACCAATAATAACGGATGAAGGAGCAGCACCTTTGGAGTCTGAGAAGATGATTGACACCCGCTGGGTGAAGCAGGGAAATAAGTTAATTTAGGAAATGTTGATGCTTACCTCTTGAGGAAGCCACGTGGGAAAACGCTGAGTTAATGAGGAATCAATTTCCTACCGTGGATCTTGAAGACAAGAGCCCACTTAATGGAGAGGACATTGATGGACCACGAAGGTTCACCAGGATAGTCAAGGAAAAATCCAGATATTCTGGGACTACTGCGTGAATTCCAGGAACTATCAATGTTGGTAGAATCCATCAACTATCTAAATTTTGGGTGGTTGTGCTAATCCATTACAACCTAATACTGACGCGAAAGCCTAGAGGGTGCCACAGCTTCACTGGGAACAACTATATGGATAAGGGTATAAATGCAAAAGATGATGTTTAAGAAGCACTTTCTCTTATAGCTACTTGTATTACCGGTTCTATCACTTTCATATTCAGTTCTCGTACACATTGGCTAGTTCATGATCAGTGAAAACATGACGAAAAGTACAGCATAGCTATTAGGCAGTTTGATTCTCCTTCATCACAATACCCTCCAGAACTCCATCCATGCCAAAATTACCAAATAAATGTTGAGGATCAACTGGTCCAGGTAGGTGAAATGTGATGGAGAATTGCCCTGACGGGCAAAGATTCTCTGTTTGCATTTCAAACACCTGCGAAAATCTGCAGACAGTTCTCTCTCCTGTCGTTGTGACTCCCCTTATAAGCACCTTACCATCGCTTTCAACATTGCAAGTGAACTCTTCTGCAAGAATACGTTAGTAAAGATAATGTTAAGACAAAAAGTATAAAAGAGAATAGGACAAATATTGTTAACGGAGCTACAACAGTCTTATGATATAGTGACTGGAAGTGAAAGTGGGTAAGATCACGTTGGTAAACATAATTAGAGCTACTGAAAAGCCCAATCTGATAGCCAAAACATGCATCGATATATGTGGCCATGTTCACTGATATTCCATTAATAGAATTCTAATTAACAAGGGTAACGACAGTAGTTGGAATAAACAAAAGTAATATAAGCTAAAGGGACAACAGATGTTCTAAACAGACTAGCTCAATATGCACCACCAGGCAAGTGACAACCAGTCATCAAAGTGGTAGATATTGTATACTTGATCAATTATGATATATTGACAGGCTCAAGCATTTCAACCGATGAGTCATTTAATTATGCTTCAAGGCAAGATATGTCTCATATAAAAGGTTACTCTGTCTGCAATTAGTATTTAACTCCTCACTTAAAGCAAAAACCTACGTGCATCTCTTTTGACCCCGGGAAGAGCCACACGAAACAGGTAAGCATCATGACTTTCTCCAATGTCCATGAGTCCAATTGTGGGCCCTACCTGCCCCAGTGCAGCGCTTCCAGTCAATGCAAATGCTGTGTTGCTGCCAGTAATTATCCTTGACAATTGCTCCTTATCTGAGCAAGAAGGAAATAATATCATCCCTGGACTAGACTTCATAGTGCTGGCGGAGTCCACATGGGTTGGCAGAAGAGTTGTATGATTAGTTGCTTCCCATGCCAGATGCTGCAGGAACACTGTGCATGAAAGTTATAATGCAATGAATAAGAATCTTCAAGAGAAAATCGTTCACAAACTGCAAGTGATTACATAAAAATTCTCAAGACATAGGAAACAACACAAAATCATATAAACAGAACCATTAGCACTATAATATAGTTAACCAGCATCGTTCCAACCATTAGCACTATAATATAGTTAACCAGCATCGTTCCAAGATACTAGGAACTTGAAAAAGAGGGGGGAAAACAGCATTTGCTGCTCAGCTTTATCATTGTGCTAGCATCACCTCTGCATCCGTCAATTAGCAAGTATAAATTGTACAAACATAAGTTCCTAGCCACTAATTAATATTATCCGATCATCCACCAACTTCTTGTCACTAAATCTTTTTTTCACTATAATTGTTTCAATAACAAATGAACTACATACACAAATTACAATAGTCAAAAGAGTGAACATTTTGAGTGAGATTACATGAATTAACAGAAATTCAGCTTTTCTAAGCAAACACCACCATTGAAGAAAACCCACTAATCATCACCAACACATCAAATTCAATGAAAACCAATCCTAAAAAGCCAATTAAAGTTATTTCACTTTCAACCTTCTTCTACCCACATGTCGTCTTCTCGATAAATTCCAACAAGTTCCATAATTAAATATGGATGTGTCTATTGGAACTTAATAACAACAAAACTTGTATATGATTATCGATCCTATTTATTTTATCCGCATTTGAATATCTTCATTCTTCTTATTCTTCTTCCAATAAATGGGTGATTTCAACTCTTTTAAATTCCCAATAACAAGAATTAAAGCCGTAACAATGTGAAATTATTTACCTTCCTCTCTCTGCTCTTTCCCTGCACCTGCAATTCCCTCCTAATGATTGATGATTAGACGGTCGTTGGTAAGAGAGATGTCGAAAATGAAGTGGCCAAGTGCTACAATCTAAAGCCAATGTACGAAAACTCAATAGATTTGATTAGGGTTCTTGTAACAAGAACGGAGTAGTAATGAGAAAGTGCGCTACCCACCACCGGTGAACCCTAGTCACTCCCGGCCACAAAGGAGAGGAAAGTGTGGGAATATATTTGAGTGAGTTGTTTACCGTGTGGGATAGTATGAATCACCACCTACACGTTGTCGTTGCTGTCTACGCACTGTCATTTTCCGTTGCTCTGCACGTATCACCTATGCGTCCAATCAGCCAATTTCTGGACCCCAGTCCCCAACGCATAAATAGCTCTATACTAAAGTCTAGAAGCCAGATCTGCATCTGTTAACCTGTAGTCTACCCGACCTGACCTGCACCTAAACTTGACCTGCGACCTGACCCAACGGACCCGCATTACTCATTAACTTGGTTGCAATTTGTCTGATTTTTTGTGTGTGTTTTAGGTTGTTTATGCTCGGGATTACAATTACATTGTGTTTTAGTTATGCTATGTGTGTACTATGAATGGTTTATAAAATATGTATTAGGCTCGGAAGTTTGGTTGTGTGAATTGTGTATTGTTTAATAACATTTAGGCATTGTGAACCCGTAAAGAACTGAGATCAAAATAATATTGGGTATGAAAAATCATTTAGGCATTATGAACTGTGTATGGTACAAGAACATGTAATATTATTTATTATTTTAATAATCATAAAAATAAGATCAAAATTAATTCATTAAATTGTTAAATTGTTAATTGATTTACATGAAACGTACAATTTAGTAATTATTGTTTGTATACAAAAGCTGTAAAACTAAAACAAACAGAAGACAAAATAACCGAGAACAACGAAATAAAAAACAAAAACAAAAACACCACTAAAAAATCATCAAGAAATTTCATGACAACGGCACCAAAATTTGGTACTACTGTCGCTTGCAATTAAATTAAAAAAGAAACCAACTTCCGTCAATACAAACTAATATAGTAGTGAAAAATGAGGATCGTTTCCATGAGAAATTTTAACGGTAAAGAGTGTACGAATTTAAAACTAAAACAAATGGGGGGTTTAGTTCACTTAATTTAAGATTTAAAAATAACAAAAACTGAAATTAAACAAAACTATTCAGATATGGAAATTTAGTAAACAAACCTTAGTTTCGAGTCACCAACGTTATCACACTAATATAGATCCTTCATATAAAATTTAGTTCATCAACAAATATTCATTGGGTGATGTTTTCTCTTAAGTTTAAATGAATAGAAACATGTATTCTAAGCATTCTTATTAATCAACAACTTAGATATGATCGTAAGTTCAATTGAGTAATAGCTTTAAGAACTAAGAAACCAATGAACAAGAAAACACATGTATGACATGCATTTAATTAAGATAAGTTTCTTCTTAGAATTTCTAACTCTAACGTAAAGATAGTAATTCTAATTGCCACTTGTGATTAGCAAAATTGAACGTCATATTTTACTAATCTGGCTATTAAACGAATCAACTCCTAGTTGTGCATCCTAGAAATCAACCAATTTAATCATAAAAGCAATTCGAAAGGCACTCAATATTCATCAACAAAACAAACTTTATTGGAACATCTCACACATAATAGATGATAATAGAGTTTCCTTCAACCAAGAAAAGGAATTTAGCTACTCATAACAAAAATAAAAATCAACAAAGAAATAGCCAAATGTAAAGTCTCCATCCCTGGTCTTTCCTAGAAAATTCAAAAACTCCTAAAGAAATACTGCAGAAATCGAAAGACCTAACTATGGCTGACCAAAACAAGAAGAAAAACTGCAGAAAAATTCTGCAGAAGAATGTAAAACTATCCCTAAAGTGGTATGACAAAAACCAGAAGAAGAAGACTACAAAAATGTAAAATTACTCCTAAACTATGTTGTCGTGAACAGTAACCTAAAATCCTCTTTTATCCCTTCAAATCTTCTCAATTTTTCCTTGATTTTCAGTCCCACGTATTCAAGTTGCAAATCCCCAATAGTAAGGTAGCAATCTGATCTTTAAGATTTTGAAAATCTCAGGTGAATCAGATCTGAATTTGAAAATAGATTCTGCAGATGGTTTCTATCCTTGCACGTGCCCACGCTTAGTCATCGATTTTTTTTCCAGTCTGAAATTTCGGATTATTCTTGCTTTCCTTGCATCTTTTTTATTCAATTTCATCTTTCAAGTGTTGAAAATCATCTAAGAACAATTAAGAGACAATTCCATCAATTTTGAATAATAATTTCAACACATTAAAGAGATTTATATATAAAATAAGCACAAAATGACAACTTAACAGTGGTATTCTTACCTAACTAGAAGGGAATGTTCTATATGATGTGAGAAAAAGGAGACAAGTCTCTAATTTTTTCACTACTAACAACTTTTGAAGCTTAGCCTTCAATTTGTAGTGCCTTACAGTCTAAAGAAGTAGCTCATAATGTGACCATGGAAATGGTTGGATGGTGGTATGATTCAGATGTGTCATTCAATGTTGCGTAATCTTATTATTACCAACCTACGGTGGATGTTATTACCTCTTACAATTGAGGATATAAGGCTCCTTCAATTGATGACTATATAGGTAAACTTCTGAGTAACTTTGTTTATGAAATAAATATTTAATTGAATGAAAGAAGAATGAATTCGATAGCTTATGGATGTTTAATCATATGTGATGGTTGGACAAATAGAAGACATAAAACTATTATCAATTTTTTAGTGTCTGACCTTGATAGAAATGTTGATAATCTATTTTAAATATTTGATGAAGTTATGAATGAAGTTAGTCTAAAAACATTGTTTAGTTTATTCTGACAATGATTTTGCTTACAAAGTAGTTAGAAAAAGATTGCAAAGCATGTATAACACTTTTTATTAGATTCCTTGTGTTGCACATTGCATTAACTTGATGTTGGAAAATATAAGAGATGCTAGATATTTTTCTATCACTGATGTGGTTGTATAGAAAACAAAGAAAGTGACTAAGTTTATCTATAATCGTGCATAGATCCTAAATTTAACAAGGAAGGATCACCAATGTAGAAATTTGGGTCGTCCTACTATATCCAAGTTTGCTACTAATTTATTATTACTTTAGTGTTTTTTTATATGAAGAATGAGTTTAATCAATTGTCTACAAGTGATAAGTGATTCACATCACAATATGTCAGGTCTAAAAATAGACAAACAAATCAATCCAAAAGCAAATCACAAGATAATCTCCACTTGTTTTGAAATTTTCAATAGAAAAAGTTCAATTTAGACTTTAAGATCTCCTAAATATTTATTTCCTATGTCTCTAGTTTCCATATCATCAAAGATTAAGCCATTCGGACTTCTAAGTTACAAGATAAGACCAAACATCACAAGCTGCTCCAAAATAAGGGCATCATCAGGTCACCATTTTCGATCTCAATTTCTGATGTCATAAAGCCAGAATTAAGTTAGAGTCGCTTCTAGAGATTTCTAGTTATACGTCTTACTTTCATATTCAACTAAAATCACCCAATTTTGAGGTCTATAGGTTGAGTTATGACCCAATCAATGTGACTAGTTCAACAAACCCTAGATAGAATTCCATTACATGATACTCTCTTGTCATATTCAATCAATGCTATGCAAGATAACACCAAAATAACACCAAAGCATCATCTCAAAAATCATTCTGCATCCAAATGAATCTTTAAATCCATTCAAATATACACAAAGAGAAATTGGACTAAGTGTAGTCTCAAACCTTAAAATTTGCCTATTAGTTCTTCTTTTAGCACTCTTCCTTCTCTTCCCTTTGGCTTTGCTTGATTCACCAATTAGGACACCATAAGTACATATCTCAATCTTATATCCAACCTTATAATTCTAGCTCTTTATAACCAAAACAAGAAAGATGAAGATGAGAAGAAAAGCCACAAACTTTTGCCTTGATTTTTGCTTAAGATTAGCTTGATTTCTTATGCAAAATGATATGATTAAGGAGATGAAATGGAAAGGAGGTGAGAAGAGAAAATTCTGGAGTTAAAAAACTCCATACACATTCCTCTCCCCACTCTTCTACTCCCCACTTTAAGAAGTTTCTAGTCTTACATACATGTTTCAATCTCATTGGTCTATATGTTGATTTTTGGCAAAATTGCACATTTGGTCCTTCTTCTTCCCTTAATTCCCACAATGGCATATAAATTCATCAATTGATTTCATTCTAGTCCATACATATTGTAGCATCCCACTAACATAAGGTATATACCCGAACATGCAAGGACATTCAAGTACATATCCTATGATAATGGTATGTTAGAGCAAAAATAAATCCAACTTACACATGGCATCAACTAACATAATAAAAAGCCAAGAAATTTTTAAAACCATTCATTGTGTTCATTCACAAAAGCTTACACAGTATTTTACATACTTTAAACAAATTCTAGACAGAAACTACAAAATACAAAAAACAACACTTCTGACATCAGCTGACAGACCTCTGAGCCATAACTAAATTCAAAAAGTTCCTCTAGTCCAGTTTAAGGAACTAAATATACTGTCTCGTACCTGAAAAGCTACGTTGCAATTTTTAAGAGATTTGTGAGCAAACCATCATTGATGATTTCACGCACGTCAAATACATAAATCACATATGTCACAAATATTCATTCAACTCATGTATAATCCAAATTCGTAATCACAGAGATGTATACATATGCATATGCATATGAGACTCCAAATTCGTATTATTGTTGTGACCGAGTGTCTATCACATACATATACAGATTATGGCCCATTGGGCTCAGTCAGAACAGAATCACGAAGCATATCTCTAAGTGCAGAAACAGAAATCACGAAGCAAAGCTCTATGTGCAAGCGCTTTCATACTGGCTACTCCGGTCACAACGCCTTTATCTGAGCATGCATTTTATGAAATGCATCAAATATAAAATATGCCATGTACAATAGTCACATATGATGCACAGTCAGAATGTCATAGTCATCGGACTTAAGTCCGGCATTCAACTTTGATTCACATATCATTCAAAATTCAAAATTATCAAGCAATCAGAACACTTCCAATATATTCCCAAATATTAAATTCCTCGGACTTTAAGTCTGGAATTCATAAACAAGTCACAATCAATTAATAATTGGAAGTTAAACAAATTCAATCAATCCTAGGAAAATCATCTAAGTTGACTCACAGTATGCTCTAATATGTTATTTCCTAGATGGTCTAGCAATGTCTGATTGACATCCAATGTGCTCCTTTATATCATACAAAACACATTTACATATGTCACACTTTTGCACAAATGTATAAGTATTTCTTTATGCACATCTATGTATAGACAATGTGCATAATGCATGTTCAATGACAATCCCAAGTATCTTATCATGATCCTTATCACCATTTCATTCATATATTAAAACCCTCAAAGGTATAATTTGTGCTTAGGGTTTGGATCGTAATAAAACAATATGAAACTAATTTTGTAACCCAATTGATCATTTCAAATTTTTCTAACAACATATTTTTAGGTCAACTTTGCATGATCATTCAGATAAGGTAAATGACATAAATAGGTAACACTCCCTTTTGGAAAATTGTTTTCCAATGTCTTAAGTTTCTAATAACACCAAGATCATATAATTTGGTTAGAAATCTAAAAGTTATACCCCAAATATTTTTGAATTGTTCTTATACTGGAATAATATTATGTGCTCAAATTCCATCCAGAAATTGAAATTCTTAGAGACTGAATTAAAACTTAATTTCTTCAGACATTTTGTAGCCCTATGTCTCTAGTTTACTCGAAATTAAAAATCACTCTATTCGGATAACTATAAAACAAGTTATGCCTAAACTACCGAAGTATGTTCAAGTTGTGCAGGAAAGAGTTCGCCGCGGTGAACCGAGGAAAGTTGACCGCGATGAACTTTTCCAGTGAGGAAAATTCCCCGTGAATTCTTACAAGTTGGGCACGGCGAACTTTTCCAGGGAGGAAATCCTACAAGTTTGCTGCTTGGCCGCAGCGAACCAAGGAGAGTTGGCCGCGACGAACTTTACTGCATTTTATTGATCTTCTTCTCTTGTTTTTTTATTTTCCATATTTCCCACTCCGAGCTCATCTATTCTGTATTTCTATATCCAATTCAATCTTTAAACAAGTCAAATTGAAATTTACAATTCAAACATCAAAAATCTGAAACTCCATATATTCTTCCTCTCTCTACTGTAATTTTCTACATTTTTATCCTCACTTTAATCTTCTTCAATTAACAAAAAGACACTTAAACCAATTCTTTTAATTTCATTTTAGCTCAATAACACAAAACAAATAAAAATCCAAGGTTTACTCTTAAACATCAAAAATCTGATTCTCATATATGCAAATTCCATTTTCTACATTTTATTTCTGTTTCTACTTTCATCTGATGCGTTTTTCCATTTTTCTACACTTTCATTTCATCAAAAACTTATCATTTGATTAACTCTATACCACGACCTCACCAAATTCTTCATTTAAATTCATTAAACTCATCTAAATCCATCTCTATAAACACTCCACAAATTCACGCATGAACAGTAACAACAACCCATATTCGGTTTTCTCTAAACCAGAACATAGTATATATATATATATATAGTCATCAATTTTCTAGCACTCTTACATATCTCAAACTAAAACAGATCCTATTTCATATTTCTATTTCACAAATCCATCATTTGATTCATTCATCATCGAAACTACACTTCTCGAACCCACTCATGCATGTATATACTTACACCGTAAAACATCATCAAAGTTACTTACTTGTTTTAGCAATGAGAGGGGATCAATAACACAAAAAAATTAACAATTTGCTATTCGGTGATGAAGAACAGGGAAGAGAATTGCGATTAAGTGTTGCAACGAAGAACAGAAGATACCGTATTCTCTTCCTAACCATAATATAGTAATACGTGTATTCTTTGCATGTCTTACACTTGTCACCCAATTAAGACCACCACATGTCACCATGCATGCAAGCCATATATCAATATTTAATCAGTCCACGTGTCACACTAGAATTGGTTCAAATTTTAATATTTTTCTTAAAATTCACCAAAAATTTTGAAATACCCTAAATATACCAAAATTACCAAATCATATTTTAATCGCATTAACAACTCAATTATACCCGAAAATGTCATGAATGCACGTACAATCATATTAATGTGCAAAAATCAATATTATTATGTATGTATATGCCATATTTTGCATAAGCATGGATTGTGCTTTCTAATTTTTCAATAATTTCCCATATTGACTACTAAGTCTTATCATGAGTAACGGGATGTTGCACTCACAAAGCCTCTCACTTGATCAAGATTCAATCTTTTAGTCTCCAAACTAAACCTAGTTCAAAGTCCTAGGTTTTGTTTGAGTGGGGATGTAAGAAAAGAAGGCACAAGAAGAAATTCTACTGCCGGATAATATGAGTTGTACATTTTAAATTTCAATAAAATCACCAAAACCGTTTGATTTATTTATGTTATTATTGTATGATTCATATTCATTGACCAAGTGTATGTATAAACATTCACGAAGATGAAATAAAACAAAAATTCCTTTCATAAATCTTATAGTCTGAACTCAATGAGTTAAGAAAACTTCTCGTTCTCGTGTCCATTATAAGTCATCTGTACCTGTGAAGAAAAAACACATGATTCTTCAAAATCAACACTAAAACTCGACAAATCTAGAAAAAACAGAAGAAGATACGAAGAAGAAGGAGAAAGTGTCTGAAAGCTTTCATAAAGAGAGACTCTGGAACTTTCGAAATAAAGTCAGAAGAGTTAAACTATTAGTAAGTCAAATGCATGTGACGCTCACATGGAGTAGTCAGAAGCACAGCCCCAAAAATGTATAACACAAGGAAATATTATGATTTAAACGTAGCACTTCATTAAAGTTCAAACATGCCAAGAAGATGATGTCACGTGAAGTCAAAGGCATGCACTTTTCATGAGACTAAGTCAAAGGCAGCAGTTATACGAAGACCATTATAAATTGCCAAGACCCAAGCATTCAGATACACATAGAGAGAACAACACAGTTACAATTACAAACTATTGTATACATTCAGTCATCTAGTTCAGAGAGAAAAATAGAGAGAGTGCTATAGTACATATTAAAAGTGTACTAGTGAGTTTGTGAGAAACTCTTGCAGGTGTTTCAGGGAAACACTTAATCTCTTGTATACCTTTTTTCTGATCCTAGTAAAACCAATGTGTGTGATTGACCCTTGGACGTAGATAGCTTTGCTCTATCGAACCAAGTAAATTTTGTGCATTTTTCTTTACTTTCTTGCAATCTTCCATCTCTGCAAAATCAGATCGAAACAATTGTCATCAGTCTAGAAAGTATTATACAAAAATGATACTACGAATTCTAACAGATTGGTATCAGAGCCATATAAAGTTTCTGCCCAGATTATCAGCCAATAATCCATCAAAGAAAGCTCAAACACAAGACTTTACAAAGATCCTACAAGATGGTGGGAAAGGAGATGGAAGTATTCACTGGAAAGGAGGATTTTGCAATCTGGGAATTGCAGATGCAAGCCCTCCTTGAATCCTATGAGTGCTTTGGAGCCATAGATGCAACATATGAAGATGATCAAGATCCCATAAAGAATCTCAAGAAAGCAAGATTAGCACATTGCAAGCTAATGTTACATCTTTCACCAATTGTCATCAGAAAGGTGAAAGATTGCAACACAGCCAAAATGCTATGGGATAAACTGGATGAGATTTACTCAAAGAGGTGCTTACCTAAGCAGATGACCTTGCTGCACAATCTTGCCAACTTCAAGATGAATACAACAGTAACTTTAGAAGACAATCTAGACTACTTCTTTAAATTAATTCAAGATCTTGAAGCTACTGGAGAGATTATTTCTGAAGAACACCAAGCAGTGGTGATTCTAAAGTCACTTCCACAGGAGTATAATGCATTCAGAAAGGTGGTGAAGCATGCCAGTGGTGATGCTCTAACTATAAAAAGGGTGCTTGACTCTTTGATGGAGGAAGTGACAGACAACAATCAATTCAAGAAGGAACCAGAAGTGATGTTCTTGGACAACAAATCCGAGAACAAATCAGCACACACTGATTCAAAGAAAGGTGGGCAGAAAAAGAAAGGAAAGGGCAAACAGAAGAAGACTGATGATGACAAGAAAAAGGGTAAAGCTAAAGGTAAGAAATGCTTTTACTGTGATAAAATTGGTCATTTTGTTAGAGATTGCAGGAAGAAAAAGAAGGATAAAGAAGAAGAGAAGGCTGCTGCTAGAAATGTTGAAAAGCTTGAAGAAACCAGTGAAGATGAGATCCTTGCACTGACAACCGAAGCAGATGAGCCAACAACAGACTGGATACTTGACTCTGGCTGCACAATGCATGTGACATCCCACAGGGAGTGGTTTTCTACATTTGAGAACCTATCAGCTAAGGTGAGGATGGCAGATGCAGGAAAGCAGGACATTAAGGGCATTGGCAATGTTTCCATCAAAATGTATACGGAAAGAGAAGGACATTGAGCAATGTGAGATATGTCCCTGGAATTAGAAGAAATCTCCTATCCGAAAGTGTTTTTGACAAGCAAGGATACAAGATCAGATCCAAGGATGGCTTGAGAGAAATCATAAAGGATGGGAAGGTGGTCATAAGGGCAATTGAGAGAGGAGGCCTATACTATGTTGTAGGGATCACAAAAATCAACCTAACAGTAGAAGAAAAGGAGCTGA
>JANZXV010000007.1:6567789-6578008 GCA_027576455.1 Erythroxylum roigii
TGGGCTTAACCACTTCAAAGAATGCAGTCTGGTGTTTATGCCACAGCAGGCATATCTTTCAGCCATGAGTCCAATGGCTTGCCAATGGAATAAACAATAAATGCATTTGCAGTACTTGGTTCCTGTTCCTTTCAGATGAAAAGCTCTCCAGATGCTTTTTTGTATGGTTGGATTTTTATATATAATTCCCCTTTCAATTTCATTTTACTTCAAAAGAAAACCATTCAAAACCATGGTTATATGATGTGTTTATGCTGATTAGACTCTCAGGAATTTCAGTATCTTCAGATAGAGTCAGATTGATGCACATAATCTGAAGCTCAACACATGAAAAACACTACCTGTATAGTTCAGAAATAGGTCTTCCTAAGCATCAAAACTATTAACAGAAGTTTTTGATGAATAATACTTTTGACGGGGCTTGGAGGTTTCAATCTTGGCTAGATCGTTAGCTATGTAATTGGCTTCTTTGTTTTCGGGCACCTGCTTTCCATGGCACACGCCCTTTCTTTAGATTCTTCGTTCTAAGCAAATAGTTCTGTTGTCACATATAGTTCGCAACATTGTCTATTGCATTGCGACTAAAAGGCTGTAAGATTAACAATAAAACTTTGCGGCATCAACTGCACAATCTGATCATCCCTTGTCTCATAAGCATATAATAAATCCATAAGAATATGCCGTTCTTTATAGATTGAAAAAATAAAATAATTACAAGGTGATGTTGCAACCAGAAGAAAGAGGGAGAAACATAATTATAGTGTTAAAAAGGCTAAAAGCATTCACATCAACAACAGGCTACACGGTTATCAGCATCTAAGTGCAAACCTTGCCATAGATCATTTCCTACTCCGCTGCAAAAAGAAAATCGAAAATCTGGTAATAGAATACCCAAAGACTAGGTAAAATAATGAGATCAAGGTAATAGAATACCTCTGGACTAATACCCTTCAGGAAGCTTGGCTGAATCTACTTTGAGATAACTGATTCTGATGCTGCAATGATATTTTAGTGTGGATTCAAAACTACCAAATATGAATCTGCCAAGTCTTCTAGGTAGGCAGAACCTAACAAATTCTAGATTTCCAAATAACTCAAGCCTGAACAAACTGCACGTCATCCTTCAAAGGCCGATAATGAAGGCCGATATCATTTTCAAATTCTTTCTTGATAAATTACATCACAAAATAAAGTAGTCATTAATCTAATTGTTTGTAAGTTAGTAATTGTTGCAGTTACAGTATAATGGCTCCGGTATTAGTCCAGAATTTTTATAATTTCTTATTGAAGTCTATTCATAGCTCATGAAGACCACACCTTGTACATGGTCCATCCCCAAGAACAAAGGTGTAAAATAAGTATAGATGTGCTCATTGCTGTGACAACTAACTTGAAAATAGGGACAAGTATTATAGATGAAAGACACTGAATACTGCAGAGAAATGACGTCTAGAAATATCATTATTACCAGCTAGTATGCAAAATAAGTTGCAATGCATTACCTGAGCTGCATATGGTGAGCTTTGGGCTATGAACTTAAGAAATTCTTCCTTCTTTCCCTCAAAATTGGACTTCGTAACATTCAGTAGTGATTGTTCTCTGTTTATGTCCTCCAGTAGTTTTTCTTTATCCCAGCTCATCTTCTTGAGTGTTTCCTCCGTTTCAATGTTAGCATTTGGAAGACCTGAATACATATAAGCTTTTGGGAATCTCACGTCCATGTTGATTCTGGTGATTAGGTAGCATCAATAATGAAAGTAAGCATGCAAAATAAACTGTCAGAAAACAAGATCCATGAGCCAAAAAAACAAATAAAGTTCTAATAAAAACTTTTGAGCATTTGTATATGGGTATAATGTAATAGGTTTTCCACTATGATTACAATTACATCTAAACTAAGTTTAATTTGTGTTCACCTATGACTATGAGAAGTTGCATCTTTCACACAGTTATTTCACTTTCAAAGGTGTGCATATATAGCTGAGGATTATTTAAAGTAAAACTTAAGATGGAAACTCAACATGAAACATGCATCTTACAAAAGGAAATAAATCCTAGTCAATGAAAGTTCTGTCTGACTTTGTGATTGGAAAGCTGATTACCGATTGCCAAGAGAAAAAACACCTGTAGCCTTTATCATCCCTCCATCCAGCGAAATGGCTCCATCACTTATAAAAGGATGGGCTTGTACCATGTCTTCCCTTGTTTTATAGACTTGAAGGCGCAAAAAAAGGTTATAAAATAGGGTCTCTCTCAGGCCATATCCTTCACGAGTGAGACAAAATAAGTTGGTATATTCAATTTTGATCATATTTACAGCAAAGCCAACAAATCCACGTGGACACTCTCCATTGGGCAATTTTGGCTTTATAAGGTTGAGTCTTTTTTGTGGGTCATCAGCTACAAATTCACCACAATAAGGTCTACAAAAAAAGGTGAGGATTTGGTTAGTTAAACAAACAAAAATTCCAGATGGTAAAATGGATCATCTGAGATTCATGCCTTAAATTTTCAAGACAAATGACAAGAAATCGACCATCCAAAGCCCTCCCAATAGAAGCACCAAGACCATGAAGACCAGAGCCTTTATTGATGCATCCTTCTTTTCCATAAGTTTCGAGAGTTTGAACACCTTCAAAAGTCTTACAGACAATTGCCAACATAGTGTCCAATCCTAAAAACTCTGAAAGAAGCCTGCAATACATCCATCAAAAGGAAAAGAAGATCAAACATGGGTCAAATTGTTGTAATTAAAAATCACGTTGCTCCTTGTTAATGTGGGCTACAAAAAAGGAATGTTGCTGCATTTCAAATACCTTGTGTGGTTAAAACAACTAAAATATAATGAGGGCAACTAGAGTATGAATTTTCATATGATTTAGAGTGACACTAGCAACTTCTGAGCCAATATGAAAAGGTACAAATCTTGGCAATTTTAAGTGAAGATTTGAATCATTAGCATCGATACTGAGGTTGTAAAATACTGGAAATCCAGTATTTGGAAAAAATTAGTAATTTATATTACAAAAATTGCAACTAACCTACTAAGGTTGTCATCTTCTACATTGGCAAGTGTAGCAACAATCCCAACAACATCCTTGATTAATGTAAGATGGGAGGCCTGTTTTCCAAGTTTCACATTAAGCTGGTACAAAATACCTGCAGCTGAGTTTTCACACTGTAGAATCTGCTTGGTTGTTTCCTCACTCCAATTAGATGAATCATTATTTTTCCCAGTATTAGGAGGGGCTGAAGAATGATACTTCCCGAGAATAGCTGATAAAATATTCATCAACCATTAGTATAGTGAACGTGGGAAAAGTATAATCATATAGATTTAAGTTAATTCATTTCAGCATTTAAGAAAAGAGTTTACATAACAAAGCATCTATAAATTACGAAAACCTTGCATATCAAGAATGGAATCTTCTAACTTGATTTTCTGGATTTTCAGCGCTTTTATATTCTCCTCATGCTGCTTGATTTTCATTCCCAACATTTGTAGATCATCTTGAAGTTTCTGCACAGTTGGGCTTTTTTAAGACTTCATGTATAACTATCTGCTATCAAGTTCTGAGAAATTTTTTTTTAAACACACTAAAAATGTGCATCTATCTATTTCAGTTACGATGAGCCTTGAAAAGAAGCACTCCATATATCAGGTATGGATGGCCACTTTGAGAGTAACTACTGATGGACAATATTGGCATCTTTTTCACAGCACTAACATCTTGACAGGTAAATCGATACTAATAATGGGTGGGACAAGTGCATAAAAAAGCATTGGTTTCCATTGCAGGACCTGAGAACTGTAAATAATGGACTGCGCTTGAGACAATGCCCCATTTTGAGCTTCATCATGAGGAACTATACTGGTTTCCATTTTATCAACTTGCAGCAATGCTGATGAATCCCAGATGGATGGCTGCAATTCAACAAAACCCATTTTATTTCTCAAAAAACTGCAGGAAAGCATAGGACATAGAGAAGGAACCAGTTGGAAGCTTAAGTTCATCACTTTCTCCATAGTGCTAAACTAGTAGGTAAGTTACTATAGAGTCTTAATACAAATGAATCACAATGCTAAACACGGTTGCAAGCATAACTTTCAAATAGTTTCTATGCAAAAATCTACCACAATAATAGTTAAGAGAACGAAAGGACAGAAAATCCTGTAAATTCAAAGCTTCCAGTCCTAAATAGATAGTGACCCTCAAAATTTTCTCATCCATTAATAATTACTCAGCATCTTTTTGTGAATTGAATCCGCTGTCTTTCAAAATCACCTGACATTATTAATCTTTTAGACTAGATAACCATATTCACAGTTCCATAGGAACGAAGCTTTTTACAAGCTTGTATTTTGTAGAATTCCTCTAATAGTTGCTAGTAAGGTGAAGGTAAAATTCACATTTTGCCAGGTTTTCTAGCACTCACATCCAATTCATAGCATAACAAGAAAGTTATCTAAAAGACACAGAATTAGATCACCGTTCCTGGATAATTCCGTCATTCTTAGAGACATAAAGAAAATGAACATAAATGGTACTCTCACATCATTAACACATGCTGGGAATGCATACCAGAAATCATATTCCAAAACAAATTATCCGACATACAACACGGAAAGACTTTCAGAACACTGATTTGGAGCCCGACCCATAAGAGCAAAGAAGAGGGAAAAAATCACAACTACCTGGAAACAGATCCCCACATACACAAGTCAAAAGTAAAAATAGCAAGAAAGATTCCACTTTTATGCTCTACCAACAGACTGCTAAAACCGTATTGACTAAAAAACAAAAATCACGGATAGATTACAGAGAAAACCCAAGTTCAAATACAAACTTCACTGATCAACCTCAAAAGGAAGGGGGAAAAACTCAGATAGAGAGATTAACGCAAAGCAAAGTAACTTGCATACATCATAAAGGTGTTAATCAAAAAGTCATACCATAGATTTCAGAGTTTTCAATAAATTTTTTTTATTGAAATTAGAATAAAAATTATTGCGATTGATATTTATTCATTTTATAATACTAGATATTAATATTAAATTTTAGTTTAATTAATTTCTTTTTTTTTTTTGAAAATGAAAATGGAGTTTAATTAGTTTCTTAATATATCAAAATGTCACATCTCATCGCCTTGTAACGTATCATTATCTTTCTAGACATAAATAAGCATATATATTTCATAAATGAAAATATATTTTTGCTTAGATTCTCCTTATCAACTCATATCGTCCTTTTTAGAGTATTGATGATTTGAAAAGTGAATGTTCGGAAGAAATCGATCAAGATAAGGAAATAACAGAAATTCTCATTTATTAAAGATTTTTCACTTGTTAGAAAAGTGTAATATACGTATTGAAAATAATTAATTTATTGCTAAATTAAAAAAAATCGAAAAGAGAAAAGAGAAGAAATATTGTTATTCTTTTTAACGATGTGTTTTAGTTTTAACCGCAAGTGTACGGTATAGTTGTAGCCAGTGTTCTGAAAATCGGACCAGTCATTGAATCGGTGGTCTTACTGGTCACCGGTTTGATCGGTTCGACCGGTTCAACCACCGGTTCGTTGAACCGGCGTTACGTAATAATTATGTAATAATTATATATAATATTAAAAATATTTAAAAAAATTAAAAAAAATTGTCTGACCGGTTGGACCAGTCGGACCGGACCGGTCAGACCGGTCAAAAACTGATCAATTGACCGGTTTTGACCGGTTCAGACTGGTCCAATTGCATACCAGTTTTGAGACATAAATCGGACCGGACCACCGGCCGGTCTGGTCAGGTTTTCAAAACCATGGTTGTAGCTGACGTTGGCGAGTATGGGTGAATTCTACGAAGACTATAATACTTACCATCTTTTTACTATCTAGTTTAACAAATTATAATATTTATGATAATCAAATTAAGAATTAAAACAATAAATTAAAATAAATCAACACAATTGACAAACAAGAACAAAAATTAAACGAAAAAACAATAAAAAAGATAGTGTTACCAAGAATTCGAATCCCCTTTTGGACTTCTTATGAAATCACGATTTCATTAATCAATTTAATATATAGTTCATTAGATCGTAGAAATTCCTGAACTATGCAAATGCCTTTCTCAATATTATTAACATCTAATCCTAGGTTAGATTAATTTAAATCTCCTTCTAAATTAAATCCCATAGAATTGTATCAATCGATTAATAAATTTTACTATTAGGTTTGACCATAATTCAGAAGATTTATATCTACCTATCTTTAAGTTTGCATGCAACTCTTTGCAATTATGCTAGATCTATTAATTGGATTTTCGCATCTCAATTGCATGATATCACACATGAATCAACTTACTAGCAATATTAACTCAAGAATAATTTAGAACAAATAATTAAATCTCTATAAAACTAAAGAATGAATTAAGTTAAAATAAAATTACTATAAGGCCTATCCTGGGGTTCTTCTAATCCTAGTACTAATAAAGGTGTAGATCCTAATCATAGAAGACATAACATCAAAACTAAAGAAAAAATAAAAACTAAAATAAACATGATGAAATCCTTTTTAATCTTCAAGAAGTCTGCTTTAGATTGATGGAAATCCACTCTGAATGTGTTTCCTTGTTCTTTATGCTCTTTATTTTCCTAGGTTGTCAATTTGTGCTTCCTGAGGCTCTCATTTCCTTTTCCTCTTAATTTTGCCTTTTATACTTCAAAAATTAGTGTTTTGGACGGTACTCGTTCACCAACATGGGCATGTGTGATGGTTGTGTTGATTAGAAATCATACAACTCTCGAATTCAAAATGTAAAAACGGATATGGATACAAGTGTGTCCACATGACATGATCATATATACAGAATTGTGTAACTCCCTAGCTTGTGTTACCAATTATTTAGCATGTAGCATGCCAACATGGGCATGTTACCATCAATATGGGCATATGCATCAATATGAGTTGTCCATTAACCATGTTGATTTTCATCATTTTTATAACTTAGTCAAAACAACTTGACATTCCCTAAACTTGTTCCAATTTGTTCTTTTTGCTCCAAATCAGTGAATTACAACCTAAAAGCACAATATAAACAAAATATGTATCAAAAATAATAAAAACAAGTAAATAAACAAGCAGAATGCACTAAAAGTAAACCTAAAATGTGAACAATTAAACACTCATCAAACTTCCCCATACTTAAGTATTTGTTTATACTTTAACAAATGAATTTCATTATTTTTATCTTAGTAAGAAATATTTGTCTAAAAAATTAAACAAATCGAAGATATATATCAAGATTTTCTATTGTTCATCTAATTTTCAAAGTTCATAAAGTGAACATATATAAGAAAAATGCTAAAATCCTTAAACATTTTTTTCATATCCCCTTATTAAAAACAAAACACTAAATTTAAACAATATAATGGCATTTAAAAGCTTGTTTGAAAAGTCACTTGATCTTTTAACGCGAGAGTAAACACCTTGTGATAAATATACCCAGTTACTCAACTTGGTCACTGTCTCAAATGGATATGAGCACTGGTTTTTTAATTCGATCATCTTACTAGTATAAAGCTAATGGAGTGAAATTATTTATGCTCATTTATTCACATATTACTTTTTTTCTTTTTTGTCTTTTTTTTTTTTATATATGTGGAGTAGTGAAAATGAGCAAAAAGAATTCACAATTAAGTCAATGTATATACAAATTATACATAAAGTATTATAATGCAAATCTAGTATTTGTTCTGAAAATTAGTGAACTAAATTGAAATCAAGTTAATTATCAAAACTTATGACTATTTGCCTAAACAAATCAAATCTTAATCACAACCAAACGCATAATGAATCATCTTGATCAACATCCTCTTTAAAAAATTTCCAAATTATTCATTATTAAGCTAGTTATAAAAAAATTGGTATGCTTAACTGCTAAGCCCCTCTCTCATGCTTAAGTTATACATAGTCTTCAATGTACAAAATATGTAAAAACAATGAAAAATAATGGTTGGAGGTAAAGAGAAAAGAAATTTTGCCTTGTCCAATGTTGTTAACATCCATCTAATACTAGTGAAATCTTTTATACTCTAATGTAAGGGGTGATGTTATCTTCATAGCATGTGAAATTGACAGCATGTGTCGAGTGCACTACAAAATTGACTAACTTTGTACATTAAAAATTATAGCTGTGGTAAGTTAGGATCGTGTCCATAGGGAACGTTCAGTTAATTCTCGTAATGAAAATAATCGATGCAAAGGAAATAAAAGGGGGTTTTGAGATGATGCAATCGAGAAAACAAAATGAAAATTAAACTAATGTAAGCAATTTATCAAAAACAGATAGGAGTGATGAATATGTGTAAAACCCAATTCTAGAATCAATCTCGGCCTGCACATGATTAAACACATTTCATTGTTATAATGTTTTCACATCTATTAGGACTATTGATCGTAAACTAATAACAAGCTCTGTTAATCCTGATTTTCCCTTAGGTCGTGTTTAACTAAGATAAGCTCATTAATTAAACCTAGCTACTGAATAACCTAGAACATACTATCTATATTTAATTGGGCAGTCACATTACAAAATGGAAAATAGATCAATAAAAGCAATAACCACATACACTCGGCTCATTTAACCTAAGTTAGGTTATCCCTAATGATTTGAAACCATTAGTTGCCACAAAGGAATCTCAATATAACAATTACGAATTGTATTAACGATTCTAGCAATGGTTCATATATAAACAACCTACAATTATGAGAATAATGATAGTTCATACATGAAAACCCAAATCTATAAACATAGGATAACCTAAAAAATCCATGAAGGGAGATTCACCATTAAACAATGAAAGGATGTGCTTAACCGTGACTCGGGCGTCAATTTCACCTTCGAACTAGTGTCGAGAAGTTTAGCCCTCCATCTTCTCCATAGATCTACAAGATTAACTCTCTGTCATCTCTTATGTTCCCAAAACCAAGAAAATGAAGTCTAAAAATGTTTCTGCCATCAACATAATGTATTTATAGCGAAAACTAGGTTTTCAGGTGAGCTGGCAAAAGGTTACGAGCGTCACTCTTAGCGTCATAGTTGTGACTAGCCTCCATAGGAGGCTCACATCCATGAGCCATGGTGCCATGTCACACCTATGACAAATTTTTTATAGGTGTGACATAGATCTCATGGCCATGAGTAATTTGTCATAGCCGTGACACACATTTCATGGCCATGACCTTGCATGTCTTCTCATAGCCATAACTAATCCTTCTATTTCTTGCTCCATGAAGCCAATTATGCCTGAATCTCAAGAAGACGGTTCAATAAGTATGCTTTGGGCTCACTTTTGCTATCATACTTCCAAATCGTACCTAAAATCAAATATGAACTAAAGTGAGTGTCTTAAGTATTTCAAATCATGGATTAAATGAATTAAAAATTAAACATATATCAAGTTCCCCTACATTTAGTTTTTGATCGTCCTCAAGCAAATCATCAAAATCAAAGTCACGAACCAAAAACACTTACTCATTTTCCATATTTCCCAAGAATAAACAATCATAAACAAAGATGAATAACTTTCAAAAACCATAGCAAGAACTCAACATTTAACGCTTCTACTCATAATCAATCAATATTCATGACCCTTAAAAACTGAACAATCTAGAGGTTGAGTTGGACAAAATGTGTTTAAATAAGATAAATACATAGGTACATTCAAACACCATTTATGATCATGGCATTCCACAACTTTGCATATCATTTCATTTCTCCACCAGTAAGAGTCATATGCATAATCATGAATCAAAGGACTTTTCTAGGGTTATAATATGGGAAAGGGTAAGGTGAGATATATTTTGGGTAATGTAACATAAAAGCTGCCATGCTAGTGAAGTAAAAGTAACACTTAATGAAACATCAAGCACACAAGTTAACATTCATTCAAAACTAGGTACCATTAGTTGTGATGAACGCAATAATTATATTTCATAGCTCAAATTCAAGCGCTCACACTATAAATGACATAAAACATAACCAATTAGAAGGAATCATTTGTAAAAATCATTAATAACAATACATTGAAACTGTTAGCCCCGAATTTTTTTTAATGATTAATTAAGCATGATTAGATTAAATTAAGTAAATTGAGTTAGCATTAATTAAGTTGATATTTAATTAAGTGGGCCAGCATTAATGAAATAAGATAGCATTAAATGAG
>JANZXV010000007.1:6628028-6640517 GCA_027576455.1 Erythroxylum roigii
CTGTTTGGTTTGCGTTTTCATACCGACACCTGGATCCTGGGTTTCGGGAAAGTCCCGGGAACAAAAATTTTTGTTTTTCGCTGCCTGAACATATGATGTTCCTCTCGGGATTCTCCTACAGCAACGTCATGATGATGGGTTGGTAAGACTTAGGTAATGAAGCCAACAACAAAAAGAGCTTGTTCTTGATCGGTGATCTTCTCCTTCGCATTCTTCAATTGGGTCACTAATTGGTTAAACAAATTAATGTGGTCCTATAAGGATGTACCCTCCTCTGTCCTCAACTGGTACAACTCTCATCTCAAGCACAAGATGTTAGTCAACGATTTGGAGGCATACACACTTTAGAGCTTATCCATTAAAGCTTTTAGATTCGTCTCACTTAAGTAGTTGTATTTGATCTCCGGAGCTATAGCTAATCGAATCGTACTAATTGCCTTCTTCTTCATTGACACCCACTTGGCATCATTCAAACTCATCGGCTTATTCATCTCCAAAGTCATATATAAATCTTGTTGTGTCAACAAGTCCTCAGTAATACTCTTCCGTACCCAAAAGTTTATTTTTTTCATCAAACAAGGGAACATGAAATTTCGAAGTACTATTTCGACTCATTCTCTTCTCATAATAATTCCTCAGTAAATCAAACAAACAATAATTTCCCCTACACAAGGATCCTCCAATCACAGCTTTGATACCCACTTTATTGGGAAAAATTACCACAACCACAATAACAATAATCGCAAGAGAAATAAAGTGCAAGAAACTAAATCAACGTACAATTAATTTACATGAAAAATCCCTCTTAACTAGGGGAAAAACCACGATCTGGATCTCCACGGACTAAAATCAATCTACTATAATAATGAAGAGTACAATCAACAACTAATAACAATAATCTCAACGATAAGTATAATTATCTCTAGGTTCTAATACAAATTAAAAACACCCTAATCATTTTAGTACCCTCTACAAACGCAAGCGATACCTGAAACAAAGGATTATGTGAATAATCTTTTTCACCTTATTTCATTAATCATTCTCTACAAATATATACAATCGGAGTAGGAAATAATTAAGGGATTACATTAAAAATATTTAGAAAAATCAGCCTAGAAATCTGGAAGTAAATAAATGGAAATCATTAAAGATATGGATATTGTTTTTGGATCCCACTAATTTAGGCAATCTTAGTCAACTTTCCAACACTCCCCCTCAAGCTGGTGAATGTATATCAAACATTCCCAACTTGCATACATTTGATTCAAAAATAGCCTTAAGTAATGCTTTAGTGAGAATATCAGCTTCTTGTGATTCAGTTGGCACGTAGGACAAACTGATCTTCCCACTTTCAATCTCTGTCTTGATGAAATTTCTATCAATCCGAACATTCTTCATACGATCATGTTGTATAGGGTTATGAACAATTGCAATAGCTGATTTACTATCGCCATATAACTTCATAGGACGCTCCAATGGGAAATTTAAATATGATAGCAATCTCTCTAGCCAAATTAACTCACAAATGCCTTGTGCAATTGCCTTATATTTTGATTCAGCACTACTTTTAGATACAATAGTTTGTTTCTTACTGCGCCATGTAACAAGATTTCCCCAAAACTTTGTACAATAACCTATAGTGGACTTAGCATCTTCAATTGACCTTGCTCAATCTGCTTCTGCAAACCCTTCTATTTCTCAAATTTCACTCTTTTTGAACAGAAGACCATTTCCAGGTGTTCCTTTCAAGTACCTAAGAATCTGATCTACTACATCTCGGTGTCTCTTAGTGGGAGTGTGTCATAAATTGACTGACCACACTAACGCTATAGGCAATGTCGGGCCTAGTAAGTGATAGGTAGATCAATTTTTCCACCAAACCTTGATAGCTTTCTTTGTTTATTGGAGGGTCATCTTCAGAAACCTTATGCTTCCAATTCTTATCTAGTGGTGTGCTTGCAGGTCAATAACCTAATTTTCCTGTTTCCTTCAATAGATCTAAGGTGTATCTTCTTTGAGAAATGAAAATGCCTTACTTACTTCTGGCTATTTCCATTCCAAGGAAATATTGAAGCTTCCCAAGATCTTTAACTTTGAAATCAAATTTTAGCAGGTTTTTGAGATTTGCTATTTCTTCATTATCATCACCCGTGATCACCATATCGTCAACATATACAATCAAGATGGATTTCTTCCCATCTATAGATTGTTTTGTGAATAAAGTATGGTCAGCTTGCCCTTGTGTATAACCAAATTGCTTCGTAGCAGTGTTGAACCGGGTAAACCAAGCTCTAGGAGACTATTTTAACCCATAGAGAGATTTTTTTCAGTTTACACACGAAACCATTTTTTCTTCAACACCAGATAGTAGCTTCATGTAAACTTCTTCTCCAAGAGTTCCATTTAAGAATGCATTAGATACATCCATTTGGTGTAGTTCCTAGTCTAGATTAGCTGCCATAGATAAAAGAACCCGAATGGAATTCAATTTTGTAACGGGTGCAAAGGTTTCTTCATAATCTAGGCCGTAGGTTTGTGTGTATCCTTAAGCAACCAAACGAACCTTGTACCTCTCTATTCTCCCATATGAACTAACTTTTATAGTAAAGATCCATTTGCACCTTACTAGTTTCTTCCCTTCGGGTATGTCAACTATTTCCTATGTGTCATTTTCTTTCAAGGCCTTCATTTCTTCCATTATTGCAGCTTTCCATCTTTAATCTCTCAATGTATCATATATGTTGGTAGGAATTTTTACATTATCGAGATGAGAGACAAATGCCCTGTACTGGTTAGATAAGTGGCAATATAACAAATGGTTTGAAATTGGATGTTCAGTATAAGATCTTACCCTTTTTCTGATAGCAATGGGAACGTCAAGCTCATCAATTGTAACAGTACTTTGAGGTAAAACTTGTGATATGGGATCCTCTTCTAGTTCAGATGCTTGGCTTTGCTAAGTAACTCGTGGTCTCCTTAAGTACACAAGTAGTTCACCCTATTTTTGGGTTTGTTGAGGTGATTCTCCCCCTTGACTTGAGTCACCTATGGATGTGTGTTATAAAGATGGAGACAAAATTGATGGTATCGATAATGAAACAGATCCAGATATAGAAGGGTCCCAATGGTTTCGTCACCTAGATTCTCCCCCTAAAGAGTAGTATGTGAATAGAAAGGTTGATTTTCAAGAAAGGTCACATTATATGACACATAGAATTTTTTTAAGTATGGATTATAACATTTGTAACTCTTTTGAGTAGGAGAATATCCTAAGAAAACACAATTAATAGCTTTTGGATCAAGTTTTCCTCGTGTAGGAAGAGTATTATGAACAAAAACAGAACAACCGAATACTTTAAGAGTGAGAGAATTAAACAATCTGACATGAGGAAAGTATTTTCTGAGACAACTAATAGGAGTTCAAAAATTTAGAGTCTTAGAAGGAAGCCTATTAATCAGGTAGGAAGCGGTTAATACATAATCATCCCAATAATGGTGTGGAACAAAATTTTCATACATAATTGATCGGGCAACTTCCAACAAGTGGCGTTTTTTCTCTCAGCTATCTCATTTTGTTGAGGTGTATAGATACACAAACTTTGATGAAAAATTCCATTATCAACTAAATAATTTCCCAAAATATATGAGAAATACTCTCCTCTATTATCTGTGTGAAAAATATAGACATCAGATTGGAAAACATTTTTTATCATCTTGTGGAATTGTTGAAAAATAGACCCAACATCATATTTTTCTTTTAGAAGGTAGACCCAACAAACCCTTGTGTGGTCATCTATGAAAGTAATGAACCATCTTTTTCTAGTTAAATCACTAACTCGTGATGCCCCTAAAAATCACTATGAACAAGGTGAAAAGGTTTTGAAATTTTGTAATCGTGAACAGGATAATTTTTTCTAGGTTGTTTTGCAAGAATGCATGATTCACAAGAAAAAGAGGAAAGATCTTTATTGATGAACAACTTCAGAAACAAATGTTTCATATATGAAACACTAGGATGACCTAAACGTTTATGCCATAAAATCACATCAGAATTTGATAAAATAGACACAGAAAGAGATGTAAGTGTCTTTGATTTAGGTGAACCAGTCAGGTAATAGAGACCATTTTGCTCTTCAGCATTGTCAATCATCTTCCCCAAAGATAGATCCTGAAAAATACAATGGTCATACACATAGATTATTGCACAGTTTTGATCTTTAGTTAACTTGCTAACAGAAAGAAGATTATATCTTAAATTAAGAACATGAAGCATGTTTTTTAGGACAAACCACTGCAAACAACATCTCTAATTCCAGCCACTAAGGAAGTACTTCCATCTGCCACAAAGACTTGCAAATTTCCAGTACATTTTTTATAACTAGAAAAAATAGTGAGTAAACCTGTCATATGATCTGATGCACCAGTGCCAATAATCCATCCATTCAAGACATCCTTCTGTGATAAAAAAAGATGAGATAATACCTCATTGAATCATGGCTGCCTTGGGTGTTGTGGATGAGGGATCTAAGCCTTGGGTGTTATGGATGAGGGATCTAAGTGTTTCTGTTGACTGAGAAAGGTCCATAAGATCTCCATTTGTTCTAGTGTAAATGTTGCAGTGCTAGCTTTCTTGGTCTCTGCAACAGATTCATCTATATGGGTAACAAATTCAGCTATATAGGCAATAGGTTTGCTTCTTATTTTACTTCGTGGTTTCTAATCTAGTGGTTTTCCACAGAGATCCCAACAAGTCTCTTTCGTGTGAAAAGGATTGTTATAATATTCACACTATAGTTTGCTCTCATTTGGTTTCTGATTTTGGGTATTAGAAGAGATTGAACGATTTGTGGCAAGGGTAAAACCTTGTGCATGTTCTTCGATGGCTAGGAGTATGTTTGTGCTTAGCATAACCTTTTTTCTGCTTTCTTCCCGCCTTACTTCTGAGAAGGCTTCTCAGAGTGATGGCAAGGGTTTTGTTCCTAGAATTCTCCCACGCACTTCATCTAAATCTTTGTTTAAACCTTGAAGGAAATCAAAGACTCAGTCCTTTTAAAGTACTTGATTATAGAGTACTCCATCGTCTGCACACTTCCATGGAATTGAATAAAATAAATCCATCTCTTCAATTAATCTAATGTAGTATTCTATTACAGATTTTATTCCTTGCTTTATGTTTCAAAGAGTTGATCGAATTTCAAAACATTGAGAAGTATTTCCAAAATCTGAATACATCTCCTGTGCCGCCTTCTAGATTTCGTATGTTGTCTTGTAGTATAAATAAGTGCGTTCTATTTGAGGCTCCATTGAATTTATCAACCAGGTCATAACAATCGAGTTTTCAACTTCCCATATCTTAAAACTAGCATCATTCTTAGCTGGAGAAGATAATTCATCGATAAGATAACCTTTTTTTTCCATTTCCCTCAAAAACTGCTGATGTGTTTTCTAAGTCACCAAGGCATATCCACATATAGGTCCATCAATGCACGTCCATGGACAAGTTCATCTTTAATGATCAAGCTCATTCATGGTGCAGTCTCGTCACTCTATGACTAATTACAAGTCATAATCCGAGTTAGTATAAAACCTCACATATTTTACATACCTTCGACCTGCCTCGCTGAAGTTAAGTGCTTATAAGCCTTGTCACTCTAGCATGCCTTCGCGCATCCTCGCGGGGTCTCACATGCCTTTACACATTCTTGCGCACCCTCAGGTCTCGCATGACTTAGTTCGCCAACTCCGCACGACCTCGCATTTAAATCTTATATCTCATTGAAGATTTCCTCCAATGCTCGTCTACGCATGCCCACGCGTATCAAATCTCGCATACTCTCGAGATCTTCATCGATACTTCCTGCATCCCTCGCCTACTTCGCAGTTCGTTGGGTTTTGCTCGCCAACAAGCAAGACTTTGCTATGTTCACTCGTCAACATGCCTTCCTCGTGCTGACTTGCGTGCCAAGCATTGGCTAAGGCTCACCAACACTCGTACGATCCCACAGTCTAGACTTAGGGGTCTAACAAATTACCCCCACTAGAAGAATTCGACGCCTTTATCGAAATAATCTGTAGGCACTCCTCCATGAGCGTTTCCCTTAAAGACTCCTTCGGCAACTGTCAAAGACTGGAGCAAGCCTTCTCTTCCATTGGCACCTTTACCATGTGTCACCTTCTCTTTCCGTCGAGTTTGTTTTTGCATAGGCGCTCCTCCATGAGGCTCATAACATTAAAATAGTCAATGTTGTTGATGGCTCCTTCCCCCGAGTCATCTTCATCGCTTCCTCCCTTATCCTTTGCGACTATGGAGTTCATCTGCTCCTCGCCCTTCTCCCTCTTCGGGCATTCTTGAGCGTAATGTGGCCCCTCACAAATGAAGCATGCAACCTTCCCCTTCGATTGCTTCTTATGTTGAGAATATTCTCTCACCTTCTCTTTGTCTTTCTCCTTGTCATCACAGGTTCTACCATTTTTTTGCCTTATTCGTTGGATCGAGTTGGTGGTGGCAATTGGAGATCCACCAAGGCATCTATCGCCGCTATTGCGCTAGGGAGGTTCTTCACGTTCTGCCTCCGAAGCTCCATTTGTGCCCAACCTTGCAAGCCGCTCACGAAGTTGAACAACTTGTCTTCCTCTGACATGTTCTACATGTCCAGCATCACCGATGTGAACTTTCTCACATACTACCTCACCGAGCCATCTTGCTTCAACCCCTTCAAAGCTTCCCTTGCGAGCCATAAAGTGTTGTTGGGTCGGAACTGATCCATTAGCTCATTTTTCATCTTCTCCAAAGTGTCAATGGGAGGTCTCCCTGCACTGATGTCGTTGGAGGTTCTTGTTCTCCACCACAGCTTGGCATCACCCACCACGTACATTGCTGTGATTGACAACTTCTCCAAGTCCGCCACCTTTGTCGGTGCAAAGTACTGCTCCATGTCCCACAGAAAATTTTCGAGCTCCTTGGCACTCCGCTTGCCATTGAAAACTTGTGGCTCTCGTAGCTTCACCATAATGCTTTCCACTCAGACACTCATCCCGTTCTTTGCCATTACATGCTTAAGCACCAATAGATCATAGCTAATCTCCTCACGAGCCTTCGTCTAGTCCTCGAGTGCTCTCATAAATGCTTGAAGCTCCCTTTCTAAGACTACAATACGTTCCAATAGAGGAACTACTCCCTCATCCGTTGGGGCTAGAGACTCAAGAATTGCCTCTATTCTGATAATCCTTTCCGTCAAATTACTTCCACCAGCCATCACTCTAGATTGACTCTAATACCAGCTGTCACAAAGGTCTACTTTGGACTCAAACTTTCATAGCAAATTGCGCCCACCTTCGTACGACAATCCGTCTTAGGTTCGCTTAAACAAGATTAAGCTTTCTCACGTGAATATCGTTGAACAATTCCATTAACCCTCGAACACCTCACGCGCACACAAATGTTTAAAGTGTTTCTCTCACACACAAAATAACACCAGCGTATAACAGAGTAGAGAAAGCAACAAGAGATATATAATAGCCGAAGCTACTCTTTCATTAACTCTTAACAAAATGTTAACAAAAGATACAAGTACCTCCTCCTCGAAGTACTTACAAGGAACTCCCTACTCGAAGCCTTTACAATGAGAACTCCCCCAAAAGCTCTCAACTCTCAAAGCTCTCTGCTCTGAGTGATTTTTCTCAATGAGTGAATGACTCAATGATTCAATTCTTCATAACTTTCAACTCTAATGAGCGATTTATAGGCTCCTCTTGCTTGGAAAGCAAGTTCAAGATCTTTAAGGATCTCCACAATCCTAGTTGATCCTATTAACTAAAGATTACACTGCATGACACCGACTAATGGGAAGGCATCCCCTTTCCCTTAGGAGTCTTCTAATTGGCTACATTATATCATAATCTAATCAAATAAAGATTACATGCCAACTTGGAAGATTGCATCCATATCCTTGAAGATCTCCACTATCTTCAGATGATTCTCCTACATGGTCTTTATCTCTTAGATTTGATGAATCTCCAATGTGATCTTCAAGTTGATCTCGCCAAGTCATCATGTGCCACATCACCCACATTTGCCACATCACTGCTGATGTATTTTCTAAGTCACCAAGGCCTATCTGCACATAGGTCCATCAATGGACATCCATGGACAAGTTCATCTTCCATGATCAAGCTCACTCATAGTGCAGTCTCGTCGCTCCATGATGAAGTACAAGTCACAATCCGAGTTAGTATAAAATCTCACATATTTTACATACCTTCGACCTGCCTCGTTGAAGTTAAGTGCTTATGAGCCTTGTCGCTCTAGCATGCCTTCGCGCATCCTCGCAAGGTCTCACATGCCTTTACGCATTCTCGCGCAGCCTCGGGTCTTGCATGACTTAGTTCGGTAACTCCACGCGACCTTGCATCCAAGTCTCATCGAAGATTTCCGCCAATGCTCGTCTACGCGTGTCCACGCGTATTGAAAGATCTTCGTCGATACTTCTCACATCCCTCTCCTACTTCATAAGTACCTCAGGTTTTGCTCGCCAACTCACAAGACTTCGCCTTGTCCCCTCGTCAACACGCCTTCTTTGTGCCCGACCTGCGTGCCAAGCATTGGCCAAGACTTACCAACACTTGCATGATCCCACATTCTGGACTTAGGGGTCTAACAGTAGGCTACCTTCGGCCATTGTTGTGACAGCAGAGAAAGAAAAAATTTCAGATGGCTCGAAAAATTTTGGTGGATGACAGATTTTAGGGGGCTGGAAACCTTGGGCTCTGATACCATGAAACAAAGGACTATGTGAATAATCTTTTTCACCTCATTTCATTAATCATTCTCCAAATATATATAATTGGAGTAGGAAATAATTAAGGGATTACATAAAAAAAATATCTAGAAAAATCAACCTAGAAATTTGGAAGTAAATAAATGGAAATTATTAAAGATCTGGAAATTGATTTTGGATCCCACTAATTTAGGCAATCCTAGTCAACTTTCTAACAATACCAACACCAAATACCTGTCGATGATGATCCGCTTTTAGGGCTTTAAGGACTTAATGTCACTACAACATAAACCACATTTGGCTATGAAAAAAATTGTAGCTAAAAGTCCCAAAATCGTCGCTAATAGTTATTAGTGATGATTTATATTCGTCGTGAAATTCCCGTAGTTGAAAACTATAGGTGACGTTTTTTATTAATCATCCCTAATATTTTTTTCATACGCTTTATTTTTGTATCGGAAGGACTTAGCCAAAAAGTTTGAGAAATAAATCATCTGATTTGATTCGATCTCAATAGAGAAAAACAATTAGTGACGTTTTTAAAAATTGTCGTCAATATCTTTTGGCTACTCTTAATGTTCCTAGCTAAAAATTATTAGCTACATTTTCAAAAATTTAGCCAAAAGTTTTTAGTTACGTTTCAAAAAATGTGGCTAATTTTTTTTAGCTACGTTTCCAGAAGCGTAGCCAAAGAGTTTTAGCTACATGTCCAAAAACATAGCCAAAGGTTTTTAGCTATGCTTCTGAAAACGTAGCCAAAAAATTTTACCTACATTTTTTAAAACATGCCCAAATGTTTTTAGCTACGTCTTGCAAAATGTAGTCAATTTTTTAATATACATTTTAACAAAATATTATACCATGTTAATTATAATTATTTATGACATTTTTAATCCATATTATTGTATATAATATTTAGATTTTTGTGTTAATTTATTATAAAAATAAGTGATAATTTGAAGCATTGTACATACAAAGTAAATTATCATTAAATTATACCAACAAAAAGAATATTATTCATATACAAGATTTTAATTACAACCTTAACAATTCTTATAGACAAAATAATAAATACAAAGACCAGCTTACAAATTATAAATGATGAGATTATAAAAAAATACAACGTAATTAGGACGACTAGCTAGGTTTGTCCATCTCGATGAAAGAACTTCATACCTCAGCTATCATATATGAAAGATAAGTTATGAGAATCATGAAAGCAAATTTAAGATTGGTAGAGTACTTGAAATTATGAATAATTAAGCTAGTTTATTTTCAATTAGGAAAGAAAAAAGTCATCATATAAGAAAGATACGCCATCATATAATCAGAATGGACAATAACGAAGCAAATAATGTTTAATTGCATAATGGAAATGCAAATAGATCCAAGAACATGGCTAAGAAGTAGTGCATACCCCATGGAAACTCCTTCATATGAATGTGTAAGTAAGGATAAGCTTGTTCCATTTAAAAGGCAATTGCCAAATTCTAAACTTTTGAAATTCAAATGTCAAGAGTAAATCTAATTAAAATCTAAGAAATAAAATTAAACAGAAGAGCTTAAGCCACAATATTAAGATGGTACAGTTTCCAAACACAACAATGAACCTCTAGACTTTCGTAATAAAAGCAAGTAGAAGACTTATATGAATAAAACCAAAAGCTCATAGGAGGCTCCTCAAAGTGGTAATGACCCTTAGAGAGGTTATAAGGTTCCAAAACCAAACAGAAAAACCCCCACTTTTATTATTTCACAATTATAGATCAATTATACTATCTTTAAGGTCTGCATGCAATCAGGTGCCCTTTCACTTCCATCAAAACAATTCCCCTAATCCTTATGTTTCTAAATTAAGCAAATAAGCTTTATTAGGCTTAAATAGGTGAAAAACCTTGCTCACATTCTACTTTTCAAGAAAATGTCAATGCTAGTTTGTATATTACGCCAATTATTACAAGAGATTCTTTGCCTTTCTTGATTCAACTTCTTATTACCATAAACAAAAACAAGGAAGCACATTCATAAGAATTGCAATAAAGAAGACAATGTTCGTGCACTAGAAAAATAAGCTTAATTTGACAAAAAAAAAATACATGAGATCATAATGTAAACAAGGATGTGATGTGATTAAGTCTATCATTGACGATTGCGCCTTTATGAATGTAAGTAAGACTATTTAGACTGAACATAAGCTTTTAACGAAATGACTATCATAGTTTAACAAAACCAGATGATCCACTGATGCAATGCATCAAGCATTGAAGTAGTTGCCAAACCAATCATCATGGATACAATAAAAGTTTGATCTTTTCACAAACAAAATTACATCATCCGAGCAATTGGCAGACCCATGAAACCCAAAGCTACCACTGACATCTCTAACGTATAGTTAAAGCCTTCTATAATACCTCTTTGAGGGCATCTAACAGGTTACTAGATTTAAGCAACAATGACCAAAAAAAGATAAGCATTATTGAAATTTGAGCAAAAACAGAGTTGTTTTGTTTTAGGTATTAGATAAAAAGGTTAAAGGTAGGATAATAATTTGGCATCTCCAACAGTAATCAACTCACCAAATGCATAGGCGACTAACACCAATAACCAAATGTAGGTAGGACAAAGAGAGTAAGATTGAATCTGCAGAAACTAATTCGATCTTTGAAATAGCCAATTAGTCCTTTAGTAGGCAGTCTCCAACTTCAAAATTTTACTGGAAGTCTCCAATTTAAAGAACATGTTTTAGTAAATCGACAGTTGTCTTCCCACTTAATTGGATTCCCCTTTGAATTCCATATTTTTTTTAAGACAAGCTCCCAAATCCTATTTCTTAGTGACATGTAGACAACTTAAAAACCCAAATTTCTGCTTACCTTTTAGTTTAACCCAAATTTCTCCTTACCTTTTAGTTTAATTTAAGGAAAAAAGAATACTAGTAGAGAATAAAGACACCTCTTTTCAATATAGTATATTTAATGCTGCAATTAAAGAATAATATAGATGAACAAAGAAACCATACGTAATGTTCTAATTATCATAAGATAGAGGTAAAGCAAGATTCATACATAGATGAAACATAAAAACCGATGGTAATCTACAACTTACTTGCTAAGAGGAATCCAACTCAGAGTATGTTGATGGAACCTAACCCTAGAAGATTCGCATTGAACATTAGAATAGAGACTCGTCAGAAGATGGATAGGGATAACCCGAAACCAAAAAAATAAAATAAAATGAAAACACAATAAAGATAATGAGAAGGGGACTTACAAGCAGAGGATGAGAGACAGTGTTTTTATTTTCATTTTCCTACTATAAACTTTCTCGTTTTTGTTTCCCTCTTATAATTATTATTTGGCCACGATTTTTGAAAATCGATGCCAATAATGAGGCAAATCACATAAGAGAGCTCCTATGATATACTCGATTATTCACCTTAGCTCCAGTGTTTTTGATTTGTTCACCTTAGCCCCTGTGTTTTTTATTCTCGTTCAAGGTATCCAATTGGGTGTTTTCGGACAAGTTTTCCCCTGGATTATTGAAATACAGATTTTTTAAGAAAAAAATACATATACAATTGCCATACAAATGCGCATGGGCCCCACTCAAGCATTTAAAAAATACCTATGCCTAAGAAATTCAATTTTGGGGGACGCAATTTCATCTTTGCCCATTTGTATGCTACTGATAACGTTCTTCCTACTTTATGTCT
>JANZXV010000007.1:6652632-6663520 GCA_027576455.1 Erythroxylum roigii
GCTTGTATAGCAATGGGATGAAGACCAATCTTAGTGAGGTAGGGTTATGTATGAAACATGTGGATATAAATCTTGAGAATGAAGATCTTGATGGTGATGATGAGTGGGAATTCAAGGTTGCAGAATCAGAAAGTCAAACTAAATACAAGAAAAATGAGGTAAAAAACTTCCCTTTCTGGTTCTAGGTTTTTAATTATGAGTGCTGCTTCACTGCGTTGAGAAACCAAGTTTTAATTTGAGTAGATGATTTCTGCCAAAGTAAGCCAATTTAGATAATATCTAGGTTTTTTAAGTCATACAGCGATGAAGTATTTGAGATTGACTAAGTTAAGTTATTACATCTCCAGCTTTTCAGTCCACAAAATTTGTATATATAGTGCTATGTTCTTTGTTTCCTTTTCCTTTTCTCCTTTTATTTATGTTATTTCTGTTGGTTTTCAAACATGATAGCCTTTATGCTTTGTTTCGATCCATCAGTCTAACATGTTTCTTTCTGAAGGAGGGTGAGAGAATAGCAGATAAATCTGGAGAGGTGACCACATTTTGGACTGCAAATGGATTGCAGAGTAGGGGTTTATTGCATGAATCATTGGATTCCTCTCAGAGATCTGATGAATGGAATTTTGAACTTGATCTCAACTCAAGAACCTTGGTTCGTGATAATTCTACTCCAGATGCATACTCTAATAGTAAAGATGACAGTGTGGAAGACTCTTGGGCTTTCAGAGCTGCATTTGCACAAACAGAATCAAATAATAAGGTCAAGAGCGCGTCCAATTTGACTTATTAATTATGTGTATGGTTTAACCCATTAGCATATTGAAAATATCATTTTCAGGAGCAGAAGGTGGATGAAATTTCTGGTAGTAAGGAATTGTTGGCATTTGATAGAAAATTCCTGGCAATTAAGGTCATATCTGCATAGCTATATTGCTTATTCAAGTTGATATGCCATGAGTTATGGAGATTCACATTCACTTCTCTGAAGCTTATATGCGTAATACAGTTTATTGTTATAACTGTATTTAAAACTGAATTGTTATGGTGTAACTGCTTTCTTTATTGAACATACTTCCAAACATGAAGTCTTTTTTCGTTCTTGTGTTTAGGGGGCCAACCTAAGCTCAGATAGCCAAAAGAGAGCTTTGCCTTTGTCCTTTTTTGGCGAAGAAGAAGAGGAAGATGGCAATGACGTGATTCATCCAAACACGTCAAGTCAGATATGGAGCTCCAGCTCAACTGATGGCAATAAGCGTCCTGATATAAACACATCTCTCAATGATCTTATATCAAGTTTGTACAGTCAAACTGAGGAGAATAAATCTGTAAATCTTGGACAAAATCCTAGTGAAAATGGATCAGCTTCCATGATGTGTGTAATGGCTCCAAATTTGTCTCATAATGATGATGATTTTGATGATAATTCTTGGGAATTTAAAGCTGCCTCTTCAGGAACTGGAGTTGAAGATCAGACCTTAGTTTTTGGTATTGGAGAAACCAACCCTGACCTTTCCAGTGTAGAGTTTAATTATTACACAAGTTTCTTTAGCAAATTGGAGGAAGAATTGCATTATGTTGGACGATGCCATCTTGAAAACTTAAAGGTTAGTGTATAATTCAGGATTTTCCCCTTCTGTTGGAGGTTGTTTGTCTATGTCATTGAATCTTGAAATATGTCTTCTGGTAGAAAGCTCGAAATGCTACTGCTCTTACAGGAGAAGATACTAATGTGGAAGCCCTCAATAAGGAAATACAGGTATACACCTAATTTTCTTAGGTATCTTGTGTTGTTTCCTTCTCTCTGCAAGATGTTTGGTTGTCCTTCTGTTAAACATGAAGTGATATTACTTGTACTCTTAGAACTTTTTTCATCATTCTTCACAAAAAATCCCAAGGCCTACCATCTTTCCCATAATATTTTGGCTCTGCTGCATTAATGGTCAAAGTTCTCTCTCTCTCTCTCTCTCTCTCTCTCTCACACACACACACACACGCAAAAGATGGTAGAACACTCATGCTTTTTACCATATGGCCTTGACTTGCCATTTAAGAATCACTAGACAATGCTGTTTAAGAATCAGGTTTTCTTCCCCTTGAAGTCAGATAATATGCATTTCTCAGGTTTGTTTGACTTATACTGATAATTTTTTGCTTGATCTTTTAAATGATGTTTTCTGCTTCAGAATCTTGAGAGCTTGCTGTTCCAAGATTTGTTGAGTAAGGGCGGAATCAACTCAGATAGTTATTCATCAAATAAAACATGCCTCGACAAATTACTTCAAGTTATGCAGGAACCAAAGTTCCAATTGTTTGACTCAGAATATCAGTTATCAAAGAAAGTGTCCGCAGTATGTCAAGTGTATCTATTTTTGATATTGGCTTACTAGTTTTTGTTTTTATTCTTTGTTTCACATAATGAAAAAAACTCACATGCATGTCTAAATAGGTGGAGAGCAATACTGGATTGGCTGTTGAACTTCTTAAGCTGGTGGCCTTGATCTTGAAAATTTTGACATTGCTTTCACAGAAGGACCAGTTTGATTATGTTTCCACATGGTTTAAGATATTGTCCACATGTGCTCAAGAGCTGATACATGGTGCCTTTATTTGGAAGCAATCATTACAAAAGAATGTCCATCATCAGATACTTTCTCAACCTACAGGTACTGTATTATATTTTGTGCAAGGGAATACATTGTGTTATCATATAGATGGTTGATCTTTGCCATTTTTTTGCGCAAATACAGGCAGGAGGTATATCCTTGCCCTTAGTGAGGTTTACAGGGTTGTTGAAGTTCTTGGAATATCAGCTAGACTTTACAAGCCGTGGATATTAGCATGTCCTGTAGATCACACTCAAGTTTTTACTCTTCTAAGTGAGTGTTCTACCTTATGGTCAAGCTCAGGAATTGAAGAAGCTCTGAATAGCATTTCGGATATGGATGGCTTTGAATCTGATGGAAGAATCAAGACATTACTACAGTCCATCAAATGTATTCATGATATTGATGTGCATACAGTTTATAATCACATTTTTTCTGGACAAGAGCCTACCTGTCGATTATCAGCTTTGACACTTGGAGCAGTCCCAGGTATGCATAATATTCAATGGTCTAATAGCATTAGCATAGGCCATAGGTCAAATGAAGGTATCAAAATTGCGCAGTTCTTAGAAATATGAATACATTCTTTTGTACTAATATTACACTGAAGCTGATCATTTGGTGAAACGCATATCTTGCAATCATTTGATCTTTTGCCTCTATTTGGTCAGGCATGTATCAGATGCAATAAGATGATGTTAACCTAACTTTCTAGAGCTGGTAAACAGGCTTGGTTTATTAATCATCTCAAGTTTTTTGAACCAGGGATGAAAATGGTGGAATGGAATGGGGATCCTTACTTTCTCACACTCGCTAATTTGTGGGCAAATTTAGTTAGTTGTGATCCTCCAAATTTGCCATTCATGCAATTTGGATGATTGGATACTAGCTAGTTTGACGGTTATGATATGGATGAATGACAACATTGAATCCAACTGCTTCTGAGAAGAATTCTGAGACAAATTATTGTGGACCACCACCAAGGAAAGCACTCGGGGAGCTTTACAGGACAGGTTTGAATTTAAGAAACAAATGGGTGCACTGAGCTCATTTTTGTGAGGTAAAAAAAGTGTCCAACAGCTCCATAACTTTGCATTCTACTTGGAAGCTTAATCGGGCAAAAGTTGTGACTTTATGCTGTATAGTTGTTAGCAGCTAACATCTTAAACCTGGAAATAGGTCCACAATACATATAGTTGTATGTTCCTCTCTCCTTCTAGCATTCACATCCTCCCTGCGGTTTTGCGTTGTGAGTTATGTTGTAAGGAATAATTGAATGCTTATCCCTGTCAGGTGATGTATGCTGATGCAAAATGAAACCGAAGCCTGCAAATTCTATTTTGTATAAATGATTCTTTCATTTGCAGTATAATTGAGATTTTTTATTCTTTCATCCCACTGAAATGGTGTTGTCCTCTCACTCGTCTAACGGGATGTCTTTGCCATCACCATTCTCGCACACAATATAGCGTTGGACTGTAACAACAGTGAATCTTTTTTTCGTTTATTTAAGATTCTATCTTGTTGACTGTGGAATATAAGTGTATCTTCAATCTTTCTTCTTCAAGGTATCTTCTGCATATCTTTCCTTCACCACCATACCAAGAAAGTAAGACACTGATCCCATATCCCTATTCTGTAAAATTCATTCACACAGAAGTAGACAAATTACATTGTCTCCCTAGATGAATCTCATCTTTCTTGATTCATTGGAAAAAGAAAAAGAAAAAAGCAGCATCTTCCTCATTCTATTATCAGTACCAACTTCATAATCTTGTAAATAAGCATTTTGATTCATTGATAAGCAGTGGAGTTGGCAATGATCTCCTGGCAAGACTAAGACCCTGAAGCACTTCTGGTTTGATAATTCCAAGACGCATATAGCATAACCAATTATAGAGTTACAATAAGAAGCACGTACCATAGTTGATATATACCGGAAATAAACTGACTTTGTCTTTAGTATAACACCCATGCGTCTTGAAACACAAGTGGTAGCCCTTTTATGCTCAACACCTTTATAGTTTGACAGCAATCTGAAAACAAGAACTTTGTGATTATCACTGAAGATCGAAATCATTTTTCTATTTCTTAGGAAATATCCTTCATCCTTACTATCACTTAAATGATTAGTACAGCCCGAGTCTCATTTTTCACGGCCATTTTTAGTGCCTGCTTAATTGTATTGCTTGATATCTCATTCATCCATATTTCACGCGATTCCAACAAAGCTTGTAATTCATTTGAAGTCGTTTTTAGGGATGTCAATGAGCCGGGCTAGGAGCTCAACCTTAATATTTTATTTAAAAAAAACATTGTTTTTGTCATTTCGGTCTGGCCACGTAACCAACTTTTGCGTTCGTGAAAAATAGCCACTAATATTTTCATCTCTTCCTCGCTTCATTAGCTCAAATTGTCTTTTTCCTTGAAGCCTTGTAGTGTTGTTTCTTTTATGAGATATGCTCCTTCCAAACTATTGAGTAAATTAGTTCATGCCTCCTTTACTGCATTGGCATGAAATGTTCTTTTCTTTTACTAGTTGATTTCTCTTCCTTTTCACTTGATTCTTCTTTTGAGGCTCTAAACCCTAAATTCCTTTTCTTTGAAAACATCGTCTCTTCTTATGTTTCTTGGGTTATATGCGAGGAGAAATCCATCAAACTCTTCCAATGGTAATGTTATTAGATCTTTGGATACTTGTATAATCGTTACTTTAATTTCCCACGTTTTTGAAGTGACCTAAGCAACTTCTCACACTAATGCAACATTAATATAAGTCTTTCTATGATCTTTGAGAGCATTAATAATATCAATAAATCTATCATACATGCTATAGATGCTTTTATCATATTTTATTTGGAACAATTCATATTTATGTGTTAGTATACTTATTTTGCTCTCCTTACCTTAATTTGTGCCCTCGTGACTAATTAATAATGTATGCCAAATGTTATGTCATTTCACAAATAAAGACCCTATTAAATTTGTTTCTCCTAAGGCACAAAATAGGATGTGTATGTTTCTTTCACAAAAAGACACTATTAAATTTGTTTCTGTAAGTTACAAAATAGGACGTGTATGTTTCTGCTTATAATAGGCCTTACCATCTTTAGCACTTTTACATGTTCATATTCTATCCGTTTGAACAACAATTTAAAATAATAAAAATTAAGAATTATAAATCATTTCTAAGCTCCTCAATCAAACTAGCACTTTTTCAAGAGAAACGCTCTCTTGTTTCTCCTTTAATTTTTAACATACATAGCGCGGAATCTAAAATGTGCTTGAGCATATGCATATGACAAGTGAGGCAGGAAACAAGCTCAAAGTTCACCCTTTTTATCTCCAGGATAGTTGTTCTCAAATTATCCTCCGTTTGCATCCATTAATAATTTTGGAAGTGTAGTATAAAACAAAGCTTACAAGTTTCACGTATGGTGGTCCTCTAAATTACATGTTCCCACGAAAAAGAAGAATTAAAAGAATCAAGTATGACAGTTCCAATTGTTGACTAATATTTCTGCAAAATATTGTGATGAGAGAAAGCCAGAAGAGTTCTCTTCTCCTCCCTTTTTCTCTATGATTTACAAACTGGTCATTCCTCCCTATGGATAAATGGATGGTTCTTATACTGTAACTGTGAACAAATATATCTTCAGGGCCACAGACAAAGCTACCTGTAATAGAAAGATAGCAGCTACAATCAAGAACCATCGTTCACCAGCAGACATAATATGTGCTCGGAGGTTAAGTGCCACGAAGCTTGCAGACATGAGCCCAGCAACAGCCGCAATGACCCACCTAAAGATTTCCAAAGGAACAATGGAGAGACACTGCCACCAAAATGCAGAAGATTTATCATGTAACCAATCCTATCTCAGTGCTTCTGAAATTCTATTTTCTAACTACCACAAAATTCACTGTGAAGGGAAATTAACTCACCAATGCTGGAATAAACACAAATAGAGAATATCCATAAAGACAAAACAGTTGGACAAGGCCTGATGGTGCTGAGAAATACTTGAGGATTACATACAGGACAAGAGGAACAATAGTAACATAGCCGTAAAACAAGCCGGCAGACCAAGTAACCAAATTTATATCATAGTCCCATTCCTTGTTCTTCAGTTTGTGTGCTATGTATGTCACAAAAGTGCCAATGGATGCTGCAACAAAAATAAGGGTGGTGCATATCCAAAATGGTCCATATCTGCAGAATGAATGAATTGAAAATGAGGCATATTTCTACTTGTTATTAAAGGAGAAATATGCAATTGCCAACTAATGTCTCTTGAACTGAAGACTGTCTAATAAAGCAAGTTATAGAACAGAATAGTTTGTTAACACTCAAGACAAGTCAGATAGAATAACTCACAGATCTGGATTGCTAGCAGTTTTCTCGCTAAAGTTTCCCCTAAATGGAAAAAGTGAATCTTTTATTCTGTCCAATACATCTGAAGTGTCAACATCAAAGTATGGCTTATATGCATTAACTGAGCATGCCCGAAACCAACCACTTTGCTGTGATTCATCAGAACCAGAAGCAGGCTTTGAAAATGTATCTGCAAAGAAAAGTTTAGTAGCCATTAACTTGTAGCATGAGTCGAAGTCCAGTCCATAAGACACTTTCATTTTGCGGAAAATTAGTTAAAATACAGATGACTTCCATACATTTTCTGCAACATAGTAAACTGTTGTAAGTAAGCCAAGAAGAATGTTCTAATCGAAGAAATCATCAGAACAAGGAATATCAATATAATCACTTAATCATTACCACAGCATCCACTAAGATTTCCTAGGTTATCAATCAGCTCATCTCCACTAACATCATTTCTCAGCAGTTTATATTGGCATTACAAATAAACCACAGATAGAAGCGTAAGCTAAAAGCAAAATTAAAAAACTGCAAATACTATCCATTCTACCATAGGTCACTGATTCATCCCTAGCCACATCAGACTACTAAATTGCATGATCTGGGATGAAGTGGAGAGAACTAAAACTATTTGTGAAACACCCTTTCCTAGAGATGTAAACGGGCAACAAAATTGAAATCACCAAGCAGAAACAATGTAAAATCGTCGAGTGTAAGCACATTACCATTAAGACCAAGTCCTGTCCTAATGGTCTTACGTTGAGCAGAAAATTCAAAAGCATTACCAAGCAAACAAAGAATATTCATAAAATACCATCGGCATCACGCGGAGGGCGGGAGGCGCCAGAGATCTTTCCCTGAGCACTCGACGGAGGAAAAGTCTGTAGATTGGAATCTGCAAATTCAAGTTAAAAAAATACACCAATAATATATTACAGACAGAAATATTAAGAAAACAAATGTTTCTAAGGTCAAAAGGAAAAATAGAACCAAACCTGCGAAATGGACGGTGACATGACCTGGATCTGGAACGGCCTGTGCAGAGAAGAAAGTAAAGATCTGAAATCAAATACAATAATAGGAACAGAAGATAGACAAATAGAGACGACACTTACGGGAACAGATCCAGACACCTTTTGGTTATCAATGGTGGTGTAATTACCTCCTGACATCATCTTTTCCACAGATCTCGTGCTTCTCCCTTTTTCTCTTTTTCTACTTTCCCTTCTTCTTTCTGCCTCAGCTATGTGTTAACTTGTCTTTTACGGGGAGATAACGCGGACGCGCCTGTAATCTGTATAGAGAATGGCGTAATTAATTCTTGGGCCGTTCCTATCATTATCCTGATTCGAAAGTCTATCTTATATTAGCAGAGCATAGAAGAATTTTTTAAAACTGTTTAGTTGTTATTTTAAATTTTTTTAAAAGAGTTTCATACAGTAGACCGTTTGGTAACATAAAATAAAAAATATTTTTAATTTTAATTATATTTTATTTTGTAATAAAAATTATTTATGTATATAAAAATTATTTAAAATGTATTAAACAATATTAAAGTACAATATATTAATTATTATATATTTTTAAATCATATAAAACATAAATAAAAATATATCTAACTAAATCTTTTATATGGATTATAACATAAGTAAAACTGATATCAAAAATAAATATTAAAACATATAAAAAGTCAAATAATATTATATAATTCTCAAAATAAACTTGAAGATGAGTTTGTGGGTATTGTGAGAATTATGTGTATGTTACATAAAGACAAAAGAGACTAAAAAATAAGCCCATTGATATAAAAAATTTACCGAAAAATCGCTTTTTTGAGAAGCTCTAAATTTGAATTTTTTAAAAAGCTGTATTTTAACTGTCAAAAAAGTTATATCTACTAAAAAAGTATTTTTTTATTTTACAATCAAATACTCATTTTTAAAAAAAAAAAGCTTTTTTACGATGAAAAAAAGTGTTTATCCACCTTCCAAAAGCTCAACCAAACAGATCCAAACACGAATTCAATTGTATTTAACCACCTGGATATAAACTTATATATAATCGTTGTAAGGTAAGTCAAATTTTGATTTGGGCAATGAAATTTTATGTGAAGAATTCTTAAGAAAGGGAAAGCTATGATCTAACCAAAGGGTACTAATACAAAACGAAGAACTAAGAAAGCTTAACGATATTTAGCCTTACAAACGTTAGAAGTTGAGAACATCCATCCCACTAAAACATCGTCCTTACAAAACTTGTGATTATCCTTGTCCACTAAGGCTTTGTTGTTGTCAGTTGAAGTTGATGAGTGGACTGCAATTAGGTTTGTCACATTGCGAAAATAGCTACATCCTAGTGCTTCCTACAAGCTTTGATAGGAAGACCTCTTCACTATTCCTTTAATAGCAACTTAATAGACCTGTAATTATCATATTAATGAATAATTGAAAAAAGATCTTAATTGTGAAATTAATTATTTATAGGATTGCTTAAGATCTAATTGAACAAGTTAGGAGTAGTTCTGTGAATCAATAGATTATAACTCTACGAACATCAAATTCAATTAGAGTTACTTGATTAAATATTAAGAGAGAGTAATCAAAAAACAGATAAGAGATTCCCTTCTAATAGAAAGTGTCCTCCTTATTTGAATCCAAATTGAAGTTGCACGTTTAAGTGATTATAGAAGAGCTAATAAGTTGTTTTAACATAAGATTACTAATTTATTATTACGTTGGAAGGAAATTTGGAGTTCAGTATAGAAAGCTCTAATGCTCTATCTTAAGTCTTATATAGACTTTAATTATTAAACCAAAATTAAAAGCTTATGCCATTGCAAGCTTGTACAAGATTTCTATATAAACACTTTCTTTAAATTTAAGAATGAGCTTTATTGTCCAACAAGAGTTATACTTAAACTTAATATTCCAAAGATCCTCATCTTTCATACACCTATTTGACCCATAAAGGTTGCTTGTCCTTGAGTAATACATAGATCCTTTTAATCATTAGAACTTTGATTGTGATTCTTAGAGGCAATACACTCAATCCACCTTTAGCTTTTAGTGAACACATCTCAGTCCATTTGATTGTAGCTAGTGAATCCTTTATGTAGTTCCATATCTATAGCAATATTCTTAATAATCTATAATGGTCATATCAATTCTAGAGGGGAAACATCAAATGGGAACCCCAATAAACATGTGGGCTATTCAAAATAGAATTTATTAGTTGAGCTCTACCTGCTAGTGAGAGGCTTTTGGTGCTCCAGTTGTGAATTTTATTCTAAAACTTTTCAATAAGGGTTTAAAATTAGAGAATGAAGGCTTACGAAAGGATATGGGAATGCCTAAATAGCTTAATGGAAGCTTCAATAGGTGCATACTAGTTAAAGAAGATATTAAGATGCATTGTAGACATCACACTCGTAGAGAGATAGATACCACTCTTCTCCTTATTAATGTCCAAATCGAATAAGTTCTTAAAAATGTTCATGCCAATCATTGGGGAAGAAAGTGAACTTGCATCTATTTTTAGAAAAGGAACAAGCCATCTACAAAATCCAGGCTTACGAACTTTAGTTTCTTGCATTTTGATGATAATACTTAAAAAGTTTATCCTACATGACTAATAACAACTTGTTCAGAAATTCCATGTTCAATGTAAATAAATATAGAGAAATTGTATTTCATTGCCTCAACGCCCTAGCTCCCCTAAATTTCTTTATTAGATCTCCATTCATTAGCAAATCGAAAGAAAATATGGATATGCATTATTTAATTCATTTTGCAAAGATAGGTGAGATTCTATATACCTGGAGAGTGTCACGATGAAGCATCATTCCAAAGAATTGAATGCTTTATGGAAATGTATTTTTTAGGGAACAATTTCTAATTTTTTTCCTCCTATT
>JANZXV010000007.1:6669544-6679670 GCA_027576455.1 Erythroxylum roigii
ATTTTGATTGAAAGACACTTCAAAACCAGAATCACATAATTGACTGACACTAATCAAATTGTGTTTTAGACCATCAACTAGCAGCACATTATCAATACATGCAAAGGAATCTTTACCAATTCCGATTATCTTGCCCTGTTGGTTGTCTCCAAAAGTTACCGATCCTCCCTTCTTATACTGAAGATCTAGGAATATAGACCTTCTTCCCGTCATGTGTCGCGAGCATCCACTGTCCAAGCACCAATGGTGCTTGCTGCATCTTTCAAGGAAGGATATCTGCAGGAGATATTATTTGTTTTTTAGGTACCCAGATTTTCTTGGGTCCTTTAGGGTTAGTGCTAGCATACTTCATAGTATTACGATGATGCAACTGATGAAATTTTTGATGATAATGTGGCTGATGAAATTTCTTTTTACGAGGAACCGACTTCTTTTTCTGCTGAATATGGTTTTTAGTAAAGCCTAATATAGTTTTATCACTAGGGTGTCTACACTTTCCTAACATGTCGTTCATTTTCCTTGTACTCTTAGTAAATGTTGCTAGATCAACTGAAAGATTGTTAATTCTTAGCTTTAGCTGATTGATCTCTTCAGATCTATCTACGACTCCCTTTTTCTTTATCTCGTCTACTTGCTTCTTTAAGCAGATGTTCTCTCTTTCTAACTCTTGTGTATTTTTCAAACTTTCTACGTACTTTTTCTTTAATAGTTTATACTGTTTCAAAATTGCATGAGAATCTTCTAATAGTTCTGAGTATGCATCTTGTAATTTACTAAATTTTGTCGTTACCTCCTCATCACTATCTTCTTCGGCTACTAGACAAATATTTGCTTGTTCCGATGCATCTGAGTCAGTATCTAATTCGGACGAATCTAGATCTTCCCAGGTTTCCATCATGCTTTTCTTGCCTTCTTTACTCTTCTTTGGCTTTCTTTTTAGTAATGGACATTCTGACTTATAATGTCCCGGTTTAATGCATTCATACCATATGACGGATGTCTTCTCATTATTCCCATCATCTTTGCTATTCTTCTTGAAGGAAGACTCCCTATTTCCTTTAGTCTTTTTCTTCCACATGCGTCTGATCTTCCTCGAGATAAAAGATAACTCATCATCTTCTTCTCTTGACTCTTGATCTGACTCGCTGGAATTGTCATTCTTAGCTTCTTCAATATTCAATGCTTTTGATGATGAATTCTTCTTCCTTTGAATCTTGTGATTCTTTTGTCCGGCCTTTAATGCTATCGACTTATCCTGTCTGGGCTTGTCTTCAGTGTCGAGTTCAACTTCATGTATCTTCAGGGATCCAAGCAATTCATCAAGCTTTAGCACGCTCAAATCCTTGGTTTCTTGTACAACTATGACTTTTGGTCTCCATATCTTCGGTGGACTTCTTAAGATTTTTCGAACGTGATCTTGATTGTCGTAAGTTCTGCCGAGAGCTTTAAGTCCATTGATGATTGTTTGGAATCTTCCGAACATTTGATCGATAGACTCTTTGTCCTTCATCTTGAACAGCTCGTACTGGTGTATAAGAATGCTTATCTTGGACTCCTTTACCTGATTTGTACCTTCGTGTGCGATGGATAGCGTATCTCACATCTCCTTCGCAGTATCGCATCCGCATCCGTGAACTCTATCATACTCACTTCTGCTTAAGGCACAACTTAAGAAGAACTTGGCCTTCGAGTTTAGTTGGAATCTCGCCTTTTGATCTACAGACCGTCTGATTCGTGGAATAGGATTCCCTTCTTCATCTACAGGTGTGTACGGTCTATTTTCTATTATATCCCAAAGATAGATATGAGTAGATTCGATGAAGAGTCGCGTTCTGTCTTTCCAGTAATGATAGTCTTCTCCATTGAAAGCAAGAGGTCTAGTAACTGAGGCACCTTTAGCTATGTATATGTGTGATTCCGTCATGGATCTTTATCCACACTTTGTTACAGTGGTTCTTGGACACCGAGCTCTGATACCAATTGAAGTTAATCACACATTAATACAGACTTAATACTCGATATACAAATGTATAAGAAAAGGGGGTTGAATTGTGTATTCTTTTTCGATGATCCCCTTTTTCAAAGTTCTTTAAAAAACTTGCTTTTTCTCAAAAACTATTGAAAAACAGTAATATAAAGTATTGCAACTTGTTTTCTAAATGCTTGAATGAAATAGTAAGAATAGTAGTTAAGAGTTGAGAGAAAGTTGACATGACAGATTTATACTAGTTCATCCTAAACCGTGGGCTACGTCTAGTCCTAAGAGATTTCACTATACTTCGTAAAGTTACAAGTATTCTTTGACTCCGAGCCTCTTCAGGTTTCTTACAACAAGTATTCTTTTCACACTTGGCCTCTTCAGGCTATCTGCTTTCTCTTCTTTCAACTAAAAGATATTTCGAGCTTTGTTACAGATAAGAATAGCTCTCAATTTAGCACAATAAGATTCTTAGCTTTTTCAATTCACTAACTCTTTCGTAAATCTCTAACTTCTCAAATAGCGAAAAGCTTCTGCAGTCTTCGACTCTGATTCGTATTTATAGCCTTCGTCTTCAACCGCTTCTTGATAACTACTTCTTTCTTCTTGTTTCTTGATCTTTGAAGAATCAATTATTCAGTTGAGTTATGTAATTAACTCAAGCTGATTAGACATCCAACGTAGTATCGGGTCTTCCGTCTCACTTTTGGTCTCACTTTCAGTTTTGCGCCTTCCGTCTCACTTTCTTTCTGCTTCCGTCTCATTTTCTTTCTGCTTTACTTTCCTCTTTTATAATTATTTGGATTTCATCAAAATTAAACGTAAAGTCATTTTGACTTAACACTCTCTCCTCTCGTCCAACCGCCACTCACACCATGTCTTATATTAAAAAATAGGTTAAGATAATAATGGGACAGGTGTCTAATGGTTCTAACCTTCACATGCTTCAGCCATCACACTCTCTTCTTTATTCCCTTAAGCCCTTACATGCTTCAACTGTGACACACACCATGTCCTTTTCATATTCAATAGCTAGGTTTTTAATGAGATAAATGGACATGTGTCTTTCTTTTGTAACTTTATGCGTTTGTCTTCTTTTTAGTCCATGTTACAGCCACATACCACACACATCTTACTCTTATATTAAAAACTAGGTTAAAGTCATGTGATAAATGAACATCTAGCTTAATTCTTTTGGTAGTGTAATTCATGTTATAGCTATGGTATTTTTAAATCAAAATGTTACATATACCTCCATTTTTATGCTCTATCTTGTCTCATTTTCTTTTAATCTTTTTATTCTTCTTGCTCCATGAAGATAATAGAGTATGAACATTGAGATGATGGCTCAACAAGTATGCTTTCGGGTCACTTTAGCTCCTTCAATTCTGAAATGTACCTAAAATCAAATATGAGTTAAAGTGAGTATCCTAAGCATTTTAAGGCATTGATAAATAAGTGTAATGGATTAAATGAATCAACAATTACACACATATCAATCACGCCCCTTATTAATGACAATCAAAGGGCCTTCATCAAGAACAGACAGATCAGAGATAACATATTAATTGTACAAGAACTCCTTAAAGGTTACTTTAGAGCAAACTCAGCAACAAACTGCACCATAAAGATCAATTTCTAGAAAGCTTATAACAGTGTGTACTAGACTTTTCTATGGGATCTGTTGGCTACTTATGATTTTACAAGAACCTTCATCGATTGGATTAAGAAATGTATAACCATGACAAGTTTTTCCATACTTATTAATGGCAGCCCATCCAAGTCTTTCAAAGCTGTAAATGTTTAAGGCAGGGGATCCTCTTTCCCCCCACCTTTTCATCATTTGCATGGAAGTTTTAAATTCTCTAATCAAGCTTGAAGTGGATTCGAATGTTAAATTTAAGCATCACTCGAAATGCAAAAACTTGGGCTCACTAGCCTTGCTTTTATAGACGACTTACTACTCTTTTGTAGTGCAAACACAGCCTCGATTTCTAGCTATATAAGGGTATTGCTCAAATTCAAGACAGCCTCGGCTCTACAGATCAAGCTCCATAAGAGTCATTTCATATTGTCCAAAAAAGCAACTTGGATGGTTGCATAAATTGCCTCAATTACGGGAATGATAGTGAAGGATCCCTCGCTACTCTATTTGGGTCTCCTTGTGTCAACAAAGGGACTAACCTTTCTGGAATGCAGCCCTCTTATAGAGAAAGTGCAAAAGGGACTTGGTTCATAGGTGAACAAATATTTATCCTTTGCAGAGAAAGTATAACTTATAAAATTAGTGCTATACTCCCTGCACATTTATTGAAGCTCATAGATTTTTCTATCAAAACATGTAATCAAGACAATCAAGAGGCTATTCAAAGATTTTCTATAGAATTACTTAATTAGTACAAAAGGCAATGCTAAGGTGAAATAGGCAAACAAATGTTATCCAAAACATGAAGGAGGTCTCAACTTATATCCGATCAAACTCATCAATCAAACTCTCCTCCTATAGTGATTTTGGTGGATCCTTGAAGACAGGAATTCTCTATGGCTTAGATGGCTTCACTCGTATTTTTTCAAAGGCAAAAGCATTTGGGAAATCAAGAAAAAAGGTTCACACTCTTTCTTCCTAAATCAGCTTCTCCAATTGAGACACTTAGTTAAGGATGCTATGTCTTGTTCCATTAGTGATAGGAAACATACCTCTTTATGATTCGATAATTGTTCAAGTAGAGGACCTCTTATCCACTTTGTGGATGCAGGAAGAAACTTGATCGATCTCCCACTACAAATAAAAATGGCTTCCATCGTCATTGGAAACAATTGGTGTTTTCCTGCCTATCTCAGCCATTTACAACCTCCATACAATCCTAATTCACTCCAGCATGATACATTCTTTTGGCACAATCGACCAACTCATCAATTGTCTAATAGAAACATGAGAGATATTTTATGATTGCAGAAACTAGTAAGGGAGTGGCCTCACATTATCTGGAACAATAGCATTCCTCCAAAAACTGTCTTTCTCCTTTAGTTGGCCATTCAAAAACATCTCAATGCTGCTAATAAGATCCGGTATTTACATGTCGATTTATCATGTCCTTTTTGCTCAACCGAGGAAGAATCACATGACCATTTATTCTTCATATATGAGCTCACAAAATGTATTTGGGAAGCAGTTGCAAAGAAATGTCAATGGTTAGTACAACCTTAGACACTCTCGATGGCTCTACACTAGTTATCTACTCAATGCACATCACCAAAAATGGTCCATTCTCTAGCAGTTAGCTTTTGTGTACAAACTGTCTCTGTCTGAAATGAACGAAATGCTCGAATGTTTGAAGCTAAGCGGAAAGTTGTTCCCCTTCTTATCTTAAAGACTCTACATAATATCAACAAACTCCTTATGTTGAGAAACATAACCTAAATTTTCTCTGGCTTTTTGTCATGTTACTTACACATTACGCATCTTAAATATTTTTGGTTTTGAAGTCATTTAATCATTATGTGGACAAGTTAACCCCCTTATGTATATTTATAGTTATTATGTAATTCCTTATTAATGAAATTCTCTTTTATTTTTCAAAAAATGTTGATTATTAGCAATTATGGGTTTATTTTGGCTATGGATTGCTATATTTTTTTAAGGATTATTCTTAAATTGTTTTCAAAAAAAAATGGATTGCTATATTTTGTGGTGTTATCATTTTATATTTGGTCTAAATTCAGAAATTAGGTTAAATTATCTATCTTATGTTGCACAACGAGAGTTGGTACCATAATAGACCTATAAACATCAAATTAATAGGTACTTAAAGAGAGATTTTAATTTTTTGTTAGTTATCCACGGGATTGCTTTAAATCCAATTAGGTAGTTAAGAAGAGTTTTGAGAGATCAAGAGGTTACAATTCAATTCTTATCTATTTTAATTGAAATTACTTGGCTAGATCTCAAGAGAGGATAATCATAACTATTGGATATATAAGGTCGAGTATTATTAAATCAAGAAAGTGAAATGAAAAAAAACAATGATAGAAGTAATTCCTATGTTGTAATCATTAATTAATCAATAAATTCATTGTTGCTTATTAAGGATTCAATTTTCATTATTCTTTAGTTTAGTTTATTTTTTAGTTACATTATCATATTGTTTACCATAAACAAAGTGTTACAAAAATTATTAAGTGTCTAGACCAATCCTCAAAGGAACGATACTATTTATGCTACAAGGGTACGACTTGTATAGATTGATTAAGAATCACATCAACACTTATCTATTATAGATGATGATTTTTTTTTTCCACATAGGCAATAGCATTAGACGTATAAAATCAAGCTAAAGTGTTTATTGATGTATAATATGTTTTGTACTTAGTGATCGTATTCTCGTATTAAAGTGAAAGTGTGACTTATCTGTTATAAGTACTGGCATTCTTTGTAAATAGCCATTTAAGCTTAAAATATATGACTCAAATTAAACATTCTATATATATATATAAACCTTCCATTGTTAACCTTCTCCAAAGCCTATTCCTTTAATCTATCCAGACACCATGTCTCAATAGACGTGCCATGCAATGAAATTAACAATCGTTTCTTTGACCTTTTAACTTAAAAACAACTGTGTCCATGGTTGAAGCTCCATTTGATACACTAGTAGTCTTAAAATATATAATTAAAAAAAAAAGCTTCTTTGCAGAATAATGGTTACCGCAAACACTTATTTCCCTCATTTCAAAAATGAAGTAAGAATCAAATTTCAATCCCAAAATCAGAAATTGAACCCTGCCTCTCCTTATCCTGAAATTAAGACATACTTTTTACAGGGAAATCATGCTGAGACCATTACGCAGCTTTCTGCCCCTTGTGAGGAAGAGATATCTTCTGACTGCAAGTATGAGGACCCAAGTAGTTGTAGAAATTTTCTCCTTGATCATTAAAAGCAATGCTGAGCTTAGTACCGTCTTCAAGATCTGAGCTTGCAGTCCCTTGAAGAAGCCTAAAGCTCCTTCTCTTTTCCATATAGCATGGAAGACACTGGAGATTGTTTTGCTAGATTTTGATTTTGGCAAAGCTTCTTTAGCTTTTTCATCATCTGAATCTGCAGCTTGAATCATCACCTTACACCTGCAAAAATACCATATTTCAGTTGACCCTATCTAGCAAGCACAGAATGTACAATGCTTTGCCGCTCATATGCACCTGATTGCAGGGTATGTCAGAACAGTGGCTATACTCTTCGACACTGCTCCCAAGACAAAAGCTGAGAAGGCAGAAAGGGCTAAAGTAGGGGAATTATCATCTGCTTTACCCTGTTTGCTTTTCAGAAGTCTATGTTTCAGCTGATCAAAAACTGTATACTGCATAAATAATAATTTTGGATTCAGCTGACTTCAAATTATACCAATAATCTCAGCAATTATTTGTGGAAGTAACTCATCCGATTCTTCAAGTTATAGGGGAAGTTAAACTACCCGATTCTTTCAAGCTATAGGGGAAGTTAAACTACCTGAATAGCGGGGTTTGAAGTCAGCAAAAGCGAAATGCTAAGGCCATCAAAAGCATCACTCCAAGTTCCCTCGGTCAATGAATTCCAAAGCCCTTTTGATTTGCCAAAGGCACTTGTCTGCATTCTTGATGATGCCGTATCCAAAGGCTACAAAACAGTTCATAAGATCATCAAATTCATTCTTTCATAGAGACACGAGTACCAAAAAAGAACATTGGAACAGTTGGGAAGTTTGGAAACAGTAGTTAATTATTTGCTAACTTACTTTATCTTCCCTCTATCATCAAACAAATCAAGAACTATTACACCAAGTGATACAAGATCAAACAGACGTATATGCAAAACTTTAATGTATAACAATGGGCAATTGCCAGTATTTGCACCATTTTATAAGGATACAACGCCAGCAAAATTTTTAATAGAAAGAATATATTGAGACTTCCATTCCAGATCCAACAGAACTCACGGACTACCATGGAAATCTCCATAAACCAAAATGCATCCTTGATTTAATATGGTTACAAGCAGAATGCAGCAATCACGAAATACATGAACTACACGTTGGCAATGTGAAGGGACACTGGCTGGCTCACCTGAGCAACTATAGCAGTGCATGCCCCTGCAGCAGCAGCAATAAGCAAGTTTGCTTCTGTCCCAATTTTTTTCAAACCACTCTTTTCAAGATATAGTCTTTTGAAGTAGCTGTACCCATAGAAGTAGACAAATTGTGAAATCAACGACTGCAGATTTTTCGTCCCTAAGCCCTGATATAACGACAGAACCTTCCCAGTAGATATTGCTTCCCATAGAACATCAGAAAGGTACCTACACAAGCCATAACAGGAAAAAGAAATAAATAATGAAATATAAACCTTAGTTGCCAACAACAACTATAGTACCAAGAAAGAGATTCCATAACCTACGTCAAAACTAGAGGATATATATTTTAGTACGGTTCCTCAAGTTCTCTAAAAGCAAAGATAGGCAGGAATCGAGAAAATAAAGTAACTCAGTGAGCTATAAGCATAAAAACTCATTACATTTTGGGATAAATATTGCAAAAGAAGTGTTTCACCAACGGGGTTAGGTAAATTTTACTTTGAATATCTTAAAAATTTGAAAATAAATTAAAGGTTTACAGAACCATGTTCGTACACACAAATCAACGTGCTAATCGGCAAGACCTTCACATGGATCATTGACCTAAGAGGAGCATTACCCTCATTCACGATCCACAAAATTACCAAGTGCCACGTGACTATGCGTTAGGTCAACTCGCTTCTAACAGTAGCAGATCCTCCTCCACTCAAATCACACAAAAAAAAAAAAACTTAAAAAGGACACAAAATAACTTTCTGATATCAAGTTGAGCCACAACCATTGATTACTTCAATTGCAGCAGTCGAGCAACCAAAGTTTAAACCGTTGAACAACAAACAAAGAAACAATTTAGGAGATGTAAAATTTGGAACTAATCCAGAAATCACCAACACTGTATATTAATGTTATGGGCACCTCTCAGCTCTCTTTAATCACTTAAACCCGTTTCTCTCGCATAGGGTATAGCAGACAGGGTAAGACTAAAACTCATAACTCCCCAAGTTTCTCTCAACAGCCCTTTGACTCCCTCGGCATAATTAAACACTACAATTCCCAAAACCTTTGGAAAAGAAACTCGATCTAGACATAACACTAAAACACGTGGCTCTGCAAGAGGGAAAGAACATGTAACTGAGCAAATCTGAATTCAAGCACGAGTAGAAGAAGAAATTACACACGTTACACTCAGATATAGCAAAGAAACCATAGATCAAGAAATAGATCGCAATCACAGGTCAAAATAAAACATACCAAGATCAACAAAGAACAGAAGATACGAAGTTAAAAAGAAGAGAGAGAACATCAACCTGTACTTTTGCTGCCCATGGGCACGAGCTTCGGCTTGGTACTTAGTCTTACAAGTATCAAGAGGGTACAAGATAGTAGTGCTCAAAAGAGAGCCAACAGCGCCAGACGTAGCCTCTGACAGAGATTCCAGATCAACAGCCATGCTTGGTAGAGAAAAAGCAAATGGAAGCAACAAATATTTGTACTTTTGAGAAGCGAGAGAGGAAATAGGATACGTTCCTCTTCCGGCGGGTAGGTATGGGAAAACAATGACAACTTTATAGTGACTTCCCCAAAAACGACTTGCGACTTGCTGCTTTGGCTTTGGCTTTGGCTGGTACGTTGGGACTTTAAAAAACACGTGTCATCTGCCACCTTTTCGGTCTTCTCCGTCCACCGACCGAGTCGTCGATCCCCACGAGTTCCTATTATTTTAATAAAATATTATTATTATTTAAAATATTATTATACTTTAATAAATAATTTCAATAATGACTATAAGATCTTGGAAATGTCAAAATGTAATTTTGTGCTTAGGATGTTTGTAAATGTGAGATACTGTTTATAAAATCGAAGAGTAGTTGTATACGATGTTTTAAAAATTAGACCGGACATCGAACCGATCAAAGGAAAGATTTAAAGTTTAGAGGTTCGACAGGTAACGAACCACTATAAAACTGGTGTATAATAAATAAGAAGTAAAACTTATAATAATAAATAAAAATAAAATATTTTATTGAAATAAAAATACACCAAT
>JANZXV010000007.1:6686362-6697027 GCA_027576455.1 Erythroxylum roigii
ATAATAGTGAGTGATCATGACATGGTCACTAGGGTGCCACCACACTGGACTATATGTCCTTAGTATGGTCATGCCTCTTAGTCTTCAGCATAATATCATAATATATATTGTATAAGCCAAAAAGTTCCTTTTTTTTAAATGAGCTATATGCCTCATAGTTTTCCTATATTGAGTTATCCTATCCTTCTTGAAGATTATTATGCTTTCATATGATGACACAAAAGCCTTTTGCTTTTTGAATAAATGTTAGATTTCCATACTTCCAAATTTCTAAAGTATCAATATTCTATTTTTCAGCGCTAGTGAATTCTATGGAAAAAAACATTTAGATACAACAATTATTTTCCTTAAACCCATATGTCCATGATGATTGATTTAATATGTGATTATTATCAATTTCAACAAATTTGATGCAATCTTCTACATAGAAACTTTAAGTGTTTTCACAATTATTTGTAGCCTCTAGTGAATTATACGGAAAAAAAAAACTTTTAGATACAACAGTTAGTTTCCTCAAACCCATATGTCCATGATGATGCATTTAATATGTGATTTATTATCAATTTCAATAAATTTGATGCAATCTTCTAAATAGAAACTTTAAGTGTTTTCACAATTATTTGTGGAACCAAAAGGTCACTAAGTTTCCAATCATTATCTATATCAAATTTGATCAATAATTAAACATTTTATTTAGGTGTATTTAGAACTAAAAGGTCACTAATCATTATCTATATCAAATTTGATCAATAATTAAAAATTTTATTTAGGTGTATTTATTTACGAATGTCATAAGTATGTTACGTATAACACATACATATAAAATAATAAAAACTTGAAAGAATAATGCATTTTAATAAACACATAATATTCAAATTTTAACAAATGCTACAAACAATTAATAGTATATAAGTATCCTTAAACATTGAATAAAAAAGTAAATAACACTTTTTGACTAAAATTATAAAATTTGATGAATCCTATGAATATGAAATTCGACGAACTCTATAGAGAATTGAGTCAATTAGTTCTTTAGACGAATCATTGAAATTCATATCCTTTATAAGCTCTATCATGCCCTTTGATATATATGTCACCAAAACTAAGACCTCTAGATACTTCTCTTCTCCTATGCTCTTTTAAGAAAGTTTGCACCACCCAATTATATGTATGGATATGATCTAACAGTGTATTCTACACTTAATTAACAAATAACTATGTTAGGGTATGAGCGTTTTGCAAAGCGCTTCATTTTTTTTATAGGAGTAGAGAATTCTTGATAACTAGCAAAGATGAGACCTATTATCATATTATTCACCAATATAATATGTGACATTAGGTTTGTCTCAAGCACTATACGATATTGATCTAATTGTGTCTTTATAAAATTTACATGATTTCATTGTGCTAGAGTTTTTAATTGAAATCGATGTTCTTATTATAACCACTTTCTGTAAACAAATTCAAAGAAAAATAATATTCAACATTTTTGAATAATAGGTTGAAAATTTTCCTATAATGTGAGTATATCATTAAAGGAAAAAGGTTTGACAAAGCATGATAAACTTAATGTTTGTTTTAATTAATTTAATTCAATTAGGAACTTATTTCTAATTTATTACTGCACTAATGATTTCAATTTAATTAGAAACTTATTTCTAATTAAGATTAAACTAATTAATTTTAATTTTATAGTTCACTTAGAAACTTATTTCTAAGTATCATTAAATTCATTCATACGCGTAATGCATATAAATTAAATATATGTAAATTTTGAAACTTATTTCTAAATAAATTTAGGCACTTAATTTAAAATATTACATATGCGTGTGTGTGTGTGTGTGTGTGCACCGTGTGTCTTTACAATCCCAAATTTAGAATATATTTTAACCTAATAATCTATTATTGCTTTATAGCCCAAGACACCAAAAAACTTTTCCTATAATTTGTCTTTGTTTTCCATTTAAATTTTATAATCTGGATTAGGATTCGTAGCCTAAAGCCATTAGCCCTTACATTTTCCCAGTACATTTAGCCCATTTTTTTGGTCCATTTCTGATCCATTTAGCCCATTTCATAAGAGTGAAAACTTATTCTCATCTCCTTTCCTACCACCAGCCACCTCCTTCAACCAATTGAAGTAGCAACCCACCAATGGAAGCAACTGTAGGTGGTAGGATGATGGTGAATGCAGCAGTCACTGTCCGTCTCTTCGTTCCTAAGTGACGGCTATGGTGGTGTCTTGGAGAGCTCTGATGGTAGAGGTCTAATGATGGTGGCACTTTCTATCGATAGGGACTTTCAGACCACCGTCTTCTTGTTCTTTTTGTTCAGGCTTCATATGTGTTTTATGGGCAAACTTAGAATATCTACAAATAACGCAATCTTCAATTGTTTTATCAAACCCAACCCATTACTACTGCCATGTATCCAGAGTTTGGTGAGTCACTACTGCCAAATCTTTTATGGCATTACTGCTTGCTTTTTGATATGTCTAGATAATGGGTCTTTGTTTTGTAATTGTTAGATATTGAGATTTCATCTTGTAGATGAGCTTCTGTGGTCAGTTAACATAATATCAATGTTTTAAAAACCGGACCGGATATGAAATCGGTCGAAGGAAAGGCTTAAGGTTTAGAGGTTCAATCGGTAGTGAACTGCTATAAAACCGGTATATAATAAATAAGAAGTAAAACTTATAAGAATAAGTACAAATAAAATATTTTATTGAAATAAAAATACACCAATGCCTATCATTATGTAATGAATTAATAATAAATAAATATAAGTTTAATATAAATATTAAAATAACCATAAAAATTAAAATTGTATTTATGAAGGAGGTTGTGTCTCATCATCGTCAAAAGCTTCAAATTTTCCAACGCTAGTTAAAGATTCGTAAACTACACTTTCATCTAAAGTATTTGCATCAACTTCTCCTACTGCATTAAAACAAATTACAAATTAGTAATGTATGAAATTATTCTCAATGGTAAACTTGTAATACAGTATAATTTTAACTTAAATATGATCAAAATAAGATATGAACTGACCATCAGTAGATGTTCTTAATTCATTCGTTGTGACAAATGCATTTTTTTTCATAAATCGTCTTGACAAGACTTTACTCTATTTAAATTTCTGCGGTCAAATTTGAACAGTTTGCAAATATTAGAATTCATTTAAATGCCTCAAAATATTAGAAATTAACTTGTAATTTTATGAAATATTAGTTAAATTTTCACCTTTTGCCTATAGAAGAAATATTGACCAAGATCCAGAGTTCGACATTAATACATGTATAACTAACCAGGTATGTATATTTCTTTCATATTTATTTATGGGTAACGAATATTTTGTGAAACTATAATTCAGATAATAATTCGGAGTTTAATTTGTTTATGTTTGTAAGTTTCATCAATATCCTTCAAAATGAGTATTGGTGGAGGTGTTACGTGTAACCGAAAGTAAGAGAGATAATGATTTTCAATTCAAATAAAATAGGGGATGTTGAAAAGAAGTATGTGACTGGAGCATTTCATAGATGGCAATACGATTTATATAATATTTCTAGCAAAATTATGATATTAATGTAAGAAAATTATATTATGCTTATAGGCACTTATATTGTAATAAGTGATGACGTCATTTGATCTTCAATGTGATCATATTACAGCTCTCTTCTTCCTCCCTTATTTAGGAAGACAAAGCATCCAAAAAAATAAATATTATAAACCAATAATTTTGATGACTTTGGCTTATTAATTAAGTGAACATGTTCTTCACAACAATTCTATAAATGCGAAAGTTTTGATAAAAAAAGGAAGGGAATTTTGCAAGGTTTAAAAATTCAGAGCGGACCGGACCGTTCGGTCCAACCAAAAAAAGGTTGAACCAACCGATTTCTATGCAGAGAGGTTATTAGGTGAAACCGAACCGGACCACTAACCAGTTCAAACTTTTTTCCGGTCAGACCAGACAGTCCGGTCCAGTTTTTAAAACCTTGGTTGTATATAAACTCCAGCTAAAAGCCCAATTTTGTGCCAATCTTATTTTGATTTGATCAATTTAGGTAAAGTATTTTAACTTGCTTAATTAAAATTTAAATTTTATCGAGTTTACTCAATGTTAAGTTGTTTTGGACATAAACTTGATAGTGTCATACACGCACCGTTAAGTTTGACATATGGCCCTTTTACTTTGTTATTCGTTGGTCTTTGTGCTTGCTTCCATACATATGACCTTATTAGCTACCAAGTTTTGTTCTTTTTCATATTTTTACTCGATGGAAATGGAATTGAAACTATTACAAATTTGCAATTTTCCTTACAACCTCCAATATTAATGATTTGAAGTTTAGAAATTAATTCTTATTTATCAAATAAAATTAAACATATGGTTACTCATAATAAATATTATTCATTGTTTCCATATAAACAATATAAAACGTGACAAAAGAATCATATACTTAGTCTTACCTTAATTTCCGCAAAAAAAAAAGCTTCACCATCAAATTCAAAGCCTACTCGCCTTCACAATATATCATATATAATAATTACATGTTTAAATACTAATTTTTAAAAGAAAATGGCCCTCCCTTTTGTTGCTTCCTCTTCAATTTGTAATGCCACAAGCTTGCTTCCAAGAAACCAAGACTTAGCGACTTGTTCACAACCCTAAAGTCTCTGACCAAACAATAACCTGTAGATTTGGGAACTACCAACCTATTTTATGGGACTATAATTACATCCAGTCATTAACAAGTGATTTTAATGTCTTCTTGTTGCTTTCATTATCTATTATATTTAATTTTAATATATTTATTTCTATTATATTTAATTTTACATGATAATTTCGTATACGGAGGTAATGAGCTTAAGAGTTTTGCAAACAATGCAATATACGGTTGGACATGCGTAATTGCAAGTTTTGGATCTGAAACCAAGTTAAGCATTGTTCGTTGGGCCTAACATTTTAGGAGCAGGCAAAGGACACGTAAAATTAGTCTTCTATTAATTTTCATAAATTTTGGAATTTTCTACAATTAGTTTAAGTCGTTTACTTGGATGCCAAGTTTGACAGTTAGAAATATTGCATACGACATGTTATTGCCTTTCCAAAATTAGTTTCCTTATTCTTTCAGATCTTTAGTATGATTTCATATTGTCTAGATTATTTCCTAATAGTATTAGGAGTTTTGTTTCAAATCTTTAGCATGATTCCATATTGTCTAGGTTATTTCCTAATAGGATTAGTAGTTTTCTACTATAAATAGGAGTTATAAGGTGCATTTTTGTGTGTGTGTGATTCAAAAATAAAAGTGCAAACTTTTTCTTCACAAATTTGAAGTTGATTCCTTTGTTTTGTGTTGTTCTTTATGCATGTATGATTAGTGACAGCCTTGAGAGCTTTATCAACAATTATGGTGTTTGGCTTTATCAACTGTTATGGTATTCTCTTAGTTTTCCCTTTGATTTTTCAATTTTTCCATCCTTTCAAATTAACCTACTAGCATCCTTTACTTTTATTCTCGCAAGTTCAATTGGTGTGCCTAGTTTATACATCAAATCCTCTAATGGAAAACCCTTAAGGTAAAAAGGGCTACTTTTGCCATAATAAATCGATGATAAGCTATCACACTCTAGGTAACCAATGGTCTTTTAGCCCAGAAAACAATGGATTTTTTCCTGTATTCACTTTACCATTGGTGTTAGTTATGCTCTTAGTGACATCTCTCTTTTAGCCAATAACTCATCTCAAACATCTAGTATCCTCTTTCTTTAAAAACAATTAATGGGTTTGGCTCTAATTTCCTAGATGTTCTAATCCTTCAATTTGTGATTTCTAATCTATTTAATCCATAAGGAGGATGCATTAGGTTGATCTAGTATTTTTCGTGCTACTAGATTCTTCTTATTTCCTTTATATATAGCTTACCATAAAAAATTCCTACATATTGCCTGTACTTTATATAATAATGTATGTGGTATAGGGAAGACAACAAACCAAAATATTTCAATGTTAAATAAAATAAAACTAACTAATTCACATCTGCTAGCATAACTTAGTTTTCTCACAGACCATTACTAAATTCTTTATACCATTTTGTCAATAAGTGTTTGACAATCTTGAACTTAAAGGGATTTGGAATCAAAGGGAATCCTTAAGTATCTTATAGTTAATAATCTCAAATCCACTCCCAACACATTAACTATCTCAAGCTTTTGACTCTATTATAACCCTTCCAATAAAAAGCTAGCTTGGGATAAAACTTGTAGTCTAGATACTTAACTGCAAGAGCAACAAGTCTTAACAAATACTCCAAATTGAATACAAAAAGGTATGAAGATATTTGGTCCCCCTGCCTTAACCTCTTTGCTCTTACAAAATAGCCTTCCATTCTACCATTAACTAAAATGGAATATTTGAGAGAAATCACACATACTCTGATCCAATTTACAAAAACATTTAAGAAGCTAAACTTACAGAGAACCTCAATTAGAAACTCCCAATTTATAGGGTCATAAACTTTATGAAGGTCAATGTTTAATGTACATCTATGAGATATAAACTTTCTATTATAACATCAGAGTAACTCCTGGCAAAGAATGTTATTGTGATATATATACTTGCCTTGGATAAAATCCCCTTATGCTTCACTTATCTAAAATCCTAAAACAGTTTGTAATCCATCTATAATAAATTTTGTAATTACCTTATAAATGATATTAAAGTAGGAAATTGACTTGTACTCTTTTATCCTCCTTAGATTATCAACTTTGAAATGAGAGCCATCAATGTGGAATTGATCTACTGTAGCATTCTTTCATTCTAAAAAATTATGTACTAGTAGTCATTACATTATCAAAAATTATATCACTATATAGTAATCTTGATTGCGTCATATGTAACTAGAGCTACAAGATTGTTACCATGTTCTTCTGCAGTATATTACCTTCTTGCATCACTTCCAACCTAGTTGCATCTTTTGAGTGAGCGGTACCAAACAATTCCTTATATTATCAAATTATATATTCTTTGATCTTTCCTTCTTCTATAATTTTGGTACCTTCATCATCTAATAACATGTACATATTCCTTAATTTCCTTTTACCAATTAAAGATACATAAAAGAAAGTATAATTCTTATCACCAGATTGGAGCCAGTTAACTTGTTATTTTAATTGTGTTTTTTAACATTTTTCTTTCCTAGACTAGCATATTAATGACCACCTTTTCTTTAACTATTAACTTTGAATCATGCTTATTATAGGAAGAGCAAAAGATATAGATCTCTCTTATAATTTATGAAACTTAAAAAAAACCCTTGATCTTTAAATATTTCAAAAATTCTCTTTCTAGTTTTCAATTTCCTAAAAGAACTCTTTCGTTTAACCTTCGATTAAAAAAATAATATCGTATATAGTATGAATATCATATCTGAATTAATCAAATGTTACTAATATGATAACTCAACTCAACTAGTAAATCCTTCCCAAACTAATTAAACTCAATTTTACATAATAATTTAAATTAATTATAATAAATTGTTAGTTTAGATCAAATTTAATTAGTTTGGTACGAGTTTAAGAGTTAAATTTGATCATTTAAGCAACATTTGATTAGTATAAGTTTGATATTTATACTGTGTATATTTTGTTGTTATTTTCTTCAAAATTTAAGATTATAGTTTTTTTCAAAAATTATTTTTTGATAATTTTAAAAATAAAAATTTTCTTAGATTTATGTATAGAAAAAGAATGCCTTTCATGAGGAAAAAAAATACTTTGTTGCCATATCCTTTTAAAAATGTTGGGAGGCTTTTATACAAACCAATCTTAATAGTATAACTTAAAATAAAAAAACGACCTTCAATCGAAGAAAAAGCAAAAAAAAATATAAACGACCTTCAAGTTTAGTTAAAATCACATATGGAGCTTGGAGTAGAAATTCTTCGAATTGTCACCTATGAATTATGACATATTCTTTCCTGTTTGAATACTACTTTCTTATTTCTCCTAGCTGCTTATTGTCTTAACTTCCTACTGTTTACTTATTATCTTGGCCACTTCCATCTACTATCTTCTCCTGTTACTGTTCACTTGAACAATAACTTTACACATTAACTATTTTCTAGTTTTGCTCTTTGAGAATACTTCAAGTACTCCTTTTACACATCTTCTGTGTTTCCTTACCAGTTGTTATTCTTCAAGAGTGCTCTCATTTAGCTGCATTATTGGTCTTTTTCTATTGGTTCTTCTCTTTATCTGCTAGGTAATGGAGCTTCCAAATGACTTCCGGCCTCTTGGTTCAACTCTTGCAACATCTACACCAGTTCAAACATCTCTTCAAGATGCTCCTCAACTTGCTAGCAACAGTGGTAACTCCTTCAATGTCAGGAAGATTTGGGTTTAGGTAACCAGTGACAACACTCCAAAAGCAAAGTTGAGCTACTTTCCTTCAAGTAAAGTTGAAGATCAACAAGTGGTGTCAGCCCTCATTAAAGTCCTTATAGCTGGAGCACAAAATTAATGTTCTACATTAATAGGTTTCTTCATTGGTAAAACGATATATTTTACTATCATGAAACAGTGGACATTTAACAACTGGATGCAATATGGGTTGGTGGATATACTTTTCAACGGTGATGATACATTCATTTTAAATTTTATAAGGATGTTACCAATAAGGTACTAGAAACTAGTCCATGAAATGTACAAGGTAAGCCTATTGTACTGCAATTTTGGAACCTATAATGAAAATTGAAGAGATTAAATAAGACAATGTGCCTTTATGGATCAACATTCATGAGGTATCTTTAGAATAATGGACAACAAATGGATCAAGCTATCTTGCGAGCTACATTGGAAAGCCAATTTGCATGGATCAAGCAACTGTTGAGGTTTCAAGAATCATTTTGCAAGATTTTCTATATTGATTAGCTCATTATCTATCTTACTTGATTTTATACTGACTGTAAGATGCTAGTTGTAGTTTATATTGTGTGTTGGTAGTGTTTTAGTGTGTTTATAGGGGTTGATTAGATGATTATTGCATGTTTAGGTTTATAATTATGAAAATATGATTGTTTGTTTATGTTTTAAGTGTTATGTGGTCTAAGACATGACTTTGGACCTTAATCTTTTGTTCTTGAGGTGTTTTGATATGTTTGTTAGTGAATGAACCCAGATAAATAAAGAATGAAGGAAATTGGAGCATGCTTGTGCAAAAAGCAGGGTCATAATTGTAACATGAGTGTCACGGTCATGACAAAAGGTTCTTCCCCAATGTTATGACCATGACAAGAGTGTCACAATCATGATAGGAGGTTTTCATGCTATGTCATGATCGTGACACTGCTACAATCATGACAAACACTCACCAGACACAGGTTTTCCATATGTTTTGATGTTTGGAGGGCATTTTTTGGGAGAAAATAACCTGGGTAAGCCCTAAACTTAACCCCAAGTCACTCATTTACTATAATTGAATATTAAGAGAACCAAAAAAAAAGGAGCCCCCATTTTAACAAATTGAGATTAATCTAAGGAAGATCGAGAGGAGCACCAATTGTCCAACATTGTCCAGATTTGCAGATTTAACTCCAAATCAAGTTTTTCTTTCTTTTCCTTTTTTTATTTTCATTAAAGTTGATGTGTAAACTGGATTGGAAGTTGTTATACACCTTGATGATGTTTTAATTTCATATTACGATTTGTTCTTGGCTCATTTTGTGACTTGATCATTTTTTATTTCAGTGCAATATTTTAGGTGTTATGATATTTGTGTTTGCTTATAATTCGACAATAAATCAAAAGAGTGAGTCGATAGTTATCTGATTAGGTTAGATAATAAAAGTTAACGACCTAATAAGTCACACAAATATCAAATTGATAATCATACGAAGAGAGATCTTATGTATGAACTCGATTATCTGATAGACTGCTTAAAAACTAGTTAAAAACATTAGGTTATTTTTATGAATCAAGATATTGCAAATGTAATATCTCATTTTTCCATAATATGCGTAGGGTTTAACCCTAGATTAAATATTGCATATACATGCATAACATTAGCATTTATACACGAATTGATATTTGTGCACGTTACAAGTTGGCATATGCACTCAATTGACTTATTCCGGGGTATGAAAAATGTTAAGTGATCATGATGACAATTGTGTTTTGATATGTCTTAAATTCAATTAGAAAATTTAGAATTAAATGTTATGGATTGAAAATTTGATAGATTAAAATACACATTTTGACTAAGACAAATGCCAAGTGGTAGGCTAAATTGATACATGAAAATTTTGGATGATGTAGCCTATAATTGAGTGGCATTTGGCATAGTTAAATTGTTGACAAATGGAGTAGTAATTATTTGACAAATGACAGTTGTGCTTAAGTAACAAATGGCCTACTATAAATGTGACATGTGGCAGCATATATAAGGATAAATGGACTGCATGCAAAGGTGACAAATGCCAATGTACAAAGGAGACACCTTGCATCCAAGGTGTATGTTTCTGCGGGAGTGATTTTTATTTCTACTTATTTCTTCTTCTTTCTTCTTCGTACACCGAAACTGTAACATCCCGTTACTGGTAGCAAAGGGGTATTATGGTAATATTGGGTCAGACTGATAGATTTCATTGCATTCACT
>JANZXV010000007.1:6727227-6779662 GCA_027576455.1 Erythroxylum roigii
CACACAAAGAGTTATGTGATCTGGGCTAATTCTCTTGGGCCTAATCTATTAGGCATTGAATAAATATATGTGGATATATTTATTGGGCTAGACTGAATTAAGTTTTCGGGCTTTTATTATATGAGATATAATGGGCCGAATCTTATTGGGCCTTTAATGGGATTAGGGTTTCTCTATAAATAGAGAAACTTAGGTCTCATTAGGTTAAGTCATAATAGGTTTTCACGAAACCCTAGCCGCCATCCGAGAGAAAGATCGTGAGGCGTTCGGAAAGTGTTTCGGGACGTGCTAGCACACCACAGCTGCAGCCCGGATCGTGCATACTCATGTGGATACCGGTAGAGGGCATTTACGATTTGCAGTGTCTTGGAATCCGAAAATAAGCAACATACCCACGCAAATAAGGTATTTTCGTTAATCCTTCATGTTTTCGATTATACGTGATGTTCTTGTATGATCTTTTCCGCAGAGTATTGTGAATACTCGAACCGTACGCGATCCAACAGAGACATGAGAGATACAATATTCTACAAAAGAATTGTCCATTATGGTGTAAACGATTGGTTGGCAGTGTAAACATCTAATAATGAATTGTCTGCTTCAATTTGAATTGCAATAAATATATTTGCAGGAGGTGCATTGACGAGGAAATATAGTGAGGAGGCATATGGTATTATCACTTGTTCTTATTACTATTTTCCATTAACATCCATTCATTCGATAAATGAGACTCATAAAAAATAGATGAATAGATGCTCATAGAACTAGACAGGAATAGAGTAGTGAGAACAGGTGATCTGAACCTGTATTGGTAAAAATTGAAAATGGGCACTTTGAAGCACATTTGAAGACACTATTATGAATAAGTTTTGCAAGAGATTTGAAGATGCAAAATATGTCAAGGTGGAGAATTGTTAACGTTACGACATATTCCCATATTGAAGAAATATAAAGATCGAGGAATATTCTTAATTTATAAAAAGAAGACTTCTTTACCTATCTTAAACATCTGAAAAATTGCCTATCTTTTCTTAAGACAAAGATTTCTTCTCTCCTTTTGTAGTATTTCACTTGTATTATTTCCTGAAAATAGTGAAATGTTAATTTAGTAGTGTTCGAGGAAGTAGGCATAATTAGCTTAACGTCGTTAAATTCTGGTGTTCTTTATTTGTTTATTTAATAGCTATTGTCGGGTATAGTTATAGTGAATTATTATGCTATTAAATTACATGTCTAAGAGAATTCTGTCTAAGAGATTGGGTTTTAAGTGGGACCGTCTATGATTCCTCCAGTCCTTCCTGAGAATTTACCTAGTATAATTTTTCTGTACAATCACTCACATTCTATTCACTTAGACAATAGTGCTCAAGGTGAATTTGTCATTATTGGTAAAAATTAACCTGAGTTTCATAACAATGTTCACTTTGGGGAAAGATTGATATCTAATCACTCCTTTATACATATACAGAGGTTGACAGACAATAACCAATTGGTAAAGCCTTTCTGATTCTTTAATGCTATCACAAAAATATGGAAGGATTTCATGAACAGGTCAGATCTTGTTGGAACATAGATGGATGCAAATCATTTCCATTCATGCAGAAGCTTAAACAAGTGAAGAACGCAATGAAACTCTTACTCAGAAATCGATAAGTTAATCTCCAAAACCTCAAGTCTAAACTACTCATTGCCCAGTAATCCTGCTACAACAACCCTCATAATTATGAACTCAAAGCTGTTGAAATAAAATGGTTACAAGAATATCAAAGTCAGCTTTCCTTTCCCAATTCAGTTTTGAAGAAAAAAGCCATACTCCATTAGCTCAAAGAGGGGGACTCCAATAACAAGTTTTTTCATGCTTCCTTGTTAGCCCCGAGAAATGTAAATAAAATATCCAAACTTCAAGACAGCAGCGGGAGGGATATGTTGACATGATGAATATTATGGAGATCGCCACGGCATACTTCCTCAATCTCATGGTGACAGCCGACTCTTCCTTGCAAAGTCTTAGTATGTCTCAGAGGCATCAAAGAGCTACATGTCAAATGAATTCTCTTTGGTGTTGTCTTTGGATTATAGAAAGAATGAAGTCCCTGGTTATGGCTTGGCAATACCCTTCCTCTCTTATGCAGTTTGACTTTCACTAATCAATTCAGTCCTTAATAGTCTGCACACTCATTGGGCTGCTCATATTGCCTTACCTCGAAAAGTCATCGAGGAGTTGGAAAACTTCTTTGGATGGGATAGGTAGGAAATTCTAGAAAAGCGGGAGTGAATTGGCAAGAGGTTACGATGCCAAAACAACAAGGTGATCTTGGGATTGCAAAGTGTAAAAGATATGGAAGTTACACATTGATCATACCGCCTTATGGACAAAGTGGATCCATGAAATATAGTTGGCCAACTCCAACTTTTGGCAGGTAGATTTCTCTCGTCAAGGCTCCTTGATACTGCAACAGATGATGCAGCTATGTCTTACCATTTATCAGCATATCCAACACATAATCGACAACGGAGAAAAAACAAATGTGTGGTTTGATAATTGGATGGACATCAGTCCACTTATTTCCTCTGCAGAATTTTAGAGATTGCATAACAGACTACCCCTACATCTCAAAGTATCTTCTCTGTTGAACAACGGTGAATAGAAAGTTATTTTTCGAGGATCCATAACACTTATGGTCCACTTCCCGAACCTCTCTAATACAGCCAACGAGGATCATATTACTCGGAATGTTACAGCAGATGGTGGTTTCTCTAACAAATCATGCCATAGTCTCTTTACTACTAATGCAATGGTAGTCCCGTGGTACTACCTTTTATGGCATAATACTTCATAACATGGTTAGCTATCAAGAACCGCCTCCTAACAACGAATCATTGGCATGGTAATTTGACTAATTCTACTGCCCCAGGGGCTGTAGCTCCACAGTTGCTGCCCTGTCTCCTAATTTTGTGTGTTCTTTTCTCATTAAAGAACAATTGGAAAGCCAATGAGATAATGCAAGTTGGTTTAAAATAACAATAGGATTACAGATGATTTGACGAGTTCCAAGTGCTATGGAGAAACAGTTTTGCAAGCTTTTTCTATAAATCCATTCAAATTTCACAACAATGATACATCAAAACAAGTCTATTACCACGTTCATGTTCAAAACGCCACATTGACTATCAGAATCAACCCAGGTTTTCAAAAGAGGTGCAGGTTCAAGTTCAACTGCCCCAACCAGGGCCCAGGCCATATGCATTCATGTAGTCAGCTGTGTGACCATGTGAATGATCATGGTGGTGGTGGTGATGGTGATGGTCATGATTGACATTCCTATTCTCTGTAGTTTCATCAGGAATTTTTTGGATTTGCTCTGGTATAGATTCTTCATCAACTTGCCTAACAGACTTTGGCAAAGAGGATACAAAACTAGAAATTCTCTCTGCTAGCTCATCTGCAGCATCTTCCTGCAATCATCAAATAATGTTATCACAAGCACCACAAAATGACATGTAGTCAACAGAAAAAAATTGCACGGAATCAACTTTTATATTCAGAATAATTATGTTAAGGATTCTATGTTAGAAGTACCTTATATTAGAATAATACTATTCTGGAATACTAGGGCTAACCTGTATTGCCTAGTAATATAAACTGAGGGGTTAGAACTTAATCAATAACACGTCATTCTATTCTCTTTTTCTTTTTCCCCCCTACGCGTTTCAACCAACAATATACTAGGAAGTGTTCCATATATAATGGAGAAATGGAAGGGATATTTTGCCTAAATTTCATGTTATGCAGTGAACAAGAGGAGGGATACTAGGAACAAGAACAATGACACTCAGGGACTTCTGTGTTCATGGTCTAGAGATAAGAAAGTTTTACTGGCCGCAAGCAGACTATATTTCGGGTCACGGCTGCTATCAATCTGAAAGAAGATAGATTTGATAAAAATAAGTGGTGCAGATTGGTCCCTTCTCTGCTCCCTCTGCTGACTTCAGGAGAGGAAGTTACCACTGCTACATTCTCTAGATGAAATAAAAAGAATGAGAAACTGATCGATAAAGCAAAAGCAAAACCTTTAAACCGATGGCTCAGAAGACCAAAGGAAGATTTAAGAAAACATGTCGGAAAGAAAGTAAATGATAGATTCCAATATCATATAAGGTTTTCAAATACTGATAAAATGGTCATTGACAAACACACAACTCCCTATACCAATAATGATCTCTAACTGAAAAAAAAAAAGAAACAAGAAGACGAAGAAGCCTTACTCTGCACTTGTAATCCAGACCAAAGATTTCGGCTGAAAAGGTCCACAATAATACAGAAGCAGAGATCAAGCCCATATCCTTTCGTTTTTATCATCCTTACCCTATTTCTTCCATTAAAATGCAGCAAATATAGAGGTAAAATTACAACGTGTGCTCATGCCATCCAATTAGGAGGATATGATTAAAGATAAATAACCCTATGAAAAGACTTGGACCCTGAATGCAAACTCACTCATACAAGCATATCACTATTTTAAATAGTTAAAAAAGCAACAAATGTGCTGCATAAAGTTATCATGTCAGTTCTCTTTGAAGTACAAGTAAGAAGCAATGAAACTCTAATATTTTGGTATAGTTGAGAGAAATCTCTAATAGATACCACATAGAACTAAACAAATTATCACCTTCCAGCTGAACTAGCTGGTAATACTGGTCACAATATCTTGTAAGCATATTTGTGAATGTTTCTGATATAAAAATTAAACATCTAGATGACAAGACTTCGATTGTTTAAACTTTTCAACAATGATTCACCAAGCATCAATCACAGCAAATAACTCATTCACTAACAATTTGCAAACCTGCTTATAATCATGCACACATTAAAAATGAAAATACAAGAAACATTCGGAGGATAAAGGTTCTCACCTGAGGCCACCGCCCACTAGAGTGTGTTACAAGTTTTCCCCTTTGTAGTGCCTCAACGACCTTAAGCCCTTCTTTGCTCCACTCTTTAGACCAACCACTGGACCAAATCACTTGCATCGGCAGCTTCCTAATAACATCTGACTTACCCCATTCTACCACATTGAAGCTAGAATTCAACTTCTTTAATGTGCTCACAAGAGCTTCCCTCCCATTTTTTCCTTTCAGAATTACTCTATGAGCATCCAAATCCATGCCACTGATCCCCTTTGAACAGCACAAGCCTATTAACCTTTTAAATGCCAGAGTTGACCCCAAGACAACCTCTCTGACTAGTGGAATCTCCAAAACCCACAAAGGTAAAGCTGGTTTCGTACTAGTATCAACCAGACTCACACTCCTAACAGATTCTGAGTTCTCCAAAATCCAATTTGACACCATTCCCAAACCAGAATCGTGCAAAACAAGGTGTACAGGGGCTAACCCCATTGTACTAATCACTTGACCTAAAATTCTTCCCATCTCTTCACCCCCCAAAGCAATAGATTTAACAACATTCTTTCCGCGATCAAAATGAGATTGGATCTCTTCATAAGGAATTTGCCCAGTTTCAATGACATTATCAAAAGCCCAGAAGATACCTTTTTCCTTAATGAGACCGTATACATCCAACAACTTCTCAAAAACCCCACTGCCTCTCTCTTCAACCACTTCCATTGTTTTGTCAGAGAAGCCATTTCCAGGCAAATCAAAAACAACCCCATGGACCCCTCTAGAACCCAGAAAGTCAATAACTTTCCTAAAAGAAAACGAACTTAGACCCAACCCATGCACGATCAGCACCTTCTCAGTCACAGAAGGTTTGTTACCGCTCTCCAGAGCAAAAATCTCAGTGTGTTTTTGGTTCTTGGCAATCTGGACCTTTATAATACGTCCCCTAGAGTAGTGCTGTCGAAGAGGAGCAGAAAGGGAGAGAAAGAAGGACTTGGGGTCTTGAGAAGATGAGGTGAGAGAGGAGAGAGTGACGGTTAAGAGAGTGATGAAAGACACCAAAAGTGTGAAGTAAAACCAGAAAATGAATGGGTTCTTCTTTTGTGTCTCTGAGTCTTCAGGTGGTAAAGTTGGTTTCTTTTGTGTAGATTGAGGTTCTGGCTCTTCAGTGATGACTGCCATGCCGCTTTCCGCAAAATTCTATGGAGTATAGACTATAGTTGAAATGAAGAAGAAATGTAACTAGCTGATGATAATGAAATGAGACGAGAGTAAAGCACTTTTTTTTTATATTATTTTTATATTAAAATAATAACTTCGTAAAAAAAACAAGCACAAAACCTTATCTCCTGTTAGGTTTTGAGTTTGTGTTTGCCTCTCCCTCACTATGTCTATGCCCTCAAGCGCATCACCTCTGATGCGTCCACTCTCTCTGTCAGCGTCTCTAATAGAGTCCTCCGCCTCATGTTACTCTCGTCTTCTCTCTTTCTCACTCTATGGCTGTCGTTTACCAAATTTAAGAGTCAGCCCCAAGTTTTATGTCAATTCTCCAAGAACCCATCTTTTTATTAGAAGCTGTAGTTCTATATCCGCCAAACCATCTTCCCAACTTCGTAGAAATCTCACGGCCAGCTCGGAACCAGACGAGAAGCTTCGTGCTTTGCGTGAGCTCTTCTCCAGGCCTGGAATTGGCATCGACGCCTATATCGTGCCCTCTCAGGATTCTCACCAGGTTCAGTTCTTGAGTTTTATGCATGATACTGATAGTCTTGTACTTTGTTCTTTTGATGTTCTATGTTTTCTTCTGCTTGAGCTCCACTGGGTTTTGATGGTCTATATTGGTTATCCCATATAGCATTTCTGATATGGTTTATGTTTTCTTATGCTTGACCTCCACCGGGTTTTGATGGTCTGTATTGGTTATTCCGTATAGCATTTCTGATGTGGTTTATGAACTTTTGGAATTTCAAATTGCTCTAATGTTGTTTGAACAAAATGGACAGCTCGCCATTTTGGTGTTTTAACTCAGAGCATGGAAAAGGGTTCGGAGTCTGCAAATAGTCTGACTCTGACCCAACATTATACTACTAACAAAATTTCATTTCCTTGAACCATTTATCATGAATCTCTTCTTTGTGGCTTCAGAGTGAATTTATTGCTGAATGCTATATGCGAAGGGCATACATTTCGGGCTTTACTGGCAGTGCTGGAACTGCTGTTGTCACAAAGGAGAAAGCAGCTCTCTGGACAGACGGTCGATATTTTCTCCAGGTTGGGAAAGAAAATGCTGCAAGTTCATTATTTCATGCTTTAGTCAAGAGCATAGTGCCTACATTGTCAAATGTATTTAGCAGGATCAAAGTTTTTTTAACTTTTATTTGAATTGTAATTTGTAAGGGATTTTAAGGTTTGCCACCATAAAATTGGAGGTAAAAGATGGTAGTCATTTATCTTTTCTCTTGTGCTTAGGCTGAAAAGCAGTTGAATTCTAATTGGAATCTCATGCGAGCTGGCAACACTGGAGTTCCTACAACAAGCGAATGGCTAAATGATGTTTTACCTCCTGGAGCCAAAGTTGGCATCGATCCTGTGAGAAAATTCTAGATTCCTTAAGTTGAATGAACCTTAATTCTTGTTGGTCTACTGATGTAGAGAAGATTTTTGTGTCTTTATTGGTGACCTTGATTAGCTTAGCACATTTAACATTTCTACATGTATCAGTACTAATTTTTGCAAACATGCACCAAAATTTTCATTCATTCAATCTTGATGTTTTCTCAGAAGCTTCATCCTTGTGTTTTTCTTCAAAATTTGCAGTTTAAGTCTGTTTCCTTTTACATCTTCAGTTCATCGAATTTTTTGTCTTTTCCAATCTGTGCTACTTTGATTCATTTTGTTTTCCTGTTTTCTTTTTGTTTTTCTGTTTTAGTGTTATTATCCCTGTGTCTTGAAGCATCAGTTTCATGTGAGCTTATACTTGATCATTTTTCAACTTTGCGTTGCCTGATGCCACTTTGTCTCTGACATATGAAGGGAGCAGTTCCTTTTTTCTTTTGATGCGGCTGAAGAGTTGAAGGAATCTATAGCCAAGAACAATTTGGAGTTGGTTTACTTGTACAATCCAAATCTTGTGGATGAGATATGGAAGAAATCCAGGCCACAGCCTCCAAACAATCCAAGTAGGGTTCATAGCCTAAAGTATGCAGGCCTAGACGCAGCATCAAAATTGTCTTCACTGAAGTCTGAGCTTCTTGATGCTGGTTCATCTGCAATTGTTATCTCTACGCTTGATGAAATTGCCTGGCTGCTGAACTTGGTAATACTAGACCGATTTACTTGAATTTTGATTGGACTTTTTAATAAATTTTAATAGCACTTCTCTAATCTGGATTTTTACTTCATATTCCCAGTTGGAGAATCTAACTTGCAAGCAATTCAAAATTACTTTCTTACTTCTTATTAGCAAACTTGATATATATGTTTCTGGTGTAGAGAGGGGGTGATGTTCCACATTCACCTGTTATTTATGCATATCTTATTGTCGAGATCAATGGAGCAAAACTTTTTGTTGATAACTCGAAAATCCCACCCGAAGTGTTCAATCATTTGAAGAATGCTGGTGTTGAGTTAAGACCATATGATGCAATCCTTTCTGAGATAGAAAGGTAAGTTTCATATAGCCTTATGGTTTATAACTGGCTAAATTCTTTGTAAAACTGTTGTGTACCATTAGGATGAAAATATGCCTTGCTATATTAAATGTTCTGAATACACTTTCTTGTTAACATATATAAACCAGTGTGTGAACTTGACAAACATTTTACACATCCTATATACTTTTTGAGACATATTCTTTTTCTTTCAGTTTGGCTGCGGAAGGAGCTGAACTTTGGTTGGACACATCATCTGTTAATGCTGCTATAGTCAATACCTACAAATCTGCTTGCAGTAAACATCTAGAGAACCTTGGAAGTAACAGTGTGGGAAAGACTAATGGTTCTAACACATTCGATGGTAAATCATGGGGACCTACTGGTGTCTTTAAACCATCACCTGTCTCTCTGGAAAAAGCAGTGAAAAACTCTTCCGAGTTAGAAGGCATGCGCAATTGTCACTTGAGGTAATTACATCTTTTCCTCAGAACATGATCTTGTTGTAACTTGCAATAGTTGCAAGGTGCCCTTGACCTTAGAATTTGTGCAATACATTGTTGCCGCTAATATATGATCATTTTAGTTCATAGTATCTAAATGTTGTAGGAAATTTTCTGATTTCAAACATCTATTTCTAGATGTCCTTTCATCTTCTTTCATAATCTTTATCACTTGTTGTTCTAAAGAGAAAGGTGCTTGGAAATCTTTCGTTAGGGTTTAACTGGTTGAATATCTTATGCTGTGGGGGAGCTTGACTGTAAGAAATCATGTAAAGCTATCTCTGAGTGTCCTGTTGTGAGTGACAACAGTTCTTCAATGAGGTTTATGAGAAAAGTAAGCAAGCAAAAGATAATGGTCCATATAGACATGCAAGTTTTTTTGTTTTCTTTTTAAGTTAGAAAGTTTTCTGGCTTTGGCTACTTGTGTGGAGACTATCTTAAAAATGTCCCTCGTGTGAACTAAATGTTGATGTATCCTAAGAACTCTCTAATAATATGCTTACTTAATGTATTCAATGTTAAGGGATGCGGCGGCTTTAGCAAGGTTTTGGGACTGGCTTGAACAGGAGATTAACAATGGTGTGAAATTAACAGAGGTAGATGTTGCAGAGAAACTTCTTGAATTCCGTTCAGATCAAGCTGGTTTTGTTGATACTAGCTTTGATACAATAAGTGGTATGTACATCTCTTTTCTGTTGCAACTACAGTTAATTCAGATGGTTTCCCTCACCTTAGGTCTCACTGTTTGGGATGAAATCGCAGGTTCTGGTGCTAATGGTGCCATTATACACTACAAACCTGAACCAGAGACCTGTAGTGTTGTAGATCCAGGAAAAATTTTCCTGTTGGATAGTGGAGCACAATATGTTGATGGAACTACTGACATAACCAGGACAGTGCACTTTGGTGAACCTACTGCAAGAGAAAAGGAATGCTTTACTCGAGTTTTACAGGTTCAGGCTTCCTTCATATCATTGAACGAAAAACTACCGTTGAGGAGATAATTTGTAGCCTTACCAATGCGGTCTATGCAATTAATTTCAGTGGTATATTAAACTTAGAGCAATTTTAAAGCTGATAATTTTGATTTTTCACTTGATTCAATGAAATGTTGAATTACAGGGTCACATAGCTCTAGATCAAGCAGTGTTCCCTGGAAATACTCCTGGTTTTGTCTTGGATGCATTTGCACGCTCTTCTCTTTGGAAGATAGGACTTGATTATCGACATGGTACTGGTCCTGCCAATCTGTTGGCTACAAAGTCTTAACAGGTTATAAGTTTATGACTTGAGAAGATATAGCTTCATGTCATTTTCTCCTTTTCCTTCAATCTGTTAGGGACTGGACATGGTGTAGGAGCTGCACTGAATGTTCATGAAGGTCCTCAAAGTATTAGTTTCCGGTTTGGAAATATGACACCCTTGCTGAAAGGGATGATAGTAAGCAATGAACCAGGGTATTACGAAGACCATGCCTTTGGCATTCGGATTGAGGTACCATGGCTATGCAGTTATTTACTACGGTCTATTAAAGTTTCAACCTTGGGTCAATATAATTATATTGCGTAACTTATTATTCTGAATCTGTTTAACTAATTACAGCTTGTTATTTTACCTTTCGATCTGAAGAATGTGGCGATATAGAAGAATTATAATGCACTTTACTGGCATTTTAAGGATACAACTCTACTTGATTTTTCTGTTGCTACATTGGAAAGCAAGTTCTCTTTGATTTTCAACTCAGTATTTGTAGTTTTTTTGGCCCTGTTTCTGTTGTGACATGCTCCCTAGATGAATATTGGATTTTGGGATAAGCTTTTTTCTGTTATTTATTATGATGATTGCTAACAGTAGGGCCTGGTGGAGAATGAAATGGTCCAAAGTAACTAGCCTTAGTTTTCTCAAGAATATTGCGGCTTGCTCACTTGATAAGCAAAATTTTCAGGATTAGTTTTTGTTGAACTGTGTCATTATCGTACCAACATGAATATCCAACTCTAAATACCGTCTCCCCGGAAAAAGATAACAAAAGGCAAAATGTTTCTGCTCTTTTCCCCCGTGGCAGGGTGTTTATTCTATATACTTTTTTTTTAAGCTTCCCTGTTCCCAATCGAAAATGACTTGGATTGCATGGAGGGTAGGCTTTGTGTTAATTGTTTGCTGGTGTAAACAATTTTACCTTGCTTGCCTATTACTGGTTTCCAATTGTTTGCTATAAAAATTAGTCAACTCTTGTTGCAGAATCTCCTTATTGTAAAAGAGGTCGACACTCCAAACCGCTTTGGTGGAATGGAATATCTGGGTTTTGAAAAGTTGACATTTGTGCCCATTCAGGTATTCTAATACTAGCTTGAAACTTAAGATCCAAAGCTCATGCAGTCTATATTTTTACTAATAAATCCAGGAAATAATTAGCATGTTTCTATGGATATACTAGCCTGACACGCAGTTCCTATGTCGTGGACTGAAATTTGGTTGATGAGAAATTGGATGTTCTCAGTTAGTATTTGTGTGAGATTAATTTCCAACACTTGGGTTATTTGCTCTTTCCTTTTTGCTTCTTTCCTTCAAAATTTGTTCTAATTAAAGATTTTTTTGGAACCTATCAATCCTTCTACTGCAGATTAAGTTGATAGAACAATCTTTACTCTCTGCAAAAGAGACGGATTGGCTCAATGATTACCATTCACAAGTGTGGGAAAAGGTAAAATACTCTTGAGCTTGTAGTTGCCCTGATTCGCAATTGTTAACTACTGAGTGATGAAAATGACGTAAGATATAAATGCACTGGACATGGGAATGTAATGCTGATATTTGGTTTTCTTTTCTTTCATTTTTGCCCGCAATGGAAATGAAGTACATTGCCACATTACCTTTTTGATTGTTAGTGCAAGCTTAAAAAGCACCTTCCATTTTAGGGATTGACTTGAGAGCTTTTGACAGGTTTCACCATTACTGGATGGCTCCGCTAGGCAATGGCTATGGAACAACACACGAGCAACCAAGCAGTAATTAAGCATGCCTTTTCATTTCCATTTCATGGAATAGTTATCGAGAACCATTATGCAGATTCTCTGTTTCATGTATTTTAAACATGTAACATATAATAAGACATGCAAGTTTCATGGCTTACCTTCATTTCTGCTTTTTGTTCTTCTATAGCTATTATTACTGATTTTTGCTCTAAAACATCTTCCCCACCCTTTCCTTGTAATAAGCTATAAAGGATCAATTCCGTAGCAAAGAGAACTTTTACCGGTAAACCCAGTTAAGATTGATCAAAATGGAAACTAAATTCTAGTCCTGGGGGATCATCACCTCCCCTTGTACAAGAAGCATAACTATAAGAAGCGTTTTCAAGCTCAGATAACAGCAAAACCTAGGAACCATACAGAGAGTAGAGTTGAATGCTGTATACTTCCTGAGGTGTTCAGTAAAATTAAGATACAAGGAAATCTACGTGAATGTGGAGATGTTACAACCACAGCCATAAACCTATTCTCTAACAATCCTTAGCTCTGGTGTCATATTGGCTTTATTGAATTCCTGCGCCGAGTTAGTCAAATTGACAAATCACTTCTCTTAATGATAGCTTACTCATCACGTCTTCCTTTGAGTTGAATCAAAAGCTGAAAGCTCGCTATACATAGTTGATATTGCATCAGCAAAGTATTCCTTTGCTTGGGGCCTCTTAATCTGCAAGATGTTCAAATCAGAATCGAGAGAGAACTTTTATCTTACCCTGATAATGTTTGGCATTTTGATTTCAGAATTGAATGCCCTTGGGAAATTTGACATTCTAAACTTTTATTCTCTTTATTCTTATTTTTATTTTTTATTTTTTTGGTTGGCAAAGAGAAAAGGTTCTCTTTTAATTTATGAAGAATGCACTCCAATATTTCTATGAATTTACCAAAAGAAAAATGTGTACAACGTCACCTTAAATGTTGGAGTCAGTAGGCCATTCTCCACAGTAAATGGCTCGGGCACCAGTGTTACAGCTTTTGCAAATTCAAAACCTCTCAGCTGTTTGGATCATCAACATTAAAATTAATGATTTACTTACACTGTCAATAAACTACTCTACCCACAGCTTAAGATGATGGGTGAGACCCAAAGATGGATTATATATTATTTTAACATAGACGCTGAAGAGTTCCATCCCATTATTAGTACTAAAGTTACCTGTGCTTCCCTTCCAATTTCATCCATATCAGCAAGAACTACAGCTCTTGCTCTTGGATCATGGCAGAGTTGTCCTAAACTATTATACTGCACAAAGGAAATTTGGATCATCAAAAAAATAACGAAATGACATTTCATGGCTACTTATTATTTCAATTTATGGAAGAAATGATAGAAGCCTGTTAAGAGATCCAAGAAAACCAAAGGAAATTAATTCAAAATGTTTTTGGAAGGTGACTAATAGGCAATGATATGGCGTACTCACTGCTCACTTTAGCAAATGACTCATGGAAACCACAGCCTACTATAGTGGCTATACTTAGGTATTTAATGAGGTCCCCAATTATTCCCAACATGATGGACAAAATCATCCGGGAAAGGTCTGGTTATGATTAGCTATCAGAGATGGCTGAGATGCATAGGTTGTTGACAACTTAGTTGAGAAAATTGCACAGGTTGAGGGCAACTATAGAAATGATGGCAGAAAAAGGAAAATGTTATTGACATATCCAACATCCGATGCTTGAGAAGCATAAATCCATTTAGAAGTTTGGTAAAAGAATCAGTTATCATCCATGGAGAGGATTTCAGAATTCCTCAGAACTGTGATCAAATTGTAAAAATTTGATATAAATTTCAATCAGTTTATTCTATAAACCTATAAACTGTTCATAAGGTTTTGAAGCCGAGCCTTTCCAGCAATGGGGCCTATAGAGTGCTGATTTCACTCTTTGTTATCCTTTTGACAACAAAACAGACTTGATCTGGCTTCATCTGTTTGACAGAAATGAATGCTACCAAAGGAAAAAATCTAAAGGCCTAAGACCTATAATCATCCGTACTCGGAAATTAAATAAAAGAAAATTTTTACCATCCACCAGAAGTACAGATAACCACTCACCGTGATCCCCTGGGATGCAGCCTGATCCCTCAACACATCTGGATCTACTGCAACTATGGCCACCAAAGAGGAATTGAAGCTATCACCTGCAAAAGCTTAAGTAGTTAGTAAATACTACCAACAGAGACATTGAGTACAGCATACCATCGACTTAATCTTACCATATATAAAACACTGAGAGACAAATCTGGACTTTGTATATACATTCTCAACCTTCTCTGGTGCAACGTATTCTCCCTGGGCCAACTTGAAAATATTCTTTTTCCTGTAAAAGTTGACAACAGAATTTCAGGAAGGTGTTAATCTTTCACACACAAACAGAATGAAATAAAATAGGGGGTGAGGAATACAACAATAAAAAACTGTATTCTATAAGCCATACAACAGAAAAGGTATCTTAAAGGATACTTTATATCAGAATTTAGTTCAAAGTAAGGGGAAAACAAAAAAAATAAAATAAAATAAGTCAAGAACAAAATCAAAAGTCTTGACATTGTATGAGATGTAGTAAACCTGATGGCTCACCACTACCTAAAGGGATAACAAATTTAAGTGTTTAATCTTTTGGGATTTTTTAAATTTAGTACCAAACTTCTTAAAATTTTCAATTTAGTGACTAATCTTTTTAGAACTTGCATAAATCAAGTCAAAAGGATGTTTTTGATGATGTGGCGTGTCCACTAAATGCCACATGGATATATATCAATTAGTCGCATAAAAAAAACAACATTTCGATTTGATTTATACTAATTTTTAAAATTTAGCCGCTAAATTGAAAACTTTAAAAAACTTGGGACTAAATTGTAAAATATCCAAAAAATTGTACACTTTTGAATATGTTATCTCATTACCTAACAGTCTCACTATCATGCAGTGGAAAAGTATCGGGATTCAAACATGAATCCTTCAGTTATTCTTTCTTGTATACGAAGTAGTGAAAATTTATTTTCTTGATTACAAGAATAGAAGAAATATAAAGGTAACCTAACCTATCAATGATCTTTAGGCGTCCTCCAGGCAACCACAAGCCAATGTCTCCAGTATGCAGCCAACAATCATCATCAATTACTTCTCTCCTGCCCATTTAAAATGTCATTTAGGTACTCTAAATATTAAGAACGTATAAAAACAACATAATTCAATATCCTGCAGATTAAGTACGTATGGGTTTCATCTTTGTAGTAGCCTTGGAAGATTGTAGGACCTCTGACACATATTTCACCACGGGGATGTGGCTGATCTTCAGATGAGTAATTCATTTCAGGAACATCCACTAGTTTGACCTCTAAAACAGAGAATGTGAAATATAGAAATTAGAGACAAGCAGAAGCCTGTAAGGAGATAAATTATACATTTCACTCAATAGTAGTATCCTAAGTGGTTTACCATTAAGTTATTTTCCTTCTAACCTTCTTTTCTCTGAGTCTCCAAAACAAAATTGAGGAATGCCCAATTTGTTTACCCCTTACCGTCATGAATAACCATCAAAGAAACAGTTATCTAAAAAAGCCACTATATGATTCTAGATGCCACCATGACTACAATGTAATATATAAGATAAAACATATTATAGTCGTAAGGACATGCAGCCAATAAGTATATGCAGTACATAGGCAAACAAATAGTGAACTGGAAATCCAACTACTAACCACAGGAAGCATTAGGAGACCCAACATGGCCAACTAAATTGTCACCCTCATTCATAATGGTTATGACACAAGAGGTCTCAGTCATTCCATATCCCTCAAGCACCTGACAGCCAAAGCACCTGCAGCATTCACAATGAATAAGTACATGAGTGGATTGCTTGAATAAGCAACCCTACCCTCACATTCCCTCTTAGACCCACAAGCATGAGAGAGAGAGAGAGATCAACTTACACCCTTAGAAACTCCATTACATCAGGAGAAAGAGGTGAAGCACCAGAACCCATTAAGCGAACTCGACCCCCAAGCTTCGCCCTTATCTTGTTAAATACCAATCTGTCCCAAATAGGAGATGGATTCCGACCTGAAGCAGTTCAATTGAAAATAAAAAGTAAAAACAAGCATCTGTAGCTTCCAACATACTAAATTCAAGGATTTCTAAAATGCAGGTTTTCTAACTTCAATATCATGTCATTAGAAAGCATATTCTGCTCTATAATATTATTACATATTTTTGGCATTCCAATAGTGGTTGATCTATTGGAAGGCTACTCTTAAGTTAAATTGCATTCATTGGCACACATACCACTGGATATTGCTTGCTTCTTTGAGTTGTAGGCTGCTCTAAAAAGTCTCTCCCTTAGAGGTCCAGATGTCTTCACAGCATTTATGATTCTACAACAATGCACTTAAGTTAGCATGCCCAAATGACTAAGAGCTATAATGAGCTACAACCATAAAATTACCCATCATATATTCGGTTATACAACCGAGGAACACTGCAAAATATAGTTGGCCTTAGAGCAGCCAAATCATCTATCAATTTCAGATTGTCCTGCAAATAAGAAGGGCTAAAAGTAAGGAGACCTAAGTGAACCCAGCAAGTGATTTTTTAACAATTCAAATATGATAATTCAGTCAAATAGCTTCTGGGAATTCTTGTTCAGTCTTTTCCCACATATGTAAGCAAACAAACACTGCCTATTGAGAACTGTGCAGAAGTTTAACCATCTAACTTGCTTGTGACGCACGCATTCAAACCACCATTAACATCCTCAATGTGCAAAACTAAAGAAGTCAGTTTATTTTCTAGAAGCTTAGCAAACGAGATCCTGTAAAATATATGTTCTATATGATATGCATGAGATCAACTAGTAAATGATTCTTTTGATGCATGCACCAACTAATCTCAGCAAAGTTCTATATATTCAAGTATGATAAGACCGGTCAGGTATATTAATTAGTATGCGGATATTGGGTAATCTCAAAGAGAACTAGAACACGAATAAGTTGACTTTTATGCAATATTATAAAGGGTGAAGTTCAATACCATAAGTCACATGCTTTATTGGAAACAGTTAAAATACATCACTAGGATTGCAATGTAAATGTCACATGGCTGAACTGGATCAATGTAATTGGAGAAAAAAGAGGACAAAATCCTCACTTTCAGCCACAATTTATCATTGCAACTAACATGACCAAAAAGCTTGCAGTTGCTAGACATGAAATTTGAGCCACATACCCCCTGGTAGAAGCCAACAGCAACGCCATAGTAAACTGTTGCAATCTGATTAGTTCGTTCATAAATGTGTGCCAAAGGTAGATAGGATATATAACTGCACCAACATAATTTCTATTTCACATCACCATAATAAAAATATTTTGTTTGACTGAAAGTACAACTCAGAACTTAAAAGTAACATCCCCAACTAATTCACAAAAAAAATCATAACTCACATATCAGAGGGGATGAATTTGACTGCCAAAGTGAAACCAGCAACGTTTGCTATTAGGTTTTCATGCGTCAATACAACTCCCTTTCCACAGAAATCAAAGGGTAACTATTATGCCATGAAATCTTTAACTATAGAAACTCAAAAGAGCAGCTTGAGCACCCTCGGTCCTACCTTTGGTGTTCCAGTGGTACCACTGGTGTAGCATATTGTTGCAACATCCTTTGGCTTAGGCGGCAAAAAAGGCTGCAAATTGCTGCGGCCCTAAAAGAGAACCATTTTACATAGGTCGATCTTTTACTTGAATAGAAACATTACAAGTATAAATGTATTTCCAATTGAAAATTGCTGCTCTAAATTGCAAATTATGGATTAAGATGGGCATATTGAACAGTCAAACTAGATGGTAAGACATTTTTTCATGGTAGGAAGTATCTAATACAACAGGCATCAGGAGGAAATATAAAAGCATCTCCACATGGAACAAGGATCAGCATATTATGACTTTCACTGCAATAATGAAATCTGGATTTCTCTTGTTCCGTGTGGTGCGAATGACTAAAATCCATGTAAGGACTCCCCATTAGTAAATTATTCAAATGCAAATTGAAGAAAACAATTCGAAGAGAAAACAGAAGCGTTTTCTATATTGAATTGAGATATATGTACAGAGGATTTCTATGGTATATATACAAAAACCCTAGAAATATTTTGGAGATATTCTAGCTATCAAATCTCCCAATAAGATATTAATTCCTAAATATATACACGGAAATAATCAACTCTAATAATTCTTGTCAACACTCCCCCTCAAGTTGGTGCATAGATATCCCACATGCCCAACTTGCAAACAAGATTATGAAATTGTTTGTTGTAGAGTCCTTTGGTGAAGACATCTACCAATTGTTCGTTAGACCCCACATGGGATAAATGTGACAAGAAGGATACGTGCTTGAGCATTTAATTGGTCACAACTACCCACGAGTTCAGAGTGGCCAAAAGCAGAATCAGAGTTTTTTTAGAGTATTGACAATAAATTGCAAATATGATCCAAGTAATAAATCCCTAAATTTCATTTTGGGTAAACATACTTTTCAAGTAATTAATATTTTTTAATGGATGAAAACAAGAAAATTGTTAATCCCCATGTCTCCATAGTCCACCAATTTGGCAGAGTCCAATTTTTAGTGGTTCAAACTTTGAAAGTTCATATTGATGTGAGTCATTTTCAAATGTCCAGGCCTTAAAACTACTAATTCATAAGCCAGGGCACATCAATTAGCCAAAAAGAAATTTCTAAACCTACCATCTTCAAAGCCTTGAGTAACAAATGAACAAGGAGACATATAAAAACAATATCCATAGTTATTTCTTATCAACAAGAATGTCTAAGGAAAAGTTAGAAGGAAACTTACCTCATCAAACAGTTTTTGATATGATAAAAGTTTGACTCTTGATGAAGGAAGCGATGGCAAGTGTTCATCCACACCCCCCACAACCTGCCATCACATATAAACAAAACTTGTTGCTACAATAGAAAATTATTCAGTTCACTCAAGGCTAAGACTTTTCAAAATCAATTCTGGAAGTACGTACCACTATCAGCCGTGCAGATGGAATCTCAGATATAAAGCTCAAAAGCTGCAAGTTTCAAGAGGATATATAAGGTATGGTAAATCACAAGTGATGGTCTTATTTATACTTGTAAGTAGAAGTGAAACAATTCCACAAAGACAAAAAAACTATACAAAATAAAGAGGATAACCCATAATAAATATCATCAGCATTTCACTTAACAAAAAAGCACACGCAAAGAGCTTCCACTTTCAACAATAAAAGCAGAAGTATCAATTCACATTTTTCAGAACACAGTTTTATCAATCTTTATACAACAAAAACATTTCAGAAATCTAGAACAAATGATTTTCAGAAATGTTATAAGCAAATTGCACCACAAAAGAGATACGGATCTAGCGAAGGGAGGGGGGGAAAAAAAGAAAACTCAACTCATCTGAAAGCTTAATCAACATGCAGTAGGCATGTCAGTTTCATTCATGCAGCTCAGTCAGTTTCAGTCATATAGCTCACTGAAAATAAGAAGCTTTTATTGAAGTATAAGTGAAAGGTAGGGCAATGTGAAAGGAGGAACCTAACTTACGGTGTTCAGAGTTTCTGGAACACAAAATATAGCCTGCACATCAGCGTGATTCACAACATACTTAACTGCCTCAGGACCTGCAAGTCAAATTATGTAATGTCAATATTAGCTGGAAAGTCCAGCAAATTTGCAACCGAACAGTCAAATACACACCGAGAGTGTCATATAAAGGGACCGAGATATACGAATATGCAGCACATGCGTGATCCACAATCAGCCATTCTGGTCTATTTATAAAATACAGTCCAATGCGGGCTCCCTGTTGAGTAATAACTAAATTAACTAAAGCACTTAACTATTAAGTACAGTATTAAGTGGTTATAAGAACAAGCTGATATAAATAAGAAGCAGAACACACATTTTGCAAGCCATTAACTTGAAGTCCAGAACCTATTGCTTCCCTGGCAATGCCTGCTTCTCCATATGTCATCCATGTGTATCTTAGATCCATCAAGAAAAAGAACAGCTAAAAGTCACATAATCCGCAAAGTTCAATTAACTATAAAATGAAAATGTACAATCAAAAACTCACTCTCCAACCCTTCCATCAGGTCGAACCCGCGTGCCCAAATAGTTGTAATCAGAAAAAGTTTCAACAGCACGACTATCGATAAACAACCGAAAGTAATATCAATAGAGGAAAGATGAAAACAAATCAGAGTCTTGTAGAAAGTTAAGTCATTTACGTAACGAATTGAAAAAAACAATAATTTCAAGTGATTAGTTTAGAGAGAGAGAGGTCATCTTACACAAAGTTATCGTGCAAAGTAGCAATCTCCGGGTGATCGGGGAACCTACTTATAAGCTTCAACGGAGAGCGAGCAGACCTGTACACATTCCACTTGCCATTTTGCAATTTCTCTGGTAAAACTACACTGTAGGTTTGGCTCAGGATGCCTAATCAAGCAGCAACAGGAACAGCAACAACAACAACAGTACCTTAAAAATGACTGAAAAACTAAGGACGTTACAATATATAGCAACTAAAATGTGACAGGATTACTGTGGTCTGAGGCGGTGAGGCTAGGACGGAGAGTGGAGGAGTGGTCAAGGGCGCCGGTGGGGAGGAGATGAGACTGGATGGCTTTGAGGCGCCGGTGAGCAGAGGAATCCATGATGTTCTCGAAATGAAGACGGGCACGCTTTCCCGGGCAGTTACGTGACTACTTACTGCATTTGATCGTTTAGTACAAAATAAGAAAGACTTTTCTTTCTGTATTACTATTCAAACACTGAAGATTAGCTCTGACGTGGCTATTGACTTTATTATAAGTTTGGAGATTGAAATCATAGTCGATAGCGTAAGGCTCGTGAGAAAGACTTGAAAGAGAGGTTTGGGTCAGTTTATGTTTAATACTAATAGGAGAAATGGGGATTTTAATCAAACCAATACTAATAATTTGGTGGATAATTTTGTCTTTTCATATAAAGTTACACAATTATTAATTATATTTTTTAATTTTTAAATAAATTATTAATTAAGTTACGTAATTTAATATAGATAAAAATAATAAAGTGACCTAATAAATAATCTAAATTAATAGGTCAAAGTTCGAGTAAAAAATGAATCTCAATTAATATGGACTAGACTCATATCGACCTTGTGATGGGAAAGTCTGATATGAAAACTATATAAAGATTAAGGTTTCTTGCAGTTGCTCAGATCAATCGTAAGCATAAGAAATCTTTAACCTGTTAAGAAAGATTACGTATTATAAAAACTATAGAAAAACTTAACCTGTGTCCCAGAGAGCACTTTCCATAAAAGGTCCTGAAAAATTCGTGATCGTTTAGAACTTGAAATCAGTATCTAAATCAAAGATAAGACCGAAATTAAGTATTCCACATTACCTTCGTTTTTTAATCTTTTCATGTAAATCTAAGGTACGTAATAAGGTCTATACTACATATTACATGTCTATTTCTTTGTTAAGAAGTTCTTTTAAATTTTATTTCCCTTCTTGAAATGTAAATTATTTGGTACCCAATCACTTTTGCATGCCCTATGGCTTATACCAGGCTTATACCGATCTAAGCGACAATTTTTTAAGCAAAATAATAGTACTTTATTTATAAGAGTTAGGCCTCGAATAGATTTAGGTACGAGTAATCCACGTCCAGACTCAATTAAAAAAACGTTATTTTATATATTTAAATTTAAAAAAAAAATAGCAAGACCGGTCAGCCCATTGTCATCCCTAATCCCGATCTTGCATCTTTGGCCTCATTTTGCATAACAATTAGAAGTCCAAACATTGGTATCTCATAAAACTTGAAATATACATATAGAATCCAAAAAGTTTGGTGGGCATTTGAAGATTACTTAGAGATGACTTTAATGAATCTGTTCAATGAAGCAAAAAGGCCTGCTGCTTGGTTGAACAAAGTTGGTTCCTGCTCAGATTTCTCATGCACATTTCCAAATATTATCTGCGGGGATCAGTAGTTTCATTTCAGTTACAAATGCTATCTTCAGTGAATGAATGAGGATAAAATCTAACCTCCAGTTCTTCAGCATCAGGACGTCTGTTGAATTCTTTCGCAAGCAGATATCTGTTAGGTCTATCCCTGTCATCATAAAAGACCTTCCACGCTCTGGCAAGGAGAGAAATGAGGAATCAGAGCTAAGTTATCTGAGATCATTTATGCTTGAATGCAGTCAGTTCAAGTACACAGGGAGAAAAGAAACAGCAAAACTTACCCTGGGTAACACCTAAAGACAGCTCCCTCTGGCAGAGGTCTCATTGAGTAAACTGTGGTGAAAGTGCTTCAAAACATATTACACGGTTGGTTAGTTGTCAGTGGTATGACAAAGTTCTTCAGTTAATTAGAGAAATAACACAACACCTCACCTTAGGAAGTAGCGCCTCAAATTACGAACATTAATCCCGACTCCGACATCCTCACTGATGAGACGTGGGTTCCACATGATGAGAGGCCTCGGCTACGAATATACGAGGCGGATGTACCATCAGCTAAACAATTATTCGAAATGCAAACTGGAGTACATTGATTCTTTGTACAGGTTAGGCAAGAGTTTGTATGACCATTGTTCTTATGTAATGCAAGCCTGAGCGCCGTTGAAACTAAATATGTGACATATATGTATTCCCTTGACGAAATTATGCAATTTTCCAAACTGTTTGTTTCCTTTTATAGACAAGTCCATGAAGCACACAACAGGAAATTCCTACTTTTCTCATACTGTTACTTCAGGCAGCTCAAAGATGAACAAAATACCACCAACTCAATAGTGAAGACTCCAATTTTACATTTTATGAAAATTTAAACGTTCATACTGGATAACCCTGCAACTGAAAGCTTTAAAGCTGTCCTCCCAACTCATTTAGAAGTGAGAATTAACTATGGTGTCATCATACAAAACATTCTCACTTGATTTTGAATTGATTTGCACACCAAGAAACCTTCTTGAAATCATCATACATGTGCAATTATCAGAAGTTAAAAGAAATAGATGCTTATGACACCAATCCTCGTGAAGAGCAATACTTGCAATGAAGTATGAACCGGAAGTAAGTTAGATACCGGTTCACCTGAGAGATCAGATGCAATCCTCTTTACAGATTCCAACATCTGATAATCAGGGACAACCATGACCACAATCTCATCTTCACTTTCAACAGGTTTCCGGTCACTTAGACTGTGACAATATTGAGGAAATAAGTTTAGTACATATGTCAATGCAAAATACTACTCACTACTTACAACAGATATACCATACAATTGAATGCATATATAACTGCTACCCACTTGTACATTTTATAACACTTGGAATTGCAATGCATAAAAGTGTTACATGAAGTAACTGATCCAACTTGAAAAGAATTGGTTCAGAGAAATTGAACATCTATTGGAAAATTGTTCTATAAGGACAATACCTGGAGAATCCAAAAGCAGCATCACTCCACTGGTATTTTAGAAGCGCAGCAGCACCAGCATCAGGGAATATGGCTTTGACTCTCTAAGCATTAGCTGAATTAGTGGACAAGCAAAGTGATGCAGCACATAGGTTTTTAACATTCACTGTTCATTTTGTAGTTGTATAGTGTATTAAATTAAAGATACAATAGAGAATAAAACTTATGGAATAGTTGTGCCATGGTATAGCCACTGCTTTGAAAGCAAAATTCAACATGACCGTGGTGCAATGGATAACGCTGTTTACGACCTCGTGCACTTGAGGTCGAAGACTTGGAACCCACAGAAAATACAATCGCCCAGAGAAAAGAGTGTTATCAGTTTGTCAGTGCAAAGAGTGGCTGGAAAAGATTCAATATACAGAACTAAATCAGACGTTAGAAGCGAATCCGTGTGTGAGGCAACAAACGTGAAGAAAAATTTAGAAAACGTTACTTGCAACATTTAAAAACTGAAAGAGATAGAAATGTGCAAAGACTCGATCAAAGAATAACTCTCCAATAGAAAAATAAACAAGTTCGACTCATAAAAGATAGGAAATAGCCTAATCTGAATCGATAACAAGCATCCACACCGGCCTAGCCGGCACATCAGAATTTGGCCTAGATCCAACCTCTTACCAAAGTACTAAGGGATAAGCTACTCAAATCTTGTTAAACACTTTAAATATAAATACTAAAAAATTGTTTATACCCCAATGTGGGACAAGAATACAATACATTTGATAAACAAGTAAAGGAGAGGGCCATTTATCCAACAATCCCCTACTAAATGGCTTGCTAACTTTGAACTGGGGAAAAAAAGGATTATATACTTAAGCATCAATTTCTTTCGATTGAATTCATACCTAGTGATGTGAGGCAACAACTTAGTTAATAAAGTGAATTTCTCTTGAACTTTATAGACTTAGGATGAGACCCTCACAATTCATATTATACCCTTAATTTCTGCGAATTCTGCAATAAAAAGAAGATAAATCACAAGAAGCACTTTTTATGGCCATGTGCATACCTTAAGTACTCACGAGTGCTTTAGAAAGACAACCTAATTCTTTCATAGAAGGAGGCCTCACCTTCACACACAAGTAAGTGATTTTTCCAAGTCTATCACCCTACAGACTCCCCATTAAGGGTTATGAAACCATTAAGACCCAATATGACTCAACCTCTGTAAAATTGTATCTATCAAGTCCATCATATTATGACCATCACAATGGGCTATGAATCTTATAAAAATCAAGTGGTGAATCTGTCAAATCCGTGTCTCCAGGACCATCTAAATAACAGGGCTATGGATTCATTAAGAGCTTGAGGCTCAACCTCACTTAAAAAATAACTAGACGCCATAGGGATGAGAATGTTGTGCACATTGAGGACTCACATGGCTTTGTTTGACCATAATATGATATCCACCATACTCTCTCAATCCATGGGCTTAAGCCTTATCCCCCTCGACGATTCAAAAATTACTTTCCTTTTTGATCCTTTAGAGAAAGGGTCTATCATGTTCCTCTCGTATCTCATATGCTTCGAGAAAATTACTTCATTTTTTTTCATTTGTTTGATTGCACTATGTCTAATGCAAATGTGTCTTCTTTGTTATTGTACATCTATTTTTTGCTATCACAATGGTTGCTTGTTAATCCCAATGTAGGAAAACGGGTACATTTGGTTTCCCCACAATGGCACACCTGCTAGCAAGTTCCTCAACCATTCAATTTATTCAATTACCAACTCAAGAGCAATAAAATCAAATTTCATGGTGGAGCGCGTTATACATGTTTGTTTTGTAGATTTCCATGATATATCAGATTCACTCAAAGTAAAGACATAACTACTAGTAGAGCAAACTTCATCATTGTCAGATACCCAATTTGCAACACAAATCTTCAGCCTTATATTTAGAACTTAGGAGGTAAACCTTGATGTATCTCGAATAATCATCAATAAAAGTTAATGATATTTTTTATTCCCTTTAACAACATAGTTCTTAAAATAAGCTAAATCTGTATGTATCAACTCAAGCAACTCTGTGCATCCAGTTGTTACATATTTAAACAGTATTTAGCAAACTTTACTTCTACACACACAGAGCACTTAGAAAAGTCATCATCCACAACATTTACCAAATCCATCTTTCTAAGCCTCTTAATAGAAACAACATTAAATGTCTTAGCTTAACATGCTATAAATTAATAGATTTAGCAATATAAGCAAACACAATAGAAGAGTTAGCATTGAAAGCAGGAGAAACAATGTTCAGTACGAAGAGTCCATCAACTAAGTACTCCTTTCCCACAAAGTCCCCATTTCTAGCAATTACGACCTTATCAGCCTCAAAAACAATTTTCAATCCATCCCTATTAACCAAGCTAATAGAAACTAAGTTCGTACGCTAGGGGGAGACACACAAGACATCATTCAAAGCTAAAGTTTTTCCATAAGTAAGTTTAAGGAAGATCTTTCCTTTACCAAGTACTCCAATAGTTATAGAGTTTCCAATGAAGACGCATTCTCCATCTGCAACATCCTCAAACTGGTGGAGCAACTCCTTATTGGCGCAAAGATGCTTCAAAGCACCAGTATCCAACACCCAAGCAGTTTTGTTCTCTACCAGGTTAGCCTCCACAACTACAGGAGCTATAATTTCATCCTTTTCAGCAAGACTGACTTGGAGTGTAAACCGAGTAATAGGCTTCTGATCTTGATTTTGCTAGCCTTTACAAAGATGGCACTGATATGCCTTATGGCCTAGTAGACATAGCAAGTCAGCTTCTTCTTCTAAATTCCTCCATCACCTTTCTTGAATTGATTTTGCATTTTTTGTTGCCCATTCTTTTAATTCTTCTTGCCATTGACTTTGACCCTATCCTTAGAAGTACTAGCAGAAGACTCAACTAAGTTAGCTTTAACAGAAATAGAAGAAACAAAATTGCGCTTATCTTTAAGGCAATTAGCCTCCTTAGTTCTCATATTACTAATGAGCTCCTAGAGATTCATGTCTTTCTTCTTGTACTTCAATTGATTTCTATAATTGCTCTAAGATGGTGGAAACTTCTTTAACAACACTTTTGCTTGCAATGTCTCACACATCTTTATGCCCTCAATTACCAGATCATCCATAAGGTTCTTATATTTGTGAACTTGCTTCATCACTGGCTTGTCCTCCACATTTGAAATTTCAACCATTTACCTACTGTATTTTTTTTTCTAGCATCATCTGCCCTATACTTCTCTAGAGCGTCCCAAATAACCTTAATAGGTTTTTGATTCACAAAGAGATCAGATAGAGAGTTGGTCATATGGTTTAGCAAATGTCCTCTGACTATCTTATTATCCTTTTCATGTTTAATCCTAGCTTCTTCTTCAATGGGTGTGTTAGGAGTTTTTAGAGGTTGTGGCTTTAACAGATGAAAGATCAGTGAATAACATATAATCTACTTATGATTGTTTAAAGAAAATAAGCAATTTTTTGGACCAATATTTGTAGTTGGTTCCATCCAAAGGTTTAAATTTAGAGAGTTCAGGTAATATTTTGTTCAATGATACAACCATGGTAGATTTCTACTGTGAAATGGTTTTGCTTTCAAATTGTGAATAGTTGTGAAGTGGTATAGCCACTACTTTGAAAGAAAAACTTCGGCATGACTGTGGTGCAATTGATGATGTTGTTTGCTCTCCAAGGTTAACACAACTAGTCTACAAACTCGTGCACTCGCGATTGAAGACTTGGAACTCACAGAAAATACAATCGCTCAGAGAAAAGAGTGTTATCAGGTTTTTTATAAGTTTATCAGTGCAAAGAACAGCTAGATTCAATACACAGAACCAAATCAGAAATTAGAGGAGAATCCGTGGGTGAGGCAAAAAACATGGAGACAAATTTGGAAAACGTTCGTAACATTTCTGGAAAAGGTTTGCAACATTCAAAACTGAACTCTTTAGTCCGGGCGGCACGTGCAGATTTGGCCTAGGTCCAACCTCTTACCAAAGTACTAAGGAATAAACTATTCAAGTCTTGACAAACACTGATTTCAATATATAAAGACTAAAAAATTGTTTATACCCACTAATGTGGGACAAGAATACAACACATTTAGTAAACAAGTAAAGGAGGGAGCTATTTATCCAACATATAGTCTCTAAATACTCTTTCCTTTTCATTTTGTCCGGTCTTACCATTGTTTAGAAATCAACTCGCAAAGCTTGGATTCACTTATATTAAGGACCTTGGTTCTGTTAATTAGATCTTAGCAAACTACGATATAAAGTTGGAGTGAGAGTGAACCTGACATCCTGTTTCTTCAATAAGTGTGTCTAAGAAAATCCTTGACAGTTTCCACAGTTCAGCTTGGGCACCTTCATCATCTAGAAACTGCAGTTGAGGAATCAAGAGCTCGACCTACAAAAGATAAATTTGAGCATTACAATGTAGTTTATTTTGTGTATACAAAAATTTATTTTTTTCCTTTTCCATTTTCACCTACTATGGCTCTCATTCCTCCTGAAGACACAAACAATCCACTTGATTCGCTAGATTGCCTGACTGCACCCTCCAGGTCAGAAGGCAGGCAGCTGAAATAGACATAAATGTATACCATTAAAATCTTTTCTTCCATACTCATAGTACATAATAGGCGAAGTAACATAATATCAAGAATCAAAATCATTTCTACAACTCGGGTTTTTTAGACATGTTAAAGACATACATAGCATACACAGAAAACTTTTGACTGCCTTCAATGGATTAATCAAGTTGAACGAATGATTTTCTTATAAATGGAATCATGACCACATAACCAAAATAATCTTGTTCAGAAAATAAGGTGGTTAATCTACAAGGAATAAAATCGAGGACATTTATTTGAATGAACTGATAATTAACTGATAATTCCATGAAAAATCACGAGACCCGGTACTGGAATTGACCGATATCTAATGAGAATCAAGTATACGTCATTTCCCAACTAATTTCACACCATTGCCGATAAAAAACGATTGTGAACCTGTCATCTTCTGGACTTGTTTGTTGCTGTGTTTGAAACTGCGAGGTGGCGTATTCTGGACTTTCTTGAGGAGGGTCACCTTGGAATTTCTCAAACTTTGCAAAGATTCTAGAGCTGGTAAAGGTTCTGTCTTGTGAACTCCAAATGAAGCCATTGAATTTGGGGTGCGAAAAAGATAAGGCAGAGTGAGTGGCTGATGTTGAATTGCTAAATGTCTTTGATGCAAAGGAGCAGCATAAGGAACAACATGTGATCGGAGCAGCCATCAAAGATAACTACGTCACCAGCTGCCACAAACTTTTTTTTTTTTTTTTGAAAATAACTAGCTTCCTAAGTCGTGGACTCTCTCTTACGTTCCTCACAAAGAAACTTACTATGTATTTGCTGGGAAAGACAATTGTTGATGTCAAACAGCAAAATCTGCCACATCATCAACAAACAACATTTTCTTTTTTAAAAATCAGACAAACAACATTTTCTCTTTTTTATATTATTTTTAAGACCATGTAGTCGAAATTAGAGAATAAATTGACTAGAAAAATATAAGGTAACTTGGAAACGTACTTTTACTTTTATAATTAGTCAGCATACATTATCTTCGTAAACGTAGTTATTAGTGGTCGACACAAGTCAGGGAGATTTTAGCCTTTATAAACTGACACGTTCACATCCGTCTTGTTGTCTTTTGTTTATACGTGATCTTCATGATATATGCATCCTAACTTTGCTTTGATTTTCTATTTAAGACCACATTTTTATCGCACATCTTAACGTGAAAATGATGTAGGCATTTTTGTTTCACAAGTTACATTAGCCAAATAACCTACCTATTGATTTTATGTTTCCTTTTAATAAACCCCCTTGAGCTTTATTATCTTTTCTTTTTATGCTAACCACATTACATGCTTTTAACTTATACATTAATTCTCAAGAAAAAGAAATCATCCCATCATAGCGTAAACACAGTTTATCATCTCCATACACTTCAATCTCATGTTACTGTAAACAGAAAAATATAAAAGCGATAAACAAAATGAATACTAAAGATGAACTAACCAAGCAGCAGAGCAATAACAAAGAAAAAAAGTATAACAGGCAGAAGATAAATGAGTTCAACAATATCAGTAGAAGTTGAAATAAAGATAAGCAAACAAAATGAAGACTCTCGGACACAGAAGTTAGTGGTAAATATCCGGCCAAACTCAAGTTCTCTGATGTTGGCTCTGGCCTTCTACCTCTGCTCTCTTCTTGCCCAGCTGAATGGTTGCTCAAGTTCATTGGGATTCAGCTTCAACTCTCGATTTCTGCCTCTGTCCCAAACTTCTACCTCTCTGTTGTGTTTCTTTCTTCCTCCCCCATGTTTCTATTATTTCTTCTCTAAGCCAAAGTATGTTTCTTCGCCTCCCTTCTCTCTATCTATTCTTTCTCCCAGCCTACCCCTCTAACCCTTGATCCCCCATTTCTTTTCTATCTAGCCTTTCCCTTTTCTATCTATAGGCCGAGTCTAGGTTTAGGGAAAGTTTTATCTGGGCCGTCAAAGCCTTTAACACATTACACATTAGATTGCAAAGGGAATGGAGTCACAGGTGTGACTCATTGTCACCCCCGTGCAGCCATGGTCACGGGTGTGGCCATATAATTCATGTGTCACACCCATGACTTACATGGTCATAGGTGTGACCATGTAATTAAGTGTGTAGCCATGCAATTAAAACGTGTGACCATGCAATTAATCTTTGTGACATGCACTTAACGTGTCACACTCATTTTCATGAAAATTTCTTCTAATTTTCATGCAACATTCATAAGACAATCCAATTAACATTCATGAAATATTCACACCATTTTCACTCAATTCACCACAAATTTGGATTAAAAACATAAGAATTTATAACCAAAATCAAGGTATGAATGCAAGCAAAATTCAACAGAATTAGACACAATAATTTCCCTACACTTAAATTATATTTGTCCTCAACCAAAATAAAGAATACTAGACTAAATAAGAACAAACAATGAAAACAAGAATACATCACTTGGTCTTTCAAGTTTAAGAAAATTTAACTTTTGACTTGTCCACTTGTCCACTTCTTAAGACCTTAGCCAATTTCCCTAAACTAACTAGTTCTGTTTGAACTAGTTCCATTAACTCCCATCTTTTCATCACAATTATCTCCTAAGTTTTCAACGTCATCTTCTTCTCACAAGTTTCTTCAATGGCATTACACTCATTTCTATTTTCTATACATCAATTTACTTGCCAAGTAACATTTTTCCTAGTACAATAATATGCAACATTTTCGAAAATTATTCCTAAAATCCACCAAAATTCAAAATTAACCAATACACTCTCTAAATAAAATTTTAATACAACAATTTCATAATTTTCAATAGTATCACATCACATGTCAATTATACCCAGAATTATCCATTAATGCATGTACAATTATTTTCATGTGCAAATATCTAATGTTCACATGTATATGTATGTCATACTATACATGAACATGAAAAACATTTCTAATCTCTCAATAATCCCTCATATTTCCTATTTTAGCCTTAACATGAGTAACGGGATGTTACACTCTCCCTCAGTTGCATCGACCAGTAATTTATAGCATTCATCACTTTTTTTAACCATGTCTAACTCCTTTTCTTCTTCTTCTTGCAAGATGAAATCAAAATATGCAATATTAATTTGATCAATAAAAGAATAATCTTCAAAAACAGTAGTAGTAGGAATAGGTTCAACATTAAAAATTGAAAATTCTACTATTTCTACCAAAATAGTCGTGCCTAGTTTTCCGTTCTTTACATCAATCAAGGTATCGGTGCCATAAAAGACCTCCCTAGGAGTATGATGTGCTCCTTCCCTTACTCTTTAACCTCCCCCATATCTAGGACAACAAAATCTATGGGAATAATCAATCCTCTAACCTTCAATAACACATCTTCCATTTTTCCTTTTGGATAACGGATTGACCTATCAACTAATTGCAAACACATGTTTATAGGTCTTAATTGTTCTATATCTAATTTCTCATAAATAGATCGAGACATAATGTTTATACTCGCTACATGACTACTATTATAGCAGTGGTGAGTCTAGGTCGATCCCACAGAGAGTGTGTGTAAAGTTATTGAAATGAAATTAATCAGTGTTTAGATTAAAGGCGTTTTGGATTTTTGAAATACGAAAATAAAATGAAACTAGACTAATAAAAAAATTAAAGAAAACATGCGAAAATGATAAAAGTGGGGAATTCGGTAGGGACCGAGTTTTTTGTTTTAATATCGACCTACACCCTAATTAAACATATTTCGTTGATTTGTTGTTCTTAAACCTCTCCTAGAAACCATTAATCATGGGTTAATAATTAACCCCAATTCTCCTTTAGGTAGTGTTTAATCAAGATTCAATCGTTAATTAAACCTAACCTTCAAATAACCTAGAATACAATCTCTAAATTTAATTAGCCAGTAGCATTATGAATTAGGAAAATCGATTAATCAAGACAGCAATCACATACGATGCGTCATTTAACCTAGGTACTGTTATGTTGATGTGACAAATTAAATTTGTTATCCCGGTATACTGTTCACGACCCTCCTTTTAGCATGAACGAACGCAAACGCTGACACGTAGACATCGTCTACGTTACGTAGGACGTTTGTATTTTATCTCCTGGTTGCTCCTTCTAGACGTTTGCATTTTATCTCCTGGTTGCTCCTCTTGCACTGCTTTTTGGCGTGCTTTCCATTAGCTGAGCTGTTGGTTATGTGTCTGCATTTCATTCCCTTAGCTGTGTTGTTTTCTTCTGGAGTGGACTGCTCCTTTATATTTCTCTACCAATTAATCCAAATGCTTTTCATTAAATTTGAACTCACATTCTTGCATTAGGCATGCATAGCTGTGACCAACTTTAAATATTCTTTGCAATTTTTTCTTCTTGTTTTTAAATTTTCTTCTTCTTACTCCATAAAGACAAATGAAAATAAATATTTGGAAAATGGCCAAAATATAGAGCTTTTAACTCACTTTAATTTCTTTGCTTCCGAGTTGTACCTAGAATCAATTATGAGTCAAAGTGAGTATCTTAAGCAATTTCATGTCAATAATCGCTACGTGTTATGGAATAATTTCATAATCAATTAAGCACCTATCAGTCAAGCATGTCCTTAACCTCATTATCATTGCCCATTGATACTTGCACAAGAAAACTGCCTAGGCCTTTCAATTTAGGGGGTAATTGTTATTGAAGCATTGCACTTGCAATTTCTAAAACTACCACCTTCTCGTTTGGCTCAAACTTTTGTTTTTTGGTGCTTAGTCCCTTGAAAAATTTCACATAAGCTGGAAAGTCCTTGATCATACTTAGCAAAGGCAGATTAATATTAACTTTGGAAAACATGTTATATAGATCAAAAAATTGTTTATCTTGTTTTGATTCCTTAAGGTGGCTTAAATATGGGATCGGTGGTCTATAAGGATTAGTCACCATATACAGTCCTGGTCCTTCATTGTAGTTGGTTGCATGCCCCAGTTTGTCACTTTTCTAAACATGACTTGAAAAGTTATCAGGCCCATTTCATTTTTGCTCATGTTTTTCGTTGGTGAGGCTCTCCTCCTCTTGATTACCCGCATGAGACAGATTAGAAGGGATCTATAACATATCATTTCCATAGCGCATAAGCTTGAATATACCAAAGGATATTCGAGAACATACCCTATGAGAATGGCACGTTAGAACAATCACATTAACTAAAAGGCATCACATATATCACAATTATTCAAAATGATCAAATCTCCTCATTTCATTCACAAAATAAACTTACTTACATTGTACCATTACAATTCATATCCATGTATTTACATTACATAACATTTGAGAGTTTACAACTCTATACAAAATGTTCAACATGAAATGAGATGTTAACTGAAAACATTCTAAACTAGACTCCTCAGATATTAGCTGACCAGACCTTTGAGTCATTCTTATCCCTGAAATAATAGTACTAGAACTATATTAGATCCCTTTAGAAGCTAGGTCTTCCTTATACCTGAAAATCAATGTTGTAATTTTGATGAGTTTGCGAATTCAGTTAGTAAACCATCATCGATGTGTTTACTCTAATCAAAACACAAAGTCAAGTATATAACCAATTTAAAAAAGTTTAACACATCATCTAGTATCAAATCCCACTTCACATTTTGTCACATTTCATCAAGTACAAGTACAACATGTATACAAACATGTCATAACACTATTCCAAAACAATCCATTAATTCATCTCAATCATTCATATGATACATGTAAATTTATATATATGCAAATACATACATGACTCCATTTTCATTTTACTTTGTTGTGACTGAGCGCCTATTTATTGTCCTATATCTATTGTGGATAATGGGCACATTTCATTTATTGTCCCGTATTCGTTGTGGATACCGGGCTCATTATTAACTGAGCCTGTGGCTCTTTGTGCACAATGTTCTTTTCACGTTGGTCACTCCAGTCATAACTACTTTAACTGATTATGCATATCAATGTAATGGAAAGAATCAATTCACATATTATGCTATCAATACTTTTCATTCAATGAGTTCATGTCATTTATCACATTCTTCAAACCTGAGTCTGGCATTCAACATTCAATTGAGTACACATTCCATATTACACATACGATTTGAAAACACTTCCATATATAGTCCCAATTATCAAACTCCTCGGACTAATAATGTTCGGAATCATAGCAATCATATAAGTAACCGTTCAATAATTGAAAGTTAACCAAAAACAATTCAATCATAGTGAGAAACATCTAGGTTAACTTACAGTACGCTCCAGATAAGCTATTACCTTGATGATCCAGTAATGTCTGGATGCTGCCGATCGACTTATGCGTCTAAAGTCATGTAATATACACATAGTTCACATATTACTAAGTTATTCAATCAAGTGAATATTTAATCATGTACATGTATATCTATCATGTTCAATGTATGCTCAATTGACTTTCCGGGAATGTATCCTCATTCACAAATCTTAACCATTCAAACATCATAACTTGTGTATAACTAGTTGCAATTAGGTTTATACCTTAAGTAAACTTGATTACTCTAAATTCATCATTCATACATTTACTAACCCTTTTTTAGCAATATATTCACACAATTTTCCCAATTCTCATTCATTTATACCTAATACACATTACTCATATCCTTCGGATCATATTTGCATTCATAAGAACGCCTTTATACCTTTAACAACTCATAATTTCCAAATTTAAACACATTGATATCAAGACAATCCATTCCTTAAGTAATGCCATCAATTAACAACCTAAACTTATTGAACCCTTAACCAATTAATCAAGCAACAATCTGGGTTCATTTTAAGCCTTAATCAATTCCAAATACACCAATGTAGAGTGACTTATCTTCAACTGGTTCAACAAATTCACAAAATCAAAATTATCATTTAAAAGCTTTGGCCACGATCGTGGGGGACCTTCTCACTATCGTGGGATGAGTGCCCCGAAGTGCATTATCCAATTTCCCTTAATTTTCTAGATTCAAACACCTTTATACCAAATTCAAAACATCTTCATATTAGTCTATTAATTATATCTCAATTATACCATAATTATACTTCAAATCCTCCTCAATTTCATCTCCAATTCCAACTCAAAATCATTCAATTAGCAGCTCATAAACTATTTATCTTTCATGCATACAAAAACAAAACAGAAACTTTTATTCACTTAATCTCATCATATATGTAGTCCTAGTTTTTTTTTTAAATCTAAGAACACTTCACTAGCACCTTTCTTTAGCCTATATTTTCCTTCATTTAAACTTCAAATCTCAATCTAATTCATCCATATAGCAACCTATAACATACAATTCTCATGCATAAAAAACAAAACAGAAAATTATCCAATTCATGTATCATTTTCTGGTACACTTCATCATCAACATCACATGTAATCCATCCCAATTCAATCATCAAGCTCTCTGACATTGACTCTAGCCTTCTACCTTTGCTCTCTTCTAGCCCAGCTAAATGGTTGCTCAAGTTCACTAGGATTTAGCTTCAGCTCTTGATTTTTGCCTTTGTCCCAAACTTCCACCTCTCTACTGTGTTTCTCCCTTCCTCACCCCTATTTCTATTCTTTCTTCTCTCAGCTGATGCTCTGTTTCTCTGCCTCCCTTTCTTCACTCTATCTATTCTTTCTCCCAACCTACCCTTTAACCCTCAGTCCCCCTTTTCTTTTCTGTCTAGCCTTTCCCTTTTCTATTTATACGTCAAGTCTAGGTTTAGGGTAAGTTTTATCTGTGCCGTCAAAACCCTGCATGTGTTACACGTTAGACTACAAAGGAATGGTCATAGGATGAGTATGGCAATCACGGGTGTGACTTTTTGTCACCTCCATGACCATGTAACTTTGTGTGACCATGTAATTCATGTGTCACACTCGTGACTTAAATGGTCACGGGTGTGACCATGTAATTAAGTGTGTGGCCATGCAATTACAATGTGTTTCTATGCAATTAACATGTTTGACATACAATTAACATGTGTGACATGCAATTAATATGTCACACCCATTTTCATACAAAATTGTTCTGGTTTCCATGCAACATTCATAAGACAATCTAATTAACATTCATGTAATATTTACACCATTTTTACTCAATTCACCATTTGGATTAAAAACACAAGAATTTGTAATCAAAATCAAGGTACGAATGCAAGCAAAATTCAACAAAATTAGTCACAACATTCAATGAAGATAAGTGAGTGTGAATGTTAGAAGAACGACTCAAATATAGTGCTTTCAGTTTACTTTAGCTCTTTTGCTTCCGAATTGTACCTAAAATCAAATATGAACTAAAATGAGTATCTTCAGCATTTTCATATCATTATTCGGTAAGTGTTATTGAATAAATATACAATCAATTAATCATATATCACTCAAGGTGAATATGGAGAAGAGTAGTGTGTACATATCCTTAGATTTTTTAAACAAAGAGGAAATCAGCAACATTGTTGAGTTTGCATTGCACGCCTCTCCTTTTTAAGTATTTGGGAGCTCCAATTACAATTACCAAGCCCATGTTTTCATATTTCATCCCTTTGATTGAAAAGATTAAAGAAAGGATCAGTGCTTGGCAAAATAGATTTCTTTCAATTGTAGTTAGATTGATTCTCATTACTTCGGTATTGAATAGCTTGCATATTCATTGGTTTGCACATATCGTCTTTCTTAAGAGGGTTACCAAGGAAATAGATAAAATTCTAAAACTTTTCTGTGGTCGGGAAAAACAGAAAACTGTAAGAAGCTAAAGTGAAATCGAATGATATCACTATACCAAAGAAGCAAGGAGGGCTAGGTATTATTCAAATTTCACAAATGCAAAAAGTTCTTTTATGCAAAAGAATATGACAATTCTTCACTAATAAAAAAACATTATGGATTAAATGGGTGAATGAATATCATCTTAAAGATCAAAATTTTTGGCAAGTTGGAAACTCTAGGGAGTTTTCATGGATTTTCAACTACATACTCAACTTGAGAGGCTTGGTTTACCCCTGAGCATTGGTTGGGAGATGGTGTAAACATTTGGTTCTGGTTTGATAATTGGACTTCCTATAGCCCATTTATCCAAAGTTCAAAAATAGCACAACTCAATAACAAAATACCAATCAATGCTAGGGTCTCTTCACTCATCCAAAATGGAGATTGGGGTGGCAATTTCAGAGGATTGTCCTTACTTACAGATTACCTGCCTCCCTCTCCTGATGAAATGGGAGAGGATAGCATTAATTGGGTTCCCAATTCAAGAGTTACACTTCTTGACAACTCCTGCCATAAGATAATTGCATGTAATGTTGAACTTATCCCTTAGTTTGATATTCTATGGAAGCAGTCATTAAACTCAAAGGCTTCAATATTCTCTTGGCTAGAAATCAAAAATAGACTTAGGACCAAGGATAAATAGTTTGTAACATCCCAGATCACCCACTTACAAATATTGTCTATTTTGGGCCTTGGCCCAGCCAAGCCCTCACGGTTTTTCTTTTTCCGAGGCCTTCCCATGAAGTCACCTATCCTAGAACTACTCTCCCCCAAGCACGTTTAACCTCGTAGTTCCGATAGAATCTGACACATTAGGCCATAAAAACGCGTCTGTAAGGGAGAGGTATTCGTACCCTTATAAGGCATACTTTGTTTCCCTCTCCAATTGATGTGGAATCTCACACTCCTCACTCCTCCCACATCGGTTAGAGAAGGGAACGAAGAACGCCTTATAAGGGTACAAATATCTCTCTTACAGACGTGTTTTTCATGGCCTAATGCACCTGATCCCATCAGAACTCCAAAGTTAAATGTGCTTGGGTGAGAGTAGTTCTAAGATGGGTGACCTCTTGAGAAGGCCTCAGGAAAAGCAAAACCTTGCCAAGGCCCAAAGCGGACAATATCTGTAAGCGGGTGATCTGGGATGTTACATAATTTGGGGTATATGATCCTATTTATGTTTTATGTTAACATACAAAAGAGATAAGAAATCATTTATTCTTTGAATATAGTTACACAAAAGCAATTTGGAGTAGGATAATGGACATGATACAAGTTCTTTAGTATACATTTGAATAGAGGGAGACCCTCAATATGATCATTTCTAAGAACCGAATGGAATACTTATAAAAAAATAGCTTTTACTACCACCATCTACTCCATAATGCTGAACTTGTCCCTTAGTTTGATATTCTATGGAAGCAACCATCAAACCCAAAGGCTTCAGTATTCTTTTGGCTAGTAATCAAAAATAGACTTAGAACCAAAGATAGATAGTTTAGGGTATACCATTCCATTTGTGTTTTATGTAAACATACATAAGAGAGAAGGAATCATTTATTCTTTGAATGTAGTTACACAAAAGCAATTTGGAGTAGGATAATGTACATGCTACAAGTTCTTTAGTATACAATTGAATAGAGGGAGACCCCTAATATGATCATTGCCAAGAACAGAATGGAATGCTTATAAAAAAAGCTTTTTCTATCACCATCTACTCCATAATGCTAAACTTCTCCCTTAGTTTGATATTCTATAGAAGCAACCATTAAACCCACAGGCTTCAATATTCTCATGGCTAGTGATCAAAAATAGACTTAGAACCAAGGATAGATATTATGGAATATATGATCCCATTTGTGTTTTATGTAAACATACAGAAGAGATAAGGAATCATTTATTCGTTGAATGTAGTTACACAAAAGCAATTTGGAGTAGGATAATGTACATGCTACAAGTTCTTTAGTATACGTTTGAATAGAGGGAGACCCTTAATATGATCATTGCCAAGAACCGAATGGAATACTCATAAAAACAACTTTTACTACCACCATGTACTCCATATGGAGGGAAAGAAACAGGAGATTGTACAAGGGAAGTGAAGAAGGTAAATATTAGATAATAGAAAACATTGTCCATTAGGTTTGAGCAGATTTCATAGCCAACAACAAACAAAGCTTAATTAGTCATGGTTTGAAGAATACTTGGATGTTGTAACTTAATATCTTTTATTTCTTATTTTTTAGTGTACTCTTGTAATATCAGTTTGTGATGAATTATGGATTGATAGTGCAACTCATTGTAATGTTGTTTTGTAGCTTTGATATTATTAATACAATTTCTTTCATTTAAAAAAAGAAGAAAATAATAAAAATCAAACTTGACAAAGCGTAACCTAGTTGAGTAATCGGGAGACATTCATGACAAAATATTTGTCTTTGTGTCAAAAGGCTAGGTTATCAATAAATAAAAATATATAATGAGGTGCTTTAAATACAAGTGAAGCCTATTGATCTTGTTATGAATTATCAAGAAATTTCCATGAGTGGGTACTTAGTGATGGCATACTACGCTTTCAAATGGTGAATAAGAATTAGTGCATGCTTGCAAGTGCCATATATTTATGAATAGGGTGTAATTATCTTGTTTGATATGTATATTTAAATTCAAACACTTGACTATGAATGGAATAAGTTAATGCTTTGGATCTTTTTAAGTGATTGATGTTTATGTGTAAGTTAATTTCAAGATATTTTAGGTCATTGTGTCATTGTTGTATTGTTTCATGAATGTTTGATTTGTGTTTCGTTTATTTTGTTCTGTTAGTAATACTTAGGGACAAGAAATTTTTATGTGTTGGGAAGTTGATAATTGTGCTTTAGAGTGTGTTTTTAGGTGTTTTTTAAAGTGATAATCACGTGTTTAGGACTTAAATTTTTGTTTTCGTTAGTTTTTTGTGTTCTGTTTGATTCTTGTTAATTGGGGCAAGAATTTGATCTTAATGCATGTTTTATAGGATGTTTAACGTATTTTGATGATGAGTTGAGAAAGGAAACTTCCAAAAAAAGATGAAGAGAAAGCTGGAGGATAAAGTCTTTTATGACTGTCCAACTTGCATGATCATGTAAGAAGTTAAAGTAGTTATTGTACACTTGTGATAGAACATGTAGCACAATCGTGCAACGTACAAATGCCAAAATTTCCAGGTTGTGGGATTTTAGTATTTTTGAGGATTTGGGACTAATTTTTATAATATAGACAAGTAAGGAAACCCTAGAAAGAGCCCTAAGAGGATCAAGAAGTATAAAAGGCAGCGAAAAATATATTTAAAAAGTGGCTAGAACATCTAAAGAACATATCAATAACAATGGAATGTATCAATTGAACTAAGTCAATCAAGTTAGAGAAACCAATAAAATCATATTAGCCAAGCAATGTCTCAAGTTTAGGGTGAAAAGGGGGAAGAATAAATAAATAAATGCACTGCACTGTTCGAGTTCTTTTTGGATGTTGAGGTGATAATTTCCAAATTTATAAATACCTTACATAGCTTCAAACTTGCCTATTTGTTTTTCGTAAGGTCAAGCTGTATAGTACAGGGTAAAGTAGATAAAAGCATATTCATACATAAACTTACCCTTAAGGGTAAGTAACATAAGTTTAAGTAATGTTACTTTTTATAATAGTACGTAGTTTGATATTATTGCACCTACCCCTATTTTGTTAAGGAAAATATTACAAGCATTAGATGTGAATTTGATCGTAGGTAAGTGTAAATGATTTTTGTATTTCTATGTATGCTCCTTAGACATGAAATGGTCACGAAAATGAAGATATATGTAATCAATTTCTTTATGGTATATAGTGGTATCATATTAGTGAAATACATTATGAAAATCACATATATTTTGTATGTTTTTATCGAACAAGGAAGGGATTTCAAATATCACTATAAATCTAAGAGAGTTAGAGTGCTTAACATATATTTTGCATGTTTTGATGCTATTATATATTGCTAACAATGATTCCTTAAGCTTATTAGTAGACTCTCTATATCTCTTCAGCAGCCTCTTAGGCCTAAGCATCAACAAGAATAAAAGCTACCTCTATATTTCCTTTAATTCCAAGGATCTCATTTATTCTGTCTACCTAATTTCCAGTTCGAGGCACTCTGAACTTTCTTTTAAATATTTAAGAATTCCAATCATAGATAAAAGATTCTCCTATTCTAATTGCCCCCATATTTTTTTTACTCCATTAACAAGAGAATTAACCATTAGACAAACAAGTTCCTACCTTACACTAGTCACCTACAACTTATCTATGCAATTCTCAACAAACTCCATACATATTGTTGTTATCACCTCTTCTTGCCTCAAAAACTAACTAGGGACATTGAGAGAATCCTTAAAAAAGAATCCACTAGGAATCACCAAGATGCAAAGATAAAATGGTATGAATGTTGTGTTCGAATGGAAGAGGGTGGCTTAGGGATCATTCCAATAAGCACTAACAAAATGCTTGTAGCAAATGAGTATAGAAGTTGGTGATAGACTCATAATCAGCAATTGAGTTCACTCATACATTAAAAGCAAGCCTATTCTTGTGCCCTCATCAGAATTCTAAAGCTTAGAGAATTCATGTCCTAGGGAATTCAGTTCCAGGTTGGAAATGGTGAAAATAATTACTTTTGGTTCAATAATTGAAATGAATTAGGCCCATTACACTTAAACTTCAAAGAATATGATGTTTCTTGTCCATCTCTGTGCCAATGTTAGCTCAATCATTGCAAATGGAGTTTGTTATTATAGGTTCAGAGGATTTGATACAATTATTAATCATATTTCTGGATACAACCCAAACATTGAGGAAGTTGTTAAAGTCACTTTAGCGCATCACAACTTTAAGAAATTCACTAACAAATCTTACTTTAATTTGATCAGATCTACTACCATTAGAACCAATTGGTGGAGACCCATTTGGTTCCCCCAGCAGAGTCTTAAAGCATCAATCAATCTCTAGGTACCATTAAGCATAGCTTAAGGACACTAGACAAACTTAAGGGTATCTCATATTAACTTATCACATAAACTCTACAACCAGTGCCTTGAGAGCTCAAATCATCTCCTATCAAATTATTGCGTCTCTGCTTTGTTTTTAGGACAAGCTCTACTACTCTACAAACTCAACTATATGGGTAAGAGTTGGCTCTGGTCCACCAACTGGACAAGGAGTGTAAAATTCGTACACCAGGGTGATTAAATTAACCTTAATCTTGTGATTAGTTATGGTATATATGCTATTTAGAAGAAAAGAATACTCCAAAATTTCTAAGTCTCTCTCCAAAAATTCACTCAAAGTATCTTAAATTGGATTAGGCAATTGACATTGGTCCAAAAAGTCCATAACAAGATGAGCATTAAAATTAGTTGTAATTGGGGAATCAATGGTTGATAACTTCTACAAACTCTGGAACTTCTTAGACAATCTTTTAATAGCTTACAATAGTTCTGAAATTTAATACTCCTATCATTGGTTAACATGCGAAGTTCTTTCTTTCTTTCTTTCTTTCTTTTTTTCCTGATCAACCTTATAAGATAACTCAATATAGAATACAACTATCCTATAACAAAAATGTAATAATATATATTCCAAGATAATGGTTAGTCCTACTAGTATTTATATCAACTGGACAAGGAATGTAAAATTCATACACCAGGGTGATTAAATTAAGCTTAATCTTGTGATTAGTTGTGGTATATATGCTATTTAGAAGAAAAGAATACTCCATAATTTCTAAGTCTCTCTCCAAAAATTCACTTAAAGTATCTTAAATTGGATTAGGCAATTGACATTAGTCCAGGAAGTCCAAAACAAGATGAGCATTAAAATTGATCGTAATTGGGGAATCAATGGTTGATAACTTCTACAAACTCTGGAACTTCTTAGACAATCTTTTAACAACTTATAATAGTTCTGAAATTTAATAGTCTCCTATTTCCTGATCAACCTTATAAGATAACTCAATATGGAATACAAATATCCTATAACAACAATGTAATATATATTCCATGATAATGACTAGTCCTAATATTTATATTACGAGAGTGTTCTGTCGAAAATCTTTACCTTATATATTATAAGACATCTTAAGATAGATATTAATAAAAGTTCTTGATATCGAAGATTGCCTCTCAAAATTCCCATACCTTAAGATAAGGACTTTTTTTTCTTCTTTAATTAACACGAAGTTCTCCTAAATCCTAATAATGCTTTGACCTAAAAGTTAAAAAACAACCGTGCTTGTGTAACTTCATAAGCAATCCTAAAACTTTATCGAGTCCCTCAAATATTGTAAATAAATTTAAATTCATTAATTAATAAACGATTCAAATAAAATCCGAGACTATCCACTCGAACAAAAATTTTGGTCAGTTCAATAAGAAAAAAGACTTGACTTAACCAAATTAAATGAACAGGACGACGTCTGCGTCAATAGAAAAGCATGCAACGGAATCAATAAGTGACGCTCGTGCCTCTTAAATTGTTTCTCACCAGAGCTGGCACGTAACAGCTCTAAACTGGTGGATAATTTACCTGAATATTACATTTCACCCAAAAAATATATATCAATCACAGTATTACATGTTCCAAGGGCAAAAGAATGACGAGAAAAGGCCGACAGAGAGAATAAAAACAAGAGGTATATGCTTCAGACCTGTGGTGAAACTTGCAAAAGAAAGTGTAATGCATTGCGTGATGGGACACCATTCACAATGATTCGAAGGCCCCCAGTCGAGTATATGACAAATGACCGAAACATTTAAAATTACAATCTGACCAGACAGACATAATTGATGAACTAATGCAGAATGAGAATGAAAATGAAAAATGAAAAATAAAAAACACCAGGGGGTCAAAATTCTAGAAGTGAATCTAGGCCTTCGAACCAAGGCAACCGGGATATTGCAAGTTTCGAAAAGTACCGCACCTAAAATGCTGCAGTATAGCAGTTATCTACCCCAGTCAGCTAGGTGCACTCCAGTGATGACAATCATGACAGCCGGCACAGTTGATAGGTCTCTGAGAGTACCAAGACCGACACCAAATTACCAGTTGCGGGCACTTGTACCTTATAATCTTACGGAAGTTAGGTCTTGCCCCATCATGACAATCTCATCCCCTAATTCACCTTCTCTCTCTCTTTTCCTGTCTTTCAAGGGATTCCAAAATTTCTTTTCCATGACGTTAAAAACAAGAACCTGACCCCATGGTTCTGATGCATGAGTTTAACAGCCTGAGGATCGATAACTTCAGTTATACAGAAAATGGCACATGACCTGACAGACTCAACAGACCCAAATGCATGCAGGGACTTCTAAAAGGAAACAAACATGCCAATTAAAAATAACCTCAGACCGAAATGGCTCTACTAATGGCCAGCTTCGCCCATTCGGCAGATTCCTTAATCATATGGTCCTCAGAAGATAAACATTCATTTAAAAAGTCTTTGCTAGAAAGAGACTGCTGTATCAAAGAACCAGCATTACTTCCAAGTGTATCTGCTAGATCTCCAAGTACTCCAATAGCAGTCTTCATCACAATGTCATCCCTGCAAACAAAGATATGTGATTAATGATAGCGTATGCAAAATATAAAACAAGCACGTTCTTAATCGGTGAAACTCACATGTCTTTCTCCATGTACAAGCTGTCCAAAAACTGAACAATATGAGGAGCATAAGGAATCAAGAGTTGGGCTTTGGGAGAGTTCTTGAATCCTTGAAGAATGCCTGAATATGCCTCCAATATTCCATTTCTAAGGGAATTTGCATACTCGATCATTTCATCATCAGCACCTGCAGTGTGGGCAGACAACTCAGCAGCACTTTGAAGCATGGGCATGGCATACATCAAATACTTCTCAAAATTTTCACCAATTGCCAGTGCAATATCACCAAAGCAAGAAAATATTGGAGGCTTAACAGATCGATGCAATTGATTGCTTGACAAATCCTTGAGAAGTTGAGTCATAATCCCATCACAATATGGCAAAACTTTATCTTCCATTGCCCTGCAAATATCTCCGACCACACCAACTGTTACAGCACAAACCTGGTACTCCTCAAAATTTTGAAGACCCATTTCCAAATACTTGTAGAACTCTGGCATGTACTTTGCAAAGTCTGGACCAGTTGCATAGGCAAGGGCTCCAATGGCCAGCATGGCTTCCTCATGAACAGTTGCACTTCTACAGGCAAATACTCTTAGGAATAGTCCCATTATTTGATCCGCATACTGTGCAAACACATGCTTAGTCGGCTCTGATGAACCTAACTTCTGAATGATGACTTGTAAACAACCACAAAGAAGACCTTGCAATTCACCCTGCTTCTCTCTGTTGTCGGGCGGTAGTTTCTGCCCTTCCAGAGTTTTGTGAAGCTCTGTCATAATGACAGGGATTAACTGAAATACCATAGGTGCTGTTTCATCAGTTGAGCACCTCACTACTTCATTTAATGTCTCATATGCGGCGGTCCTTAACCGTGATTCCCCTGCATCCTCTCTATGAGTGGCAGTGAGAAGAGAATGGACAATTTCCTGGATAAAAGGAGTCAGTGGAGATGGTGACCCCACATCTTCATAACCTTGGGCAAGAAAATAGAGGGCACCACATGCCTTCTCAGCTACGTTTGGCACATCATTCATGCTCTGAAGTAGAACAGTAATAATCTGCTGGCAATTTTCTTGGGTAATAATGGGCGAATCTAAAGTTGCACCATGAAGAAACTCAAATATCCTACCCAGTGTCCAAGCAGTTGTATCTTTCACATGGCTATTAGGGTCCTTTGTCAAAGCACTAAGCATGAAGTTCAAGGCAACATTGACTATAGGTGTCAACTTGTCAGGGGACGGACCCTCCAATATTGAGCCAAAGGCATAAGTAGCTGCCTCCCTTTGTCTCCAATCTGGTTTTGTTATGTTCTCTTCAATGAATGGCATAACAAGAGGGACAATTTCATCCCCCACAGTTCGAGCAATCAATCCAAGACATGTTCCTCCAGCCATTGCAATGTTCCAAGCCCCTTCATCCTGATCTTGATCTTCCTCTTGCTTAAGTAGTGTCTCCAGCAACATTGGCACAAGAGCAGGGAGAGCTTGCTTGATGAAATAAAAGCAAGGGACCTCAGAATCTGCAGTTAAATCACCCCCGTAATCTTCCAAGATGTCTATTTCCTCATCACAAATAGAACTCCAAAACTCAATAGCTTGAAGAGCCACAGGCTCGTCATCCTCCCTCACAGCCTTTGCTGTAATGTTAAAGATATCCTGGATATAAGGAGCTAGTTTCTCATAATACATTGATGAAATGGAAACCAAACACTCAAAAGCTGCTTGTCGAATCTTCATTTCAGAGGACAAGGTAGCCTCACAAACGACTCGCATTATATAATCCCTCTCCATATCATTGCCAAAATTTGCTTGAGCAAAGCCCAGAGCATTGTATAGTGCTCTAGTGGCAGCAAGTCTGACATCATTGTTGACTTCAGATGCATTCATACCCTGAACTACTGCTGTAAGTATTTTATTCACTTGATCTTGATCTACAACATCAGGAGAGACTTCCTCACATAGATAGCCAAGAGTGTCCAGAGTGGCTTGCTTGACGTGACCAGGTAGCTGGTTAATGTTTGACAAAAGGGATCCTATTAGCTCAGGCCATTGCTTCTGAGGTAATTCAATAGCTGCAATCTTGGCAATGACTTGAGATGCAGTTGAACGAGCATCAAATGCAGGAGAAGTAAGGGTCTTTAACAATACTGTCTTAATTTGACTCTTGACGCTATTGTCCAGTGTCAACCATCTTTGCACAAGCTCAAGCTTTCTGTGTTGTTCCTTAGCATCCAACGCATTTTTAAGTATTAAACCTGCTAATTTCCGACTATCTGCAGGTTTGTCATCATTTGCCAGCTCTCCAGAAAGTGATAATAAGAAGCTAGGAAGGTTTTGGTCCTGAAATTGTTTTAAGCTTTCTTCAGCGTCTTTACGCACATTTCCATCAATTGATAGTGCATTCAATAGGTCCTGGGTAAATTCCATTGGCATACTGCATTTGAAAGAATCAAACAGAAATCTGTTAGACTTACCTTGATGAGCTGTCATATCATGACATATTGTTCCATGAATAACACAGATGCTATTGAATTGGGATATGAGAGCTCATCAAGGTATGTCTAACAGATTTCTGTTTGATTCTTTCACATGCAGTATGGCAATGGAAGTTATCCAGGTGCTATAGAATGCATAATCAATTGATGGAAATGTGCGTAAACATGCCGAAGAAAACTTAAAACAATTTCAGGACCAAAACTTAATCGGGTCTCAATTAATGTTCGCAGGCGGTTTAATCCGTGATTGTCATAGCACTTGGTGTGGCGGTTTTCAACATCGCCTAGGGAAGGGCTCCCCTTTAGAAGCGGAGCTTTGGGGTGTGCTTTCTGGGCTCTAGTTGGCCTGGACGAAAGGTTTCCGCCGGGTCATCGTTAAAGTTAACTCGCTGGAGGTTATTAATATCCTGTCTGATTCCACTTTTGTTCTAACTGGGCTCTCTTTTTTGGTGTCAGGTATCCGCGAGCTTCTCCAACGTTTGTGGGAGACTATTATCCAGCATGTTTTTCGGGAAGGCAACCAGTGTGCGGACAGGTTGGCTCACCTTGTCGTCATCCTTCGCCCGGGTCTATATTTTCTTCAGGAGCCGCCTGCTAGCCTAAGGGGGCTGCTTTGCAGCGATGCGGACGGCGCTCTGTACTCTCAAGTCTGATTTTTGTGCTTCTTTGTAATAAAAAAAAAAGAACCTTCCTACTTTCGCACACCTTCGTTGATGCTTTCAAATGACGGAGTCTAAATCAAAATTTGATGCAAATGTTAAGGATTAAATTATATCTTTAGCCTTTTTATTATTAATAACTCCAATATCATTTGACTATTAGCTCAATTATTTTTTTAAACAAACTAATTTTATTTTCTTAAACAAGTTTGCTATTTATGTTATCTAAAAAATACTTCTTAAAAAAAATTATTTTTCAAGGCCAATGAACTATATAGCAAGGACATAATTATGAAAAATTGGATAATAACAAATGGTCTTACAAGTTAAAAGAGCCATGCTTTTATTTCCACAATTACAAATATAAAAAGAATATTAATCAGTGAAGATTTTGTTTTTACATTTCTTAATTATCCATCAAACAACTAATGACTTTCATGTTTATAATTAAATCTATTAATTGGTAGCATCTTTTATAGTAAAATATAAGTTTTAGATCTTTTTAAAAATACATGAAAAATAAAAATTAACATATCTTATTATTAATTTCAAGATTGTTTATAAACATCTACTTTATTGAAATAAAAAATATTTTTTAATAAATTTGTTCAATTTAATGTCAATATTGATCGTTTGACCTACTAAAATACAAATTAATTCAAGAACACTGTTTGCTATGTTTTATTAGACAAAACTAAAACTTACCTAATAAAACTGATTGTTCTTATGTATACTTAATTTCTAAAAGCGAAAGTTATAAATAAGATATAACGTTGTCGTCATTTGTTACTTAGGCAAAAGTGTTGGTGGACACACTCATAACCATTGTATGAAGCCAGCCGACACACAAAAGCATTCACCTGCAAATCAAACCTGATTAGTCTTATTGTTAGAATGACAAGCCATAGCCATACAATAAAACCAATTCATCCAAATAAAGATCACTTTAGCAATTGTTGTCTTTGATACATTCAAAACTGTAAAACTGTACTGAAAACTATTGTACACCATGCTCTCTACAGAATATAAAATCACCATTGGAATTTTTAAACTACAAATTAATCCTAATCCGTAAGAGTTACTCATAATTCATAGCTTGTCTACTTATTACGGAGAATGAGATAAACTATGACATAGAATATCTTAGATGTGCTTTAAATACTGGCGGCTAAGATCTACAGACAGTCGACACCCTGTGTAAAAGGTTGGTGATGAATACCTTGTTAACTAAACCTTGCTTTCCAATCCCATGTTTCTACTCTTGCAATAACCTAACCTAATGTAAACTATAAATTGGTCATTCACCAAGGTGAAATTGCACCATTACTGTCCAACCGTTTGCATGAATTTATTCTTGAGTACGGATAATTTTCTTTGCATTGGCAACTTTTCATCCTTCATTCCCAATTTATCCAAGTAGAATATGAGCTTTTTGAGGGTTAGCATAACCTCTTCACTCTCATAGCCAAAGTGTTTCTCTTGAATCATCAAAACCTCCTTGAGTAATTCCAGTAACGTGAGATCATTCTTTCCTAATCTAGTCTGGATGGATATTAGACAATCCAAAGCTTCCCCTGCCAAAAATATCCAGATGGTATAAAATCATTTCCAATTGAAATTGTTCTCATGAATCTGTGAGAGGAGTAAGACAAAGCAACTAACCAACTGGAAGAGAATCCTTTCCAAATGCTTCCTTACGAATGCGCAAAGCCTCTAAAGCAAGCTGTTCAGCTTCTTCATCTTGGTTTAAATTGTAGAGTGTTACTGCTAGATGCAACATGGGGAAGGTGATGGATTGATCATCAGGCCCCACATTCTTAAGCATAATATTCAAACTTGTCCTCAAAAGATGCTCAGCCTCGACAAAATTCTTGGATTGAGAATAAGAGCTTGCAAGATTTTGAAGGTGCAAAACCAAGCTGGGATGTTCTTTTCCTTTGTGCTTTTCAGTAATCAACAAGCACTCCTCTAGTAGCTTTCTTCCTTCTTGTCCTCTAAGAGCACAACCCAAAAAATTACAAGGCATATTGTCATCTTTTATAGAACTGATATCGTGTTAAACTGCATAAATTGTAAGGATATTTCATCATCATCTTGCAAAATTATTGGCAGTCATGTGTGCCATTAATAAGTACTATAGCTTCACAGTCATTTGTCCCTACAGTTCTATGATTCTCCAACCTAAATTTTATCTGGTTATACCTTCCTACAACATGAAGCAATTCTGCAAGATCAATCCTCATCTTCTCCATGATACCATCATCTAAGGCCATATAATTAGCATCCTTGATGACCTTAAGAGCCCTTTTATATAAATCAACAGCTTCTTCCAGATTCCCTGCAGAAATTAGCATTTGAAACATAAGTAAGTCTTGTACTCATACTTCTGAAAAATGAGGTGACAATTCAAATACACAGAACACAAGTAAGTCTTTTACTCAAACTTATGAAAAATGAGGTGTAAAACTAGAGTTTTACACGCTGACATTTTACCTGGACTCTTCAAACAGTTATCAGGTTTAAAAAGTGCGGTATAATCATCATTTTGAATCTCTTAATAGTGCAAAGCAGGTACATATTAGCAGGGAGAGAGAAGAGAGTATTTAAAATGGCTACCTGCTGCACACTTCACATGAGCCATGGAACACAAAGCCATGCCAACTCTCCCATCATCACTGCCGTATAAGTTTGTGTATATGCCTAAAATTCTGGTTATGAACAAGCGTAAAGTGGATTTTCAAACTAAGCAGTTAAAAATCAAGTAAATGTAAATTAGAGTTTTTAAAATTAACCTCGTAAAAGGACTTTCAGCATCTTTAGGTCTTCCCTCCTTGATCAAAACATTGCCCAGTCCAAACAAAGGCACCACCAAATCTTCACTTTGTAGTCCTTTACTAGATTCCAGAATAGTTATTGCACGATAGTAGACTTCTACCGCTTTCGTGGTTCTTCCGATAGAACTAAAAACTTTTGCAATCCCCAATAATGTTGATACAAGAAAAGTGCTATCTTTCCCTACAAGAAATCAACACGGCATCGCAAAATTGAGTTTACACTTGCTGCTTCTTTGCTAGAGAACAGAAACAATGTCAAAGGTCAATTGCACTAGGACACATGGAAACATAACAATTATGGCCACAGAAAGCAAGCTACAAAAATTTTCTCCGCCTGTATCATTAACCAGATTAAAGACTGACCTAGTTGTTTATGCTTTCTTCAAATGCATTTGCTGTAATTTCAATTTGATGCTTGGGACCTTGAACTTTATTACTTTTTTCCTTCAAATCCACTTGTTAATTATCATCTAACTAAAGATAGCATAACTGTTCTCAGTTTTTAAGCTTTATAAAAACCATATAAGGAGTGAAATAGAAGAATTCAAACCAAATTGATTAATCAGAAAACCGTTTAATCAAGTTGGTAGTCCTAAAGAAAATATGAGACAACTATTTCATTTGTAGTTGAAACGTTCAATTTTTCAGAAAAGGGCAGCCATAGTCTAAAGTCTAAGCCCTTGATAATTGCACCAAGACTTTTATATTATCCTTACAATGGAATTGCTCCAAAACTCCACCAAGAAATCATACTACGGTTAATGGAGTGAATGGAATAATGTACAGCAAGTGGTCAAATGAATAGATTCAATTGTAATGTCTATATCCAAAGGTGTATCTCAGATTGTGAGTAGAGAATAATGGTTTCAAAAATTTCCAGATTGTGTATCTTATGATATGTATGCATAAGTCTGGCTATATTTTTATGCAAAATTTAAAACATATATAGCTTCCCAAATGCTAAGAAAACGTGTATGTGTTGGAGGCTGCCGAGGGTTTTGTTGTGTTATTTTAAAACATAATCCTACATTTTAAAAAGTGGCCTCTTTTTAATCTTCTAAGGAGTTTGAACATGTTCTGAACATGGGATAGGATAGGAATCTGATTTTTTTGTTTTGTTCTGTTTGTACAATTTAGTTTGTAGTTGCTAGAATTATGGGAGTCCTAAAGGATAAGGATAAGTTCTGTAAATTAGGACTTCTTTTTCTAATTAGCAATATGAGTTCTTCAACTTCTCAATGATCTAGCTGCACTGTTTCATGCAACTAAAAATGATGTATCTCTCTTCACTTCATATAGCAGCATTAAATGTGTATGATTTTCTTTCCTATAGCCTTTTATCCCTCTAAATGGATAACTTAACAGTGCAAATCTCTTTAACATTTTAGGTTGCTAATCCTACGGCTGCAAAAGATCACTAATCTGTGGTGTCATTTGAAGTGGAGCAATATCTAGAGGTAATTATCCTTTGCTGCATTTGTTTTATTCTGGAGTAGATGTTTGTTGTTGGCATATTGTTGGCTGGTTCATCTTTTTGTTAGGACTAATAAGCTCCATTGAATTCAATTGTTTTCAATAATGTAAACATACATCTAAGTAGCAATTGTGACCATAAACTAACCTACAATGCAACATGGTATAAAAGCCCTAAAAATCATTAGAAACAGTGCATTTCCTCTTTAGCATTATCAACTATATCAAGTCATTATCTCACTGGTTTGTACAAACTGAGTTCATACACTGGTTTATTATTATCTCATATCTTCAAAATTAGTTTACAAT
>JANZXV010000007.1:6779762-6801641 GCA_027576455.1 Erythroxylum roigii
TTTTCATAATGATATGAATTAGTATCTAGCTTCAAATCTGGACTTTACCTTTGACCAAACGTCAAACATAGATGATTTATAAGAACAAAATACTGACATACAGCAACTGAAAATATTTAAAGTTGCAAAAACCTCACACTCCAAAATCTGATTCATTTTACAGGCCACATTAAGAATCACAAAATTCAGACAAGGTTTCACGTACCATATCTATTCTCTAGAATATTGATAGCTCTTTGATATACAATCATTGACTGCTCAAGCATCCCCAAAGATGAATAAATGCTTCCCATATGCGTTAATATTGATTCCAAAAGGGGTTCATCATCTTTCAAATTGTTGACAATCTGACTCAACTGTTCAAATAAATAAATGATTAAAAAGAGACGTGTAAGAACTTGTGCGCCACATTCATCTTCCATTTCATTTTCAATAACCAATAACATATGAGAGGATTACTTGTAGCAGAGAAATAACAAGCACAATATGACTAGCACATCCATGACAAGGACATTTTCACAGTCAATCAAGAGAATCTGCTGGATAGTTCAAACGATATTTCTTTATACATCTGGCAAGAATTCATGTTGCCCATATTTTCTTGATAATGAAATAAGGATGTCCATTGAAAGAAAAATAAATATTTCCGACAAGATAAAGAAAACAATCTGAATTCAAATGTTCAAAACGGTATGTAATCAGAAAAATTACTATACAAAAATAACGTTCAAAAGATTCCCTTTAGCTCGGTGTAACTAACAAAAGGTGAGGAGTGTTTAATTTAAAGTTTATTGTCTTATAAATATCATATCTCAAATTGAGATTCATAAGAAGTTTTTGTCTAATAGTAGCAGCCTCAGGAATAGTAGCATTAAAATAGGTGGCTCCACTCCTAGTTGGTTTTCGTTCTCTTACTCAGGACTCTTAAGTCCCAAAAGCACAAGAAAGTAAATCTCCACAAGTATTTTGGCAGCTGAATTGCTCTCCCATCCCACCCTACAATGCATACTACCATACTCTTTACTCTTCTTCTACTTCTTTTCACACAACTTCTACTTATGTTCTCCCATTACCCGAGCACTTTTCATAGTGTTTCAACAACCCTTATTTCACAATTCTTACCTAAAAATCCAAATTGTCCATATAGGGTTCACAAAGCCTGGATTATTCTGTTTACCAGTCATAATCCATCAGCACTCCACTAGTCAACCAACCCATCAATCTTATGCATTTTTAAAACATTTAAATCCAGAACTGAAGAATGAGATAACTGCAAACTCAAACAGGAATCAATACCTATTAGCTAGTATACTAGTGCAAAACAAAAGACTACATGCACATGAATTAAGAATGAAGACACAATCAAGGAAAATGGAGGCTACCATATTCATTAGAAACCTAACGAATTTTAGATCTCCAACTGCCAAATATCCCAGGGCTATGACATCAAGAGTAGCAGCTTCCTGGATGCTTCTAGCACCATCACTTATTTGTTCTTCCACAATCTCATAATTTGCTTGAAGTAGGTCTACTGCATCACTTATGTTTCCCATCTTAACCATCATTTTGACTTCGTCAAATAACTCTTGCAACTGCATCTCCAATTCATTCATAGCGTCTGTGGGTTTAGTTGAGCTGTGAGGCAATGCCCAAGACCTGCTAATTTGAAACTAAGCATCTCATTAATACACCTAACCATTTTCATGAAAATAAACGGAATGCAAGAAGTGTGTGTTCTTGGAATGTTACTCAGAATTACAAAGAGAAAAATAGATGAAATATATTGACCATAAAAGAATATCTAGTAGCATGTACTGAAGTAAGCTACCATCTTGTTAAGTCAGATGAAGTTGAAAAACTAGAGGAAATAACATTTTGTTTGCAGGCCAGGTCTGCATTTGATGAGCCAACTGATGCACATATTCTCAACATGAAACGATAAGAAATGGTCTTTGGAGATATTTTGAACAGTTTGCGGCTCCCCCTGTGTTTTTGGAAAGAAATTGGAGTGTCTTCCTTACTCAAATGGCTTGAATGCGAGTGCATTAATGACAGATGATGAATCCTGGAATGTTAAGATAAGAGAAAAAAGAAGAATGTCAAATTTGAAATGCCATCATTAAAAGTATGGTCTGGAAATTGAAATCTTTGCAAGAAGAAATAGTACATAAGTCTCACTCTGCTGACATTTATATTATAATTTTGACCTAAACCTTTTAGATATGTAACATGAGTAATTTTTCTTAATCTCCACTAGTCCTATATGACATGGTGCTTGAGTGATAGTCTTCCATTAACATGTTTATCACCTGGTCATCCACGTCCATGTCAAGTCGATACTTTTTTTTTCTCGCTATCTAAACAATCTGAATAGTAAGCAACACCAACACCACACTCTCAGGTAAGAAATAGAACATTATGCAGCTGAAAGGTTGAAGACAAATAAATTAGTTTGGTTAACACAACTAGTTTTGCCATCTGGTAAAAATATTAACAATGGTTTTGAAAGTTTGGAAAGATTATTGAATGCAAACAGTTTTGGACACATGTGGTCAGTTGCTCCAGTGTCAATCATCCAGGTGTATACATCAACTTGGCCTGCAAAACATAAAATATCATTTTTCAAATTCCCAGCCAAGTTAATGTCACTCTCTCCATTCTCCCTGTAGCATTGATGTTGCTTTGTCACTACTTTTCCCTTTAACATTCTTACAATCTCATCCATTCTATTACAGAGTAATTCAAACTTCAGAATTTTCAGTTTCCATATCATCCTCAAATGGTGTCTTTCATTCATTCCCTACATTTGCAACTATTCTTCTGTTTGTTGGTGTCTTTGACTTACTATGCTGCCACCAATCTGGATAACCCACAATTTTGAAATAATTCTCCTTAACATGCCCATCTTGATTACAATGTTCACAATGCCTCTTCTCTTTTTCAGTTTTCTACTTCCTCTGATCTTTATTATTTGTTTGGCTTCGACTCTTCGTTGCAAATGCCACTGATTACCTCATTCAATTCCTTTCAAAACAGCATTATTATGTTCCTGTTCCCAATCTCTTCAATCTTCTTAATCCACAATCACACTGAGGCAATGGATCTAAGCTAATTCATCCCGCAGCCTTTTAAGCTTTGTATAATATTGTGTTACAAAGGTCTTTCCTTGTGTGAAAGCAGTAATTTGCCTTTGCAATTGATAATTGAAGGGACCATTACTTTTTACCAAATCTATCATGTATCTCACTCAAAAGATCCTTTGAACAAGTTGTATACATGAATCCTTCTACTAAATCTTTAGAAATTGAATTTAGCAACCATGACGTAACCATTTGAATTTAGTAACCATGAATCTACCTTTTGCCATTGTTCAAACTCATCTGAATCAATCTTTGGTTAGTTCATTTTTCCATCAACAAACCCTAACTTGTTCTTAGCACCCAAAGCAATCTTAACAGCCCTACACCACGATCTATAGATTGATCCAATTAAATAATTATTACCAAAAGTTATACCAAGGTGATTCGAACTTTGTAACATAAGAGAACCTTCTTCATTCATCTAACTATTGTTTCTCAATTGCGCACTATTAATCATCACGTTTACAAATCCTCTACTAGAATCCTCCATCTTCTCTGCTTCTCATCTAGTTAATACTAACAATGCTTAAGGAATTTTAGGGAAAAGTGGCTCTGATACTATAAACAATCTGAATATTATTAAGCAAAACTAACACCAAGTTCTTGGGTAACCTCCCTCTGATTTTTTGAGAAGAACCTTTATTTTTTCAACGAATTTTGGTAAGGTATCTACAACAATAACCAACTCTAGCTTATATTATACTAGAAACTAACTAAGGTTGTTACATTTATATAATTATCATACGACCAATACAATACACCTAAACTTCTAGAATTGTTTCAGTTAAGTCATTTTCTTTCAAAAACCTAATCTATAGTCTCTTCCTTTTTCCTTTATGTTTTTGAGATCTAAAGACTAATAATTTATTCTATAGCTATTCATCCAATTGCAATACAATAAAGTATGTTTCGATCTTATGGAAGACAATTGGTTTTTTTTACATGCAGATCATGAAAAAGAACAAAAAGAACATGGATATTCATTAAAGACTGAACTTGAAACAATAAGATTATTAAGTTTTCTATGCCATGCAAAGTTTAAACCAAGACAAGAAGTTAACAATTTTAAAAGCTGAATCAATTAAACGAAAGCTTAAAATGAAAATGCCATTGATGAAACAAAAGTATCCCCACCACAACATTTTAGAAGAACAAAATTTGCACAATCTTCCATATATACTATAAAGATGGAGAGCTCTACCTTCTCTCTAGGTTCACTTTCCCATCCAGACATTCTCCTCTCCAAGATCCGCTTTTATGGCTTCTTAGGTGATCCTTAGATTAAATCCCTTTTTGTTTGTTTCACTATTGTTCCCTTTCTTTTCTTTTTTACCTTGTCCTTGTTTTTGGATTCCAGTTATATATTACAAAGTCTACATAGTCTTTCATATATACTACAACGATGGAGAACTCTTTTGTCTCCCTAGGTTCCCCTTCCCATCCGGCCATTCTGCTCTCTAAAACCTACTTTCCTGGCTTCTCAAATGATCCTTAGATTGCATCCCTCTCTGTTTGTCTCAGTGTTGTTCCCTTTCTTGTCTCTTTTTTTTTTTTTTTACCTTGTCCTTATTTCTAGCTTCCAATTATTCCTTCTCCTTCCTCTTTTTCCACTCTTTTAGCCTGACCATTCGTTCACTTCTCGCTTGGTTTGTAGATCTTCCTTTTTGTCTTTTTGCTCCCTTTGGAGTCTATACCTCTCCATTTTGTTCCTTCTTTCATCTATTTCTCCTTTCCACTTTCCCTCCCTCTATCATCTTCCTACTTCTTTTAGTTTTTGTTTTTAGTAACAGTTTTTTGAAACTCTCCTCACTAGTTACTCATTTTTCCTTCTTTAGCATTATATCTAACCAGAGGTCCTCTCCTAACCAAGCACTAGCTTCTTCAACTCTCACATCCAATGCCCCCACTTCCCTGCATTCTCCTCTCAGCTCTCCCAACATTTCACCCCATTCCTCTGATCTTGATCGATAGGTAACTTCAAGTCCCTCAGCTCCCTCTTCCACTTTTCCTCTTAAGGACTCTACAAGCTCAAGTCTTTAATTCTCTGGGTGCTTTTGGGAGGTAGGTCTTGAGCAATTCTTCTCTTGTAACTTTTCTCAAGTATTGTCCCCCCTTCCATGGAAGCAGGGCACATAATTGTAGCCCATCCTTTGGAGCTTTTTAGAAAAGGTGCATCCAAATAGCATTCAACATTGATTGATTTTTTCTTAGACAAAAGGTCTACTTTCCCACCCTTAAATACATGGGCTCATAAACATTGGAAATACATAGATTTGAAGAAGCCCTAGTTAATGAGGATAATTTCTTCCTTTTCAAGTTTGAGAATACTCAAAAGGTCCACGATAATGGCCATTGCAATTTAGCAATATGACCATATTCGTACAGAAATGGAAATTAGGCACTCACCTTCAAGCACTTGAGAAAAAACAAGTTCCTCTTTGGATTAACGTCCATAATATCCTACTTGAATATTGGACCACCTTTGGCCTCAATCACCTTGCAAGTTTCATAGGAAAACCAATCGGAATGGATGAATCCGCTACAAGCATGAAGAGTGTAAGTTACGCTAGAATATGTGTGAATGTGCACATTAATCAAGGGATTCTAGAAGTAATTTCTATATTGAGACTTAACGAAGTTGATGAACTCTATAAAGATGAGGTCTCAGTTTCATACCAACAAAGACCTCAGGTTCACCACCAAGGCAAGATGTGGAAGCCCATAGGTAGGAAATTTCAAAATCGCTATTACTATGAGCTAATGTGGTTAAACGTTCTAAGAGACAAGGAGATTGATTTAGGAAAAGAAGATGGGAAACAGAAACTTAAAAGTTGAGAATGTGTCATTAGAGCCTATTCCTTATAATGCCTCCAACAACATAGAATCAACAATAGGCAACATAAATGCTAGTGCTCTTCAGGAGATAGACAAATATCCTTTAAAGCCAAACACTTAGAATTCATTTAGCAATAAACCAAACCAAGCTATGATTTTGCCTGCCAATCACAACATTGTTCCCTCCATTTTTAAGACATCTAAGGCTCTCAATCGTAGCTCTCCAATTATTCAAAATATCACTGAATTAGATAATGATTTCAAATCCACGATTAAAAGGAAACTCAAAAGGAGGAACAAGATACCAACTATAAACCAGTCTTCACAATAACTTTTCTCTCCTAGAATGTTATAAGGCTTCAGCCCCAAAAACAACTTCTTCTTCGAGACTATTTGTAGGGATTAAAACCAGGTTTGATTGGTCTTTTGGAAACGAAGTTGAAGAAAGAGAACTACAAAGATCTTGGTTTTTTAGTAATAAATGGTCTATCATCTCAAACCATTGTTTCCATTATAATGGTAAAATTGTAGTAGCTTTCAATCTAGACAATCTCTGATCAATTCAACCATTTAGATTTAGAGCTTTTACAGGAGAAGTTATGCATTCATATAACTTTTGTTTATGCCCTAACTTTGCATTTCAAAGGAATTCCTTATGGACAAAACTGGGGGAAATCCAAGCGAGTATTGAAAATCCTTGGATTATGTTAGGTAATTTCAATAGCACCTTACATCCTTTGGAAGTAGAAGACGATGCTTATCTCTAGAACCATTCAGAAGATTTTTGCATATGCTTTAGTAATATTGCAAGTTACTGACCTCAAAATGGCAGGCTATTTTTTCTCTTGAAGTAACAAGCAACAGGGTAGGTGGTTCTTAAAGAAAAAACTTGAGAAGGCAAAGTTCAATAGCTACTGGTCAAGTCTCTTTCCTAAAAGCAAAGTTGATTTTAACAATCCCCTCTTCTCTAATCACACTCCAATTGTGATCCTAAACCTTATTTTGAGGCAAAAGAGATCTTATCCTTTTGGATTCAACAACTATTTGGTGAATGATGAAGGTTTTGAAAGGGCCATCATCAAATGTTTAAATCACTCGTTTCAAGGCTTGCACTCTTTCATTTATATGAGAAAGATGCACTTGATTAAGGAGCAACTTAAAATCTACTTAATCAACATAATTATAGAAATAATCACAAAGTAGTGATAGATGCAAAAGCTAGACTAGCTAAGGCCCAACAAATACTTTATTAATACCCGACTATTATTAGAAAACAAGAAGAGGAAAATAAATCTTTGCAAGTTTGCACTCAAGTTATGGAGGTTAGCTATTCTATTATAAAACAAAGATCAAGAGTCCAATGGCTCAATGATGGTGACAGGAATCCATCTTTTCTTCACAAGTCAATTCTCAACAAAGAACCTCAATAGAATTGCAGCAATTCAAAAAGAAGCTGGTTCCTTGGTTCATTCCCAAGCTGATTTGTTGAAAGAAACATATGATTATTTCACAAACACTCTTGGTTCAGCTACGAATTGTTTATATTCTATGAGGATGCTTAACTCTTTCATTACTGCTCGAATTTCAGGAGCTGATGCAAATAGTTTGATTCTTCCTTTCTGTTAAGATGACATGGAAAAGGCTTTCTTTGAGCTCAAACATAATATGGTACTAAGTCTTGATAAATTTAATGCTCTTTTCTTCTAGAAACCTTGGCACCTCACCACACATGTAGTGTGTTAGAGGCTATTCTTGAATTTTTAATAAAGGCAAAATGTTGAGAGAAATTAATAAGACTTTCATAATTCTTATTCCAAAATTGCCTATACTCTTGCGCCTTGAAAGAATATAGATCAAAAAGTTATTGCAAAGCTCTTGGATTCAAGAATTAAAGTGGTGATAAAGCCCCTCACTGATCAAACATAAGGAGCATTTAATGAAAGGAGACAAATAGGAGATGATATCCTCCTAACTTTAGCTTCAAGAATTATAATAAAGAACTCTCATTTAGGAGTTGTACAATCAAGATAGATTTTCACGATGCTTTTGACTCAATCAACTAGAAATTCAACATCAACACCTTGAATGCATTTGATTTTCCTCCAAAATTCCTAATTTTATTAAACAATCATTACCAAGGTCTGTCATAGCTACTAGTGAATAGGAAACCAACAAAGGTCATTAAAAGTTGCTAAAAGATTAAGGTAAGGTAATCCTTCATCCCCTTAACTCTTTACATTAAGCACTAATGTTCAGTCTATACTTATTGGTTATGTGACAAGAATGGAGAGGAAATTCAAATTCCATAAAAAATGCAAAAGACTCAATATATATAGCCTATTATTTGCAGATAACCTATTACTACTCTCAGGGGTTGATTCTCACTCCATTAGTTCTTTAATCACATCTATTAGAACTTTCAAAGAGTTATCTGATCTTGTAATGAATCAAGGAAAGAGCTAGGTCTTTATTTCATCATCTGCTTCTTATCTGACCTTTTGGATCTCAAATCCGACAAGCCTCCAAGTCAAACAACTTCCTTTTACTTATTTGTGGTTACCTATTTGATGCAAAAGTGCTTAAAGTCTATAAAAGAAATAAAAGAGGAAAAATTAGTTAACCACAAGCCTTAATTTAATAGGATGAGAATTAGAAATTGAGTTGACAACAAAGATAAAGCCTGAAATTTAGATTATTATGATTCCCTATTACATATGGAATAGTAGTGAGTTAAATATGTTATCCTAATTGTTTAGGGCTTAAATCTGTAAAATTTTTATTAGATAGAATTTAAATTTGTTTGGAACTCTTTTCTTACTAGAATAAGGGTTCTAATAACTTCTATATAAATATTTGTATACTTAGCCTTTCATAAATAACAATCCTGAATTTTACTTCAAATTTGAGTTTTCAACTAGAGTGAGTCTTAGACCCTAAGAGTGAGTCTTAGACCCTAAGAGTGATTCATAGATTTCTACCCTCCATTCTTTGTGTTCCTCAATAAATTCCAGCAAACCTAACCAAAATTCTAGCTATCTTAAACCTAAATTCTAGCCATATTAAACCATGAAATTCTAAGCCTAAATTCCAACAATCAAATATATAAAAAAACGAAATTTCAACATTCCTAGCTGAAATCTAGACCTGAAACTTGATATTACAATAACCTAATATCAGCTATATTTATTAATTTTGTGAATTTTAGTTAGTAGTACTTCTATTTGTCCTACATAACTATTTTCCATAAAAGATCAACTTATAGGGACTTTTTGCCTCTCATTGAAAGCATAAAAAAGAGAACTAATAGTTAGTGCAACAAGAGCCACTCTTTTGTTGGTAGAATTCAACTTATAAATTTTGTTCTAAACTCTGTACATGTGTACAGGTCTTCTCAGATAATATTCCCAAAGAGCTTAATCAAAACTATAGAGAAGATGCTCAGGAGTTTCCTTTGGTCAAGAGACATTAGCAAGGTTTGTAGCTAAAGTGGGATGAGGGAATGTTTGCTTGCCTACAAATGGGGCGAGTCTAGGCATTGCACACATCATACTAACCAATAGAGTCCTAATGGCCAAGAGAATTTGGAGGATTTTGGTTAACAAAGAATCCTTATGGGTTAAATAGGTTCATTCTCACTATCTAGAGCATCAAACTTCTAATCTTTCTCCATAAAATATAATTCTTCTCGGACCATGCTCCATATCCTAAAGCTGAGGTATCAAATGAGGCTAGATTTCAAGCATAGGTTAGAGGATGGTTCCAATACCAACTTTTGATATGATAAATAGGGCATACTGGGGCCTTTAAGTGACAACTGTAAAGGAAACTATATCTGAAGAGGTTTCAATAAGAAAGGTCCTAAGTGAAAATAGATTCAATATTAGCCAAAGAACCAGAGATAAGCTGTTTACCATTGCTCCCCTTTACAATCCAAATTCCAACGATAGAGACTCTATCATCTGGTCAAGACACCCCATCATCTAGTTAAGACACCCCTTAGGCAACTACTTAAACAACTCATGCAAACATGTCCTAAGAAACAAAGCCCCTAAAGTGTTTTGGGATAGGTTGGCTTGGTTCCAACAAACCATTCTAAGTTCTCTTTCACTTTATGGTTAGCCATTAGAGAAAGGTTAACCAAAGAAAAAATTCATGGTAATACACTCATCTCCAACAACTGCTCTTTCTACTATCAAGTACTTGAAATCATTGAGCATCTATTCTTTCAATGTGAATTCTCTACTTATGGCAAGAGATCCTACACAAATGCAAACTCTCGTGTCCAACTCAAACTTGGCCAGATATGATAGCTTGGATCAATCAAAGAAAATGGAGAACCAAGGAGGATTCCATTATATTCAAAATATCCTTTAAAAGAGTAGTGTATGAAATATGGAAAGAAAGGAATCAAAGGATCTTCCAAGGAAAGTCAACAAAGAAGCAACAAATCTTTATGGAGCTAATGAGCTTAATAAGAGAACAACTTTTAGCTTTCAAGCTCTCTCCAAGTTGATAAGAAATCTCTAGCCGATATAAACTTGGCTTTTGGTCTCTCGTTTTGCAGACTAGACTAAATAGTTGATAGGGGATCAAATTCTATCCTGCTTGGAAATACTTTCAATCTCAGATGATCATGACGCCAGGAGCATCAAATAAGGAAGGCACACTAGGAGAAATATGCTAGCTTCGTTGCATAATCTTCTCCTTTTATAGTATTAACTTCAGTGTATGAACTTGTTTAGCTAGTTGCTTGTTTCTCTTAACATTACTATTATTCTTCAATTCAATCTTTAATTTCTCCAAAAAAAAAAACAAGGAACAAAGATTGTACTATAAACAGGCAAGTGATGTAACATTTAGCATGCTGGATGGGGAAATTTCTCCTGGTGTTCAGTCCGAAAATGAAATTTGCATAAGAAAACATTGGAATTTGAGTAAGTTCAAGAGAGATTATTCAACCTGATTTTGGAAAATTTTGCAAATAAGTCTGACAAAGTTCATGCGGATCCTGACTAAATTTTTGCATGACAACATGCAGAGTTGAACTATACTAGGCCGTTCCTTCATTCAAGCCATAATATATGTTCCTGTTCCAAATGAATTTTTGGATCACTCTCCCCATTTCTTTGCACTCAAAATATATTTTATGAAAAGTGATTTTGGGTCTTTCATAATGGAAAGAGAAAAATTGCTGGTGGCGGTGAGCATTATGGACATTTAAGTTTTGCCCAGTATTATGTCACTTCCCGTCCACAGATTTCAAATACAATCCAAATAGTGGGCGTAATTACTATGCCGTAGAATACTTTCTAGTACTCTTTAAGAAACATCATTCGTTTTCTGACATCTCTGGAAGGGAACAACAGCAACCAAATTGATGATAAAGATGTAGAAACAAACGGTACGTAAAGCAGCTAAGAAAGGAATGAACAAGCAGAATGATAACACAGTAAGCAAGTGTACCCGGGAGGAGACATGCCCAAAACTAGCCTTGTGTCCATCTTAGAAGCGGCAGCAGCAGTAAGATGGGATTAAATGAGGCAGCAGACGAAAATTTTTTGGTGAGTTGGAAGGTGAAACAGTTAAGGAGAGCTTCAATAGAACTAGAGTTTACATGGGTCTGTCTGAGACTCTGCTGCCTGCCGAGGAACGAGTAACCGACTGAAGACGATGGGTTCAATTTGGCAAGGACATGATCATGTGCCAACCTGCCGAATCGTCAATTCGATGTCGTGTTGATTCAAACTATGTTCCATGTCCTAAAAGGTGACCCGCAGATGAATTGACGTCGTCGTCTTTGAGAATCAAAGCATTAAAATACCCGACAATCTAGCAACCAGTGTCCCCTGTTTATTTCCTACCGCCACATATTCTGGTCTTTTTAGACAGAGCCCATTAACCCATTTGATCCATAATGCTCCCTTGTGAATGTATAACCTCCAAAGCTTTTTGCTTAAAAGGACTTTTTGCATAAGAGAAATAGGAATAATTCCCAAACCGCTCATCTTCCTTGGAATGGATATCTCTTCTCATTTAACATTTGCCCCTTTTGAATTTTCTCCTTTATTAAGAAAGCTTTGATGCTCCTTTCAATCTCCTTAATGACTCTCTTAAGGAGTATTAAATAGGCAATCCAATGTACATGTAGACTATTTAGGACATAATTGATAAGAGTTAGCTTAATATTAAAGGATAGAAATCTATTTTGCCAAGTATTGATTCTTGCTTTGTGTGATTCAATTAGTGTAATGCAGTCAATAAATTTTGGCATAACAGTGGTAATAGGGACACCAACATATCTAAATGGTGGAATTTGAATTCTGAAGGCAGTTCTGCTACTCAACCTTGACTGATTCCTCGTGTTAGAAGAAATAAACATATTATTTTTGTTAGCCTTGACTTTTAGTCCAAAACATAGTGAGAATAACTACAAAATGCCCAAGATTAATTTAGTGAAAACATTAGGTTATAAGGACGCAGTGTTGTATGCACGACCAACGAGGAATGTCTTTCTCATTCCAAGTTCTCCTAGCATGTCAAGGTTGTATCCGCCTTCTCGAGCCTCCTGACGACCGTTGTCCACAAGAAACAACATAGATGCGACAACCCAAGTGCGGATCCTTTCCCAATCTCCGATGTGCCCCCTCTTTCTCTCTCTTTGATAACACAACTCTTCACGTCTTCCAAGCTCTTTGTCTTATCAAATCTACTGTTATAAAAATTGTAGGTTTGCCTCTGTTGTAGGATACTCAATAGTTAGGCTTTAGTCTTCTCTCCAGTTTACCTGGGATTTGCAAAAGCCCTAAGCCTTTAACACAGAAATAGTTCTAGTTTTCTTAGTTTACTAATTTTTATTTTTATTATTACTATTATTTATTTATTTATTTATGTTAGGATATTTTTACTTATTTATTTATTTAGTTTATTTTGTATCTATTTAATTTTTTACCGTGCTAGTTTCTACCTTTTCTTTCTGTAACTTGCATCATTCTTATTTTGTCATGTTACTTTCTCCAATAATTGTCTCATTTGTATGTAGGTCTATCAGGAAATAGCCTCTCTACTATATAGGGGTAAGGTTGCGTACTATCAGACCTCTCCATACCCCGCCTCACAGCGGGACTTCAGATTAGATGTGATGATGATTAGATCATCAGCAAAAATCAAGTGTGTGATCCTCAACTCTCTACATCTATGATGATATTGAATCCTGCCATTGTAAGAGATGAGATTGATGAGCATCCTGGATAAAGTTCCCATAGCCAGTGTGAATAAGTAAGGGAAAATAGATCTCCTTGTCTTTTTCCCCTAGTATTTCTAAATATTTGAATAGGTACTCCATTTGTCACCATGCTAAAGGAAACTGCTATAATGCATTCCATTATCCATGGAAAATGGATCTCCTTGCCTTATTTCCCTGGTATTTTTAAAGATTTGAGTAGGTACTCCATTTGTCACCATGCTAAAGGAAGTTGCTATAATGCATTCCCATATCCATTTCACCAATTGTATTGGGAATCCAAAAGCTAGTCAACAAGTTTCCATAAAATCTCATCTGATGGTGTTAAAGGCTTTGAAGATATTGATTTTAAATGTATAACTTTTGATAGCTATTCTTGAGGTGTAGTCTTTCATTAATTCCTGTATGAGCAATATGTTGTCTCCTATTTGTAAGGTCCCAAAATATACCCTGGATGAAATATTACATATTTATGAAAGTACATGTATGATATGAGTTAAAATTGTGCTATGATTTGAAAGTGAAAGGCATTTGACTTGAATTTTGGTATTGATGGACCATAGTTAGTGAATTGGAATTAATTGAAGCCATTAGAGATTTGAGGTATTTAAATATACATTTGGACTAGGAAAAATGGTCAAGAGACAAGTTAAGTTGGTACATGAAAATTAGAATGATTAAACCTATGAGTTAATGACATTTGGCATAGTTTATGCATTGACATTTGGCATCATCCATTATGTGACATTTGGCAGCAAAATAAAAGGACAAGTGGCTTAATTAAAGTGTTACAAATGGCAGCTTAAATGGTGGGCAAATGGACTTCATGTTGTAAGTGTCATGTGGCGGTAATGACACCTAGCAATAGTAAGTGCTGAATCACCTAAGCCATTTAGTGATTCTGTAGCATTCTCTCCACTCTTGCATTTTCTCCACGGAAACCACTCTCTCTTTCTCTCAACTTTTAGAATTTTGCTGAGTTTGAATCATCAACACTCGAAAGCTTTGTAAGTTATTTTATCATGAATATGGTCTTGTAATTTTTACGTGTTATTATCTTGTTGGTGCTGAAAGTTGCACCTTAATCTTAGATAAGAGTTGAATGCTAGGAAGTGTTGGTGTAGCTGGATGTTTGAAGTGATTTGGAGTTGTTTTTTGAAGTTTAAAGAGGTAAGGGAATACTAAAATTAGCATCATGTTATAACATATATTGTTTGATGTTTGAAGTGGATAAAATTTGTCCTGAATTAATGAAGAATTGAAATTAGAAACTTGATACATGCTAGATACTTATTAGAAGGAGTGGGTCTACTGAGCAGGCATCAGTATTATAGCCATATCTTGACCTATAGAAATAAAAATGGGATGATTTTAAGTTCAAATTAAACTAGATACATATATCTACAACTTTCATGAAGGAATCAAATTTGATTTATGTCACTAAGGGTTTTGAAATTTGGCTTGAAGTTGAGTTCTGATGTTTACGGTTGAGAACAGTATGTAGTTTTTTGGGTATAACTCTTGGAATAATGAACCAAATTGCATTAACTTTATTTCGTTTGAAACGTAATACAAAGAGGAACATTTTTTTAGAAGAACATATTGTCTAAAAACGTCAGTTTATAGGTCAGAATGGCTATACTAAATTGATCCAAAAACTTGTCCTGTGAAAACAATTGTTTGAAGATTTAGGGTCACTTATCCCACAATTTTGGGAAATGGTTAGGAAGTAAAAAAAAAGGGGTTTTGTGCAATTGATATATTATATAAGGTTTAGTTGATTTATTGAGTACAATAGAACTTAAATGGACTTGTTTAAGGTGTGTTTGAACTTAAATTGGTATTCAATGTAATTGAGTAATAATTAGTTTAATTATGCATTATTAATTGAGATGATAATGTAAAGGATGTATGGTTTAATAATGATGAATACAAAGTTGAATTGCTTGGTGTGATCATGAATGAATGAGTTCCAAAGGCTTATGTATTATGAATTGGATATGGATGTTTGTGAATTGGGAATTTTTGTGATAATACTGTGATAATTCCAGATCATCAATTGTCCAAGGAGTTTGATAGTTGGGTTGAATTGGAAGTACTTTCTAATTATGTGCATATACATAATATGTGATGACTTAACGCTTCTATTGATGCATAATTGCACATATTTGTATTTATAAGGTATGTTATGTAAATGTCAATGAATAAGTTCAATTGGAACAAAATAGAACAATGACATGTGTTGTACTTCATCTTTTGCATAAAATTATGAAATCTGAAATGGTTTGTCTTAAAATTGTTGAGTCCTAGTCATGGGTAAATAAGCATGTCTAGAAGGGTTAGCAACTGCTTCTGTAATTAGACACTAAGGTGTCTTCTGATTCCAGACACTTTTGTCTTCTGTTTCAGAGACTTAGGTCTCTTCTGGTTTAGATATCAATCAAGGTATCTTCTATTCTGGTCCCGTTACTCACTTCTGTAAAAAGGATTAGCAGGTTAACTTGTTTTGTATTTTATTATTTGCTCAGCTCCGTTTTAATCAAGCTCTGTTATGAAATGACTAAGCTTTGTTCTTATATAAACAAATTCTATTTTGATATAGACAAGTTCTGTTTTGATACTTTAAAATTCTGTTTTTGATTTTATGTTATTCTATTGTGATACTTGTGAGTTTTACCCTAAAGCAGATATATTCTACTCTGATATGATTTATTCTGATCTGAGATGCATATTGCTTGAAATGTGATTTGATTTGTATATGTGAATATCAAATGACTATTGAGACAACTGTCATTATGTATCCTATTTAGTTATTCCCCATTAAGCTATATGCTAAGCACGATGGATTTGTCCCGTGTAGGTTCAGATAGAAGGGTATAAAGATTGGGACAAAGATAACAGCAATGAAGGTTGTGTTTTGTTTGAGTTAGTCAATTTGTTTTGGGTTGTTTGAGTTATAAATAATCTAATATAAGACTTGATGTAGTTTGTTCAAAATTTTGTTAACATTGTATTACAGGGTGGATTTGAACTTAAGTTATGTATTTTGTAAAACACCATCTCTATGATATGTATTGTTTTGTTAATGTTTTGTAATGTGATAACCTAAATTTAGAATGGTTTTGGAATCGAAGCATGTGTTGGATAAACTCAATGTACTAGTTAGATTCTATTTTAAGTCAAATATAAATGAGATGCTTGGTACATTTAAGTCCTGTCTGAGGTGACATCTGCATATCCTTTCAAAGGGTATATGGGTATTTCATCTTTTTGGTATCAAAGCACGTTTTAGGCGGTTCTGGTTTAACCATCACTTAACTACTACTTATAATTGAGTGTAAAAGTTGTGTTTTGGCCTAATATAGTTTGTCTCATGTTTTGGTTATAGAATTAGAGATGGAAAGATCTCACAAAGCCGTTGATGAGGTTACTGAGCGTAATAATCCTGAGTGAGCTTGTCTGTTGATATCTAGACCTTTTGGGGTCAATCAAGGTGAAGCTGAGGTGCCACCTCCTCCTCCAGCTCAGGGAGAGGCTTTAGTTAAGTTGTGTCAGGATATGACAACGTTACTGCATCGTATGACTGCACCCAAGGCTCTGATTGATCAGCTGCGGAAGTATGGAGCTAAAGAATTTCTGGAACATCATTGGAAGAATCTGAAAGAGCTAAGTTCTGGATAGAGAAAGTTAAGAGGGTATTAGATGAAATCAACTGTCTGCTAGATTAAATGGTACACTGTGCTATCTCTTTTCTTCAGGGAGTGGCCTATAAGTGGTGGAAGTTTGTTTTGAAGAATTCTCAGCTACCAGTGCCTCTGACTTGAGATTTCTTTTCCCAAGAGTTTAAAACTAAGTATGTTACGGAGGCTTACGGAAATGAGAAATGGAAGCAATTTTTGAACCTGAAGCAGAGAAACTTTTCTGTTGCTGAGTACGATAAGGAGTTTAACCGACTCAACAAGTATGCCCCCGAACCAATACTTACTGAGGAGTTCCGGTGTCATCAATTCGAGGATGGTTTGAACGATTCGATCAAGGAGCATCTTGCCGCATTCACTTTATTGCAACAAGTGGCCTACCATCAACTGGTGCAAGCCGCAATGAAAATAGAGTGGCAAGAGATGGTTAGGAGAGAAAGGGGTCAGTAAAGGGCTTTACTAGAGGAGGTCCATCCTTGGGCAAGCTGAGTCGTGAAGGTGTTTCCTCTGCACCAAACTTTACTCAGAGACTTTTAATTCAGGGAAGGCGACTGAACTCTCCTTTACTGACTGCTTAGGGGTTCTTCTATGGGCCAATGTTCCAGTATTTTGGAGTGTCCTCATTGCTCCAAATACCATCGGAGTACTTGTTAGAGGACTACGAGTACATGTTTCATATGTGGCAACACGAAGCATCTGATAGCTAACTGCCCTATGAGACAGTCCCAGACATCGCAAGCTAGTAGGGAGGTCTCGCATGTATCTTTCAGAATTAGAGGACAAGGTAGAGGTCGTGGAGAATCTAGTCAGTTCAGACCCAATCCAAATACCCAATCGAAAATTATGGATCGACCAGCTGTGTCTTTTACTTCAGCTTGAGCTTATGCATTAAAAGCTCGTGAGGATCAGGACGCATCTGAAGTCATTGTTGGTATTGTTTCTCTCTTTAATTCTTAAATGTATGCTTTAATTGATCCTAAATCCACTCATCCTTATATCTGTATGGGAGAAATGTCTGATAAAGAGATGCTTATAGACCAGTTAGAGTATGATATTCATTTGACTAGTCCTCTGGGTAGTAGTGTGTTGGATAATCAGGTGTGTTGGAATTGTCCTATTATGATTCAAAGAGATGAATATGTAGCAGATCTGATTAGGTTGCCTTTTCATGAATTTAATTTGATTCTGGGTATGGATTGCTTGTCTAAGTATCAGGCAGTGGTTGATTGTAATTTTAAGACAATTATGCTTGGAAGCTTGATCAGTCTGAAATAGTATTGCATGGCATCCGAGTTCTTTAGCTAATGTGATATCTGCTATGCAAGTCCGAAAGCTCATCAAGAAGGGATGCGAAGCTTATCTAGCTTTTGTGTTTGATTCTAAGAAGGAGGGTGGAAAATTGGTAGCTATTTTGGTGGTGAATGAATTTTCGAATCCTTGATTTACTTCGAGATTCTGGGAAAGTCTACAAAAGGCTTTAGGTACTCAAGTTAAGTTCAGTACTACTTTCCATCCCTAGACAAATGGATAATTTGAACGGGTTATACAAATATTATAACATATGCTTTGGGGTTGTGTGTTAAAGTTTCTAGGAAGTTGGGATAATTATTTGGCTCTAATGGAGTTTGCTTACAACAACAGTTATCAAACCAACATTGGTATGGTTCCTTATGAAGCACTGTATGGTAGAAGGTGTAGAACTCCGTTGTGTTGGATTGAATTGAGTGAAAACAAGATGATCGAGCCTGATATTATGAAAGGTACTAAAGAAAAAGTTTGGGTTATTCAATATAGGTTGAAAGCTGCCAGTGATAAGTAGAAGCCTTATGCTGATCTGAAAAGGAAGGATATTGAATATCAAGTAGGTGATAAGGTGTTCTTGAAAGTATCATCATGGAAGAATATACTTTGCTTTGGTAAGAAAGGTAAGCTCATTCTGCGATATATTGGCCCATATGAGATTCTTAAGAGAATCAGACCAGCAGCTTATCAATTAGCTCTTCCTGAAGAACTGGCCAAGTTACATGATGTATTTCATGTTTCCATGTTGAGAAGATATTGGTTTGATGATACATATAAGATTCCTGTGCAAGAAATTCAAGTGCAACTAGATTTGTCTTATGAAGAAGGCCCTATGTCTATATTAACCAAAGAAGTCAGACAACTCAGGAACAAGCAAATACCTTTGGTGAAAGTACTTTGACAACACGATAGACTTGAAGAAGCAACATGGGAACCGAAAGAGACCATGAGAGCTCAGTATCCTCAACTATTTTAATTAGGTATGAATTTCGAGAATGAAATTCTTTTTTAGGAGGAGAGAATTGTAAGGCTCCAAAATATACCCTAGATGAAATGTTACATATTTATGAAAGTACATGTATGATATGAGTTAAAATTGTGCTATGATTTGAAAGAGAAAGGCGTGTGACTTGAATTTTGGTATTGATGGACCATAGTTAGTGAATTGAAATTAATTGAAGCCATTAGAGAATTTAGGTATTTAAATATATTTTCGGACTAGGGAAAATGGTCAACAGACAAGTTAAGTTGGTACATGAAAATTAGAATGGTTAAGCGTATGAGTTAGTGACATTTGGCATAGTTTATGCATTGCCATTTGGCATCATCTATTGTGTGACTTTTGGCAACATAATAAAAGAACAAGTGACTTAATTAAAGTGTTACAAATGGCAACTTAAATGGTGGGCAAATGAACTTCATGCTGTGGTGTTAAGTGTCATGTGGTGGTAATGACACCTAGCACTAATAAGTGCTGAATCACCTAAACCATTTGGTGATTCTGTAGCACTCTATCCACTCTTGCATTTTCTCCACCGAAAACCACATTCTCTTCCTCTCAACTTCTGGAATTTGATGAAGTTTGAATCATTAACACTAGGAAGCTTTGTACGTTATTTTATCATGAAGATTGTCTTGTAATTTTATGTGTTATTATCTTGTTGGTGCTGAAAGTTGCACCTTAATCTTAGATAAGAGCTGATTGTTAGAAAGTGTTGTTGTAGCTAGATCTTTGAAGTGATTGGAGTTGTTCTTTGAAGTTTAAAGAGATAAGGGAATACTAAACTTGGTATCATGTTAGAAAACGTATTGTTTGATGTTTGAAGTGGATAAAATGTGTACTGAATTAATGAAAAATTGAGGTTAGAAACTTGATACATGTTGGATACTTGTTAGAAGGAGTGGGTATACTGAATAGGCATCGATATTATAGCCATATCTTGACCTATAGACATCAAAATTGGATGAATTTAAATTTATGGTTGCTATTCACGGTTGAAAATATTATGTAGTATTTTGGTTATAACTCTTGGAATAAAGAACCAAATTGAATTAACTTTATTTTTTTTGAAACTTAATACATAGAGGAACATTTGATTAGAAGAACATATTGTCTAAAAACGTCAGTTTCTAGGTCAGAATGGCCATACAAAATTGATCCAAAAACTTGTCCTGTAAAAACAACTGTTTAAAGGTTTCGGGTCACTTATCCCACAATTGTGGGAAATGGTTAGGAAGGTGAGAAAAAGGGGTTTTGTGCAATTGATGAACTATATAAGGTTCAGTTAATTTATTGGGTACAATAGGACTTAAATGGACTTGTTTAAGGTGTGTTTGAACTTAAATTGGTATTCAATGTAATTGAGTAATAGTTAGTTTAATTATGTATTATTAATTGAGATGATAATGTAAAGGATGTATGGTTTAATAATGATGAATACAGTGTTGGATTGCTTGGTGTGATCATGAATGAATGAGTTCCAAAGGCTTATGTATTATGAATTGGATACGGATGTTTGTGAATTGCGGATTTCTACGATAATATTGTGATAATTCCAGACCATCAGTTGTCTGAGGAGTTTGATAATTGGAGTTGAATTGGAAGTGCTTTCTAGTTGTGTGCATATGCATAATATGTTATGACTCAACACTTCTATTGATGCATAATTACACATATTTGTTTTTATAAGGTATGTTATGTAAATGTCAATGAATAAGTTCAATTGGAGTAAATATAATAAAGACATATGTTGTAATTCATCTTTTGAATAAAATCCTGAAATCTGAAATGGTTTGTTTCAAAACTGCTGAGTTCTAGTCGTGGGTAAATAGACATGCCTAGAAGGGTTAGCAGCTACTTCTATAATTAGATACTAAGGTGTCTTTTGTGATTAGACACTTCGATGTCTTCTGATTCTAGACATGTTTGTGTCTTCTATTTTAGAGACTTGAGTCTCTTCTATTTTAGATACCAATCATGGTATCTTCTATTTTGCTCCCATTACCCACTTCTGTAAAAAGGATTAGCAGGCTAACTTGTTTTGTATTTTATTATTTACTAAGCTCCATTATAATCAAGCTCTGTTATGAAATGACTAAGCTTTGTTTTGATTAAAAAATTCTATTTTGATAAAGACAAGTTCTGTTTTGATACTTTAAAATTCTATTTTTGATATTATGTAATTCTATTATGATACTTGTGAGTTTGACCCTGAAGCAAATATATTCTACTTTGATATCATTTATTCTAATATGAGATGCATACTGCTTGAAATGTGATCTAATTTGTATATGTGAACATCAAATGATTGTTAGAGACAATTATCATTATATATCCTATTCAGTCATTTTCCACTAAGCTATACGCTTAGCATGGTGGATTTGACCCATGTAGGTGAAGTGAATCACACGTTAGTACAATGATAATCAGTGCACAAGAAGGGGGGGTTGAATTGTGATAACTTTTTTGTTAAACCCTTCTTTAAAAAAACCTTGTCCAATTCAGAATTACGATAACTTTTGTTCGTAAAAGATTCTCTAAAAGAACTTGCGTATGTAAGAAATCAAAATCGCAGTAATGTAATAATGAGAGAGTTAAGAGAGTTTGACACAGTAATTTTATACTGGTTCACCCCAAACCGTGGGCTACGTCCAGTCCTCAGAT
>JANZXV010000007.1:6806512-6824272 GCA_027576455.1 Erythroxylum roigii
TCTTATTTACCCCTATATCAAACATAGAGTGAATGGAGGAGGACATACCTGGATATGGTTAATTGGCTTGAAGTCAATCCGCTCATAAGTAATTCAACTTTTGCATATTTGAGAAATCGATTGCCTATGAAGGCAAGAGTCTCCATTCTAATGCATGATGGCGAATGGTAAGTTAACTTTAAGGGCTTCTCCACACTGAGTGAGATCCTTCCATAGTTGGGGGACACAAATAGGGAAGATGCCATTTACTGGACTCCAAATCCTCAAGGGCTTTTCATAAACCAATCTTAACTGGAAAAACTCCTTAAGCAAGAAAGCTTCCTTTATTACTTGGTTAACTATCAAAACAGACTCCGAACTAAATGCAAGTGGTTTTAGTCGACTGAAACTTCTTATGTCTTATGTCATAATGCTGATGAGGATCAAATTATTTGTTCTTTGCTTGTGAATTCACTAAATCCATATAGAGCAGGATTCAATAAGTGGTGGATGTAGTGAATTTTGCTTTCGACTGGGAACAATCCTTGAGGTTATTCATCAAGTTCTCCAAACTTGATAAAGAGAATGCAGTTCATCACTTCCATATACAATTACCATTTATGTTAAGAAAACTTAGGTAATTGCAATGTCATAGTATTTTGAAATATTGTAATAACTTCAGATAAAGTAATCTAATTATTCTTTCAAAAAAAATTTCAACCAATTTACTTTTTTTTTTATTAGATTCAATGATGTCCATTTTTTGTTGTATATTTTTTGGTTTGTTCTTTAGAAAACTCCTTAATTACAACTTTAAAAAGTTTGAGTTTCTTCATAAGCTGAAAAGCCTAAGGTTACTAATAACCCCAAGAAAATTAAGGTCTAGAGAATTCTCACCATTACTGGAGAAAATTCATAGCATGACCAACTATTTGTGCAACAGATCCCTCTTATGCTAGAAGAATTCATTTAATCAACTATATTCCTTAACTCTTTTCACATCTATTGGTCATAAAATATATTCCTATCTAAAGCTCTAATTAAAACCATCAAAAGCATGCTAAGAAATTTTATATGGTCTGGAAAGCTACAAAAGAGAGCATTGTTAAATTCAAGTAGAAATAAGCGTGTCTTCCTAAAAAAATAGGAGGACTTGTTATTGTAGCTATCTCTCTAACTAGTAAGTGTTATTGAAAAAGAGCATTTAAAGAATTATCACTAATAAAGAGGCCCTAAGGGTTCAATGAATCCATATCTACCTTCTAAAGAGAAAAATTTTGTGAAAAATGTACACCAAAACTACCATTTTTATGGTTTATGGCTCATTTACTTAAGTTGAGGGAAGTTCTCTATAAAAGTATCCTTTATAGATTTGGCAATAGGAAAGTGGCTTCATTCTGGATTGATAATTGGAGCAAGATAGCCCCCTTTGTAGGTCTAATTTACATTCAAATTTGAGACATAAATTCCCTAAAAATGCCAAAGTGAGTGATATAGTAAATGAGAATAATTGGGTAATTAATTCGACTCAACTTCTAAATTGCATACCTAACTAGGGATGACAATGGGTCGGGTCGGGTCGGGCCTAATTGCCTAGCCTATACCTAACTATAATCTTATAGTAAGTGAAGAGGTTATATTTGGCTAAAGCATTCAACAAGAAAGTTAACCAATGCTTCTTGTAAAGTAATATATTTTCCTCAACAATAGAAAATGGCTTAGTATGGAATAATTTGGTGCAAGAAAGTTCTTCCAAAATATGTTCTCATATGGCTTGTCTATAAGAAGAGGTTAGGAACATTAGACAAGATGAACTTCCTCAACATATCACCTACTTGTTGCCAATGCAAAACTAGTCAAGAATATTTGTCTCATATATTCTTTAATTGTATGTTCTTGACATTCATATGGAACAACATCCAATTTCTTTGTAAGGTTAAAGAAACAAGTCTTAATTATTTAGAGATCTTTAATAAGATCAACTAAGAAAAAGGTAACTCTAATGCTAAAAAATCAATTCTCACTATTGCCTTTGGTAGCTCTATTTACTCATTTTAAAAAGAAAAAATATTAGGCTTTTCTAAGGTTGCAAAAGAACGAAGAAGCAAGTGAAAAAGGAATTTATCAGTTGGAATAATGAACAATTACTAGTAAATCAACTCTAAACAACCTATAGACTTAAGATGGCCATTCATAGAACCAAGGAGCAAGTGACAAAGGAACTTATCAACTGGATTAGCAAACCAGCTCCAAACAACTTGTAGGCCTAAGATGACCATCTCATAGAACTTGTAAAGGGTTTTTGCTCTCCAATTCAATGCCTTAGAAGTAGCCTGATCAATACTACAACCCAATCTCTTCCATTGTTCTTGAAAACATTTGTACAGTAAGGCTTTGTCTACATGGATCCTAAGTAGATGAGCTCGAAGAACATGCACAAATAGAAGTCAATTAAGTTGTTGTTGGTTTTAATTATGTCAATTAATGAATCTCTTTTGGTTATGAAATTACATGGTGTGCATGTGTTTTCTAATTTGTTTTCATTGTTACTTTTCAAGGAGTTGTGCCTTCATTGTTAAGTATTATCCTCTACAATAGCTTTTGGAGATTGAATCAAGTGAAGTTATACTTGAAGTTTTGTAAGGCTTAGTTACTTGTAATTTGATGCTTAATATATCTTTAATTTTTTAAAAATATTTACATAACTATTTATTTTTCTCTTATTGTAACTCCGAGTTTTTATCTTTCATTATATAAACGCACGTTTATTAAGCTTTCTTATATTTTCAAGATAAACGATTAAAACTTTCAATCAATTTATGCATGCAAGATCCATCTTTCTGATATTTTGGTGTGCCTATTTCTACTCTAAAGTTGAAGTACTCAGATTGCATTCCCTTTATGGAAAAGCTCAAATTCAAGATGAATTCCTGGCAAGACAAACACTTATCTTATGCAGCTAGGATAACATTATTTATTTCAATCCTGAGCAGTTTACACATTCATTGGATGACACATCTTGCTCTTCCAAAAAAGATTCTTAAGGAAATTGACAGATTGATGAAAGCTTTTCTCTAGTCTGGTAAGGTTACAGCTGGAAAAACTGTAAAAGTGAAATAGAGTAAGCTCTCAACCCTTAAGAAAAATGGAGGGCTAAGCATCATTTCTTCCATGGCTATCTGGAATGTGCTCGTGAGTTAGTGAATATGGAGAATGTTTTCAGTTAAGGAAGTATTGTGGTATAAATGGATCCATGAATACCACCTTAAAAATCTTAATTTCTGGCATCTTGTCAAGTCCACTCAATTCTCTTGGTCATTCAATCAAATGCTAAAGATAAGGCACCGTATCTACCCCTATATCAAACATATAGTGAATGGAGGAAGAAATATCTGGATATGGTTTGATAATTGGCTTGAAGTCAGTTTGCTCATAAGCAATTCAATTTTTGCACATTTGAGAAATCAATTGCCTATAGAGGTAAGAGTCTCCATTCTAATCCATGATGGTGAATGGTAAGGTAAGGCAACTTTAGGGGCTTCTCCACACTGAGTGAGATCCTTCCATAGTTGGGGGGACACTGATAGGGAAGATGCCATTTACTGGACTTCAAATCCTAAAGGGCTTTTCACAAACCAATCTCATTTGGAAAAACTCCTTAAACCCTAAAGCTTCCTTTATTACTTAGTTAACTATCAAAAACAAACTTCGGACTAAATGCAGGTGGTTTCAAACTGAAACTTCTTGTGTCCTATGTCATAATGCTGACGAGGATCAAGACTATTTGTTCTTTGCCTGTGAATTCACTAATGCAATTACATATCTTCCTTTGATGAAATGCAATTACACTGCCGAGTGGTAACAGATTACTCATATTTGTTAGTTTTATTTACTTACAAGTGAACCATACAATAGGTCGTCTGTTTTTAATATACTTGCAAATAGTATGATCCTTTGAATAGATAACCGAGCAAATATTGAAATTCATGGAATTGTCTCTGGATGCAAAACAAGATAATGAACAAAAGCACAAGACAACTTAAACATAGCATTAAAACAAAAAGAGCTCCTCAAGGTTCATTTACAGTGGAGCTCTTCACACCGAAAATTCATGATCCAAAAGGGGCAGTCAAAGGAAAGACAGGCCACCCTTCTTGTCATTTTTCAAGAAGGGACAAAATGCTACTTCAAGGACCAGGCAAATAATGGAAGGTTAGGAAACAGGGCATGAAACAACCAATGCCAGCTTCAAAAATTTTTAGTCCACTTCTAATGCAGGGACTAGTTTAAGGTCCATCTTCTTGTGCTGAATCAAAGAGAAAAAGGCAAAGTGAAATTTAAGTTCAAGAAGAAAGAAACTAGCATCCACATGATGCTACACAAGAGTAATTTGGTGGACTTACTACTCAAAATAAAGCCTTGAAGCAAACTCTGGGCTCTCTCTGCCTGCTCTGGCGTGCCAGAAATTTGAATGATCTTTTCTGTCACCTCTGGTCTGTCTTCTATTAGGGTCACATTTGCTCCAGACAACTATTCAATAAAGAACAAATTAGTTAGGGGTTCTTCATGTGAATCTGGCCAAAAAACGGGGTAAAGACTAGGCTCACCTCACTAATCTGAGCCAGTTTGCTTTTTGATTTGGCTACAAGTTTTGGGACAGCATAATCCGGTATAACAACTTCAAGAGTACTCCTAGTGACGAGTGGTTTAGGGATTCTACCAGGAAAACGAAGGCCAACATTATTCAATGGAAACAGAAGGCATATCTTTATCAAAGATAATGATAAGTTAAATCGTCTACCTGTTGATTGTAGTTATCGAATCACCATGGCGTTCACTTTCATTTTGCTTTACTGCTTTGGTGCCAGATACTCCATAATCCTGCAAAAGCAATAGATTTCACCTTTCTAAAATCTTTAAGAAGGAAACAAAAAGTCACTTTTAATTCTTCTTAATTGTTCAATATCTTGATAATTATACTAGGAAAAAAAAGATGGAAAGTGACCACCACCTCTTCTCCATCTCTAGTTAGGTCATTTTCTTCCATAACAGAGTTAAAACCTCACCAGTTTTGGATATACCTTATATGAACGATGATTTAATCTAATTATCCAAAGTACAGTACTGCATTCTGAAAATATAGAAACAGGGGGAAATCTAAGCAAAATGCCATTTTACGAAATCCACTTGCTTTTAAAACTGCTATATAAAAGTCATAATCCCCTTTCCAGAAATGTATAAAAACAAGGTAAATTAAACCTGCTCTTTTGATCATGACTTAAATTTATTTAGTTCAGAATTCTGAAAACATGGGCACTAAGATGCAGTATGGCTAGACAAAATTTTCACATCCGAGAAACACAGGAAGTGATGCAGAGTAGATGAGAAACGAATGGTGTATATGTGATTGTTTTTAGAATAGGATTTAGCAGAAAGGCTATCTCCACTGCACCATACCTTTGATGGCTGAGATGTAGGTGCAGATTGTACATTCTGATTTATCGCAGCAGGAGGATTACCAACATTTTGAACTTCATGAGCCAGGGCTACGTTATCTGGAGAAGCTGACTCCATACCTGAAGCACTCCCAAGAGGGCCTGATTGAGAAATAGGTGAAGGAGTATCTTTCTGAAAGAACTCCTTATATAAGTAACTCCGAATTCTTGATGTGACTTCTACAAGAGCATCTCTAGCTGCTTTTATTTCCCCTTCAATCTGTAGAGAAAAGTAATCAGTTGAGAAAAGTAAACCTTTGCAAAAACCAATTGTGCTTATCATTAAGGAATTCTATGTTTTGTCTCCATAATTTCAACCAGCAAACTTCACATCAAGATTGTAATATACATCATGAGCACAAGAAAGGACAGTATATCGAGATTGAGTAGGCTTCAGGATTGCTCAACTCTAGCAATCAAGAAACACCAAAAGTGAATCACTTAAAAGAGTTTGTCAGTCAAGAAATCATGCTGCAGACAAGCAATGCTAACTGCATCGTCAACAAAATAATAAACTCAGGTTTACAGTTATTTATCTTCCAGCATATTGTCCAGAAACAATTATCAAAAAATAAATAGAAAACTTCATGTGAAAGGCCTTCCTAAAAGTTTGCTGGTTATGTAGAGTAGCAAACCTGTACAAGCTCATCAGTCCCTGATACACATGTAGGAAGTGATTCTTTTGGTAGGATCTGTATTTTTGCTCCAGTTAACCTTTCCAGATCAAGTAATGAGCCATCTCTTCCATCTAGACACTCAATATCACTAGCTGGGACAAGTAATCTAGTTGTAACCATATTGTCTTTATCAGGTATGAGATCAACAATGTGAGTCTGAATATGCAATAAAGCTTCTTGTGCAGGAAATAGTTCATCATCCGGACCCTAAGAAGAAATGTAAACAGACAATAGAATTTTCAAAATTGGGTAAAATTAGAAAATTAGAGAAGTATGCTTTTGATCTATGAATCTTTAAAATCAAACTTGTTCGTTAGTAAGAACTTATAAACGCATCCTGAGGCCTATCTCATATTACTTTGTTGCAACATTTCTTTGCGTGCCTGCAACAGGTTCTAATTTTTATCTCCGTTTCAATTTTGTCCTCTCCAAACTCTTCAGTTTGACACTTAGGGAAAAAGATGAAAGTACAGAAGGCATCAATTAAACCAAGGAAAAGATTTTCCTTTTTTGAGTATTATTGAACACAATCAGGCATGAAAGATTTTAGGCAAAACATACAATCTAATTTACACTTCTATGTAACAATAAGCAAGAAAGAAATGTATACTATACTAAATGGTCATCACTTTAAGGTCAAATAAATTGGACAAAATATAAATTGATAGCAGAATGAAGTTTAAAACATTAAAAGAAATAAGCAGTAATTGGTTTACCTCTTCAGAGGAAATTATTATTATCTGTTCATCTGACCCAGATACAGGATCTGAGATCTTCACATCCACCCCAATTTCATTTTGAAGTAATTCTATTAGGCCATCTGACTCCCCAGCAACTCTGTTAACCTTGTCAATTGGGCAAAGTATTCGAAATACAAGGTCCTCACCATAGAACGGCTGCGTATTATCAATGGGAACCTCCCCAGATTCAATTGCAACACCAGATGATCGTGAATAGTTATTGCCTCTGTAATTTGGCCCAGATTGTCGTGATCCAAAGGAGCCCCCGTCAATGGATGCTCGACGAGTTGTATTATTCATGTAAGGTATATAATCCTCATCAGGGAAAAATCGTCCCTGAAAATGACTGCGGTCCCGATGTTGACTCTCCCTCAAGCGGGATGAAATTATTGATACAGCCTTTTTCACATTATTGACATCACCTAAGACCTGCAAGGCATAAACTAACATGAGACAATGAACACAGTAAGCTAGAGTTGATATAGTTTCTCCATTCAAGCTCCAAATTTGGTAACAAAAGAAAAACATATAGTCTATTAACTAGGAGGAATAACTCATAAGAATAGCCTATTCAGACAATTTCCAAGGGCCTTATTTGTTAATAGTATATTAGTGTCTACATCCATCAGACCCTGCATAACCTATTTGCCACAATGCTTTAGAAAAGGTCCACAAGTGTAATGCAGATATTTAGGCGGAGACATGATGACCTTGCATTTCCTATAGTTTCCCAAGTATTGGGTGCTTTACACAGAGATACACACAGAATTTAGGTGGCTCATAGTCTACATATCTGAGGATCAACCTCTTCCTTTACCTTCAGGCAGACTCAAATTACAAATGCTCAAATTACCATGACTGAGATGTCAATAAACACAATAATGGAGCCCCAATTAGCGATGGTGTTTCCTCAACAATCAAAGGAGAAGGAGCAGACATATGAGCTAAAGCAACTTCAGAGACACCAGTCCCAATCATATATCACTAACAAGAAAATGCCAGATAGACGAGGGAGTATAGATTCTTAGAAAATTAACACAAATTATGTAATTCTTAATAGAAATAGCAAGATCGCAGTAATTAAAAGCATACACAAGGAATTGGCAAAATGAATCAAGAATAAGAAGAGAAAGGACAAGACAAGAAGGAGGAGCAGCAAGAAGAAGCAGTAGAAGAACAAGAAAAGGAAGAAAGAGCAGCAACTGACAATCATTCTATTCTCATGACCAACAGAAAATTGCTTTCATGCACCTTCCAATCATTTAGAACCCTTGCTAATTTGCATGGATCAATCCTAAAATTATCCACGAGCCTGTTGATCTTTTTAAAACTATTGTAAACCGGTGTCTCTGAACTTATCAGTATTCCAGATGTTCTAGCTTTAACTGCCAAATATTGGAAAAACTGGTGGCATTTAAAAAGGAGGCGGATTCATATATCTTTTATATATTTAAGCAGAGAATTAAAGTAACTCTCGTCCATAACATCTTCAGTTTCAGCTAACATAACGTCCCACAAAAAAGAGTTACGGCATTGTTTTACAAAGACGAGGATTTAGTAAGAGCTTAATGTAAACCTGAACAATCTCCTCAGACATGGAAACACAACGAGGCAAGGTATGATCTCTAGGTAAAATCCTTATCTGGGTTTTTGTTTCCATCCTCATTTGTTCAATAATCTTTCCTCCTTTCCCCAACAAACAACCCACATGCATCCTTGACACCACCAACCTGGTAGCCACTCTGTTGCCACCTCTACCACCACCAAATTCCTCCTCCTCGTTCCCATAACCACCTCCACCGTTCATCGGAATCTGAGCATCACTTTCAAGAATCCTATCATGTATTAAAAACAACGCCTCCTGCGCCGGAGAGAAATTGGGCATTCTTCCTTCAGGGTCACGCCGCCGCGTGTCGGATATCTCGATGATTCGCTCCTCGTCGCCAGGGATCAACTCGTGGACGTTAATCCACGCCCCAGTATGCTGTCTTATGGACTTGATGATACTCCCAGACTTGCCAATGACTCCACCAGCTTTGATATCGTGACACAGAATGCGATAGCTTGTAGTCACCATCAGGGACGAGTCCTGCTGAGGTTTTGAAGTTCGGTTGCTGTTTCCGGCAACCGGTCCACGGTGGCGATGGGTGTTATTGGGCGTGTAGTGATGGCTGTTGTACCGGGGCTTGGTTCTAGCCACGGTGTCATTATCATAATCCTGGTGGTCATAGTAGTAATTCCGCTTAGATCTGGATCTTTCCATCGTCACTTAAGAGGGAAAAGTATAGGTAAAGTCTTGAAGCCCGAAATGTCAATGAATTCCTCAAGAGAATTTCAGACGGTCCCAGTCATGGATATTGAGAGATGGGTTTCCAAGGGCTTGCAGATTTGTGCTTCCTTTCTGTTGGGTCCTCCTATTCTTAATTTTCTAATTGTTTTCAGGGAAAGTAAAAGAGACTGTTAAGTTACAATGCGAAACTTCTTAAATTTAATTCATCACAGTTGAAACCCTAGGCGTAGGGGAAGGGACAAAGAGGAAGAAGTAAGTACCCAATAGAGAGAGAGAGAGAGTGACGTGTGTCTAAGTTGGTGCAATGGGAAATAATACTCACTATGCTTCTGTTTTCTTTTTTTTATACTTTACTTCGCTAATGATGCAATAACCGCAACTGCTGACGCTCACGCTCCTAATCTTGGTTTTCTAACACGGGATTAGAATAGAGTTAAATCAAAACGTCATCACTTGGTGTTCTTGTTGTTACGAGATTATACGATATCGGTATCAAGTTTTCTTCGCTTTTTTCAATAGAAGTTTTCTGTTAGAATTGTGTAACTATTTTTTTTAATCCACTAGTTATTCTAGGAGGATTCTAATCGTAGGAACATGTCTTTAAGCTATCCACATTCAGATTAATTCTTGTTCACATCGGGTCAACCTATAAGAGGTAAAGTGTTAGCCAAACAGATTTCTTCATTCATGGGACTCAAACTCGAGACTTTTGGTTAGAGAATGAGAATGTTGAACCACTCACACCAACCTCCGGTTAAGACATAACCATTTTCAATATAATGAAGGTTGATTCAAAGAATAAATAAAACTTAAGGGTAAAATAATTAAAACTTTTTTAGATTATAGTCTACAAAATAAAATTGTATTATAAAATAATAAGAAAAAATCATATAACAAAGAAAAATCTTCATCAAATTTAGTGAAATATTTAAAGTTTAAACTATTTTGGACATTTGAATTTGTATAACTATTTTCAATATAAGTTTTCTTTTTGGTGTATATAAATAATTTTTATTTTATTGATAAATAAAAGGTATATATGAAATTGAGTTCTCAAATGGTTAAGTAGTTGACGATAGGGATGGCAATGGGCTGGCTCCCGTCAATTGTTTAAAATAATTTTTTTAAAATTAAAATATAGAATAACTTATTTGTTTAATTGGATTCGAGCCTGGGCTACCCAAGCCCATGCCTACTCGAAGCTCAACTCTTCTTTACTTAGAATAATTGGGCTTCAAGTTAGTCTGGGTTAGCCAATTGAAAAAAACTAAATTTAGATCCATGGGGCAACAATTGTCATCCCTAGTTGACGAAGGACGTATAGTTAGTATAAGGCTTACTTTATTAATGTGATACACTAATGCGAAGAGGTAAAGATTACATAAAAGCTAGTAAATAATGGACTAAGTAAGAAGTATGAGTCATGGTCTAGACATGAAATTCATGATTCAATAATATTCCTTTTTAACCTTAAAGTGAGATCAATAAACATTTAGGGAATTTATGGTTAAGTAAATGTATCAAACACTAGAGTGGATGGGTTATAGACACTTCAAATTTCATCATTCTTGCCCTAACATTCTTTACATCATTTAATCAATTTTTTTGAGATATAAGTCAACTAATTCGACATGAAAAAAAAGTATAAAAGATGTATGATTGATAGAACAATCACTTATCTTATTAAAACAATGTTGAAAAACTTAAAGGAACAAGAACTTATTAAGTCCTAAATTGGATGTTATGTTCTAGAGTCTAATTGAGAAATAAGAAAAGTCCACTTTATCCATTAAGAAGCTACTTAAATCTATCATAGTTTTAGAACACATTAAAAAAATATTAAGAAAATTGTTATTTTAAGAGTGGGATTTTCTTGAAATTTTTAATGAAAAGATATACTTGAAGTTTTATTCAAAGAATAGGTAAATAAGGGAACTACTAAAGCATGATTCTCTCGTATGAATAGTATGTACTTTTCTTCTTCTTCTTCTTCTTCTTCTAATTCTTCTTCTTCTTCTTCACCAAGATTCCTGGATTTTGCTTATGTAGCTCCCAATCTCATCTCTCATCTTTATGCATCGCTTATGAGTCATGGTCTAGACATGAAATTCATGATTCAATAATATTCCTTTTTAGCCTTAGAGTGAGATCAATACAAATTTAGGGAATTAATGGTTGAGTAAATGTGTCAAACATTAGAGTGGATGGGTTATTGACACTTCAAATTTCATCATTCTTGCCCTAACATTCTTTACATCATTTGATCAATTTTTTGAGATATAAGTCAACTAATTTGACATGAAAAAAAGTATAAAAGATGTATGATTAATAGAATAATCATTTATCTTATTAAAATAATGTTGAAAAACTTAAAGGAACAAGAACTTATTAAGTCCTAAATTGGATGTTATATTCTAGAATCTACTTGAGAAATAAGAAAGTCCACTTTATCCATTAAGAAGCTACTTAAATCTATCATAGTTTTAGAACACATTAAAAAATTATTAAGAGTGGGATTTTCTTGAAATTTATAATGAAAAGATATACTTGAAGTTTTACTCAAAGAGTAGGTAAATAAGGGAACTATTAGAGCATGAATCTCTCGTATGAATAGTGTGTGTTTTTTTTGTTCTTCTTCATCATCACCAAGATTCCTAGATTTTGCTTCTATAGCTCCCAATCTCATCTCTCATCTTCAGGCATTGCTATTCTTACTCATTGTCTACTTTCTTTTATTACACCACCCTTTTCCATAGTTAGTTCAACTTCTGCTACTATACTCTCTTCACATTCTCTGGTCTCTATTTAACCACTCATCATCTTCCTACTGCATTATCCTACCTTATTCTACTTATTTTATCCAAACACACGTCTTAACTAGCTTGACTAGTTTTTACCCTGTTGACAATATGCTTGACCTATAGACTCTCAATTCCCTAAGTCCCCTATTGTTGAACCTCCTACTTCCACCTTTGTAAACCCTCCTTCAACAAAACTTAACATTGTTCCCATATGAAAACTTGGACTTAGGTGGTGGGAGATTCAAGACCTGAGTAGAAGCTCATTTATTTTCCTCCTAATGAAACAACTGAGAAACAAATTGTTTCACCACTTTTGGAGATATTAAAGGCAACAGTTGATAGATGGATAACCACTTTACTTGACTTCTTTTTTGATAAGAGAATTGCATTTTTAGTTATAAGACAACGTGCTTTGAACAAATGGAAACATATGGATTACTTGATGTCCTGTTGAACAATGAGGAAGTATTTTTTTGTTAAGATTCTTAAGCTTAGATGAAGCTAAGATAGTGCTTCAATATGGACTGTGGCATATCCAAAACAAGCCACTTTTGTTGTAGTTATGGAGACTTGGAATTAAGCTGGATGATCTTAAGCAGGAGAATATTCCCATCTGGATATGTTTGCATAAAGTCACACTTGATTACTGGATCACTTGTGGATTTAGCCATCTTGTAAGCTTTATTGGGAGACTAATTGCATTGGATCAGTACAACAGAAACAAAAAGAATTAATTTTTCTAGAGTTTATATTATGGTTAGTTCATTATACGATTTACTTGAAACTATACCATTCATCAGACTCAATAAAGATTTGATCATTTGAAGGTTACATATATGTAGAAACCTCAGCTTAGCAAGAAACAAACATAGAGACCAACAGGGAGAGTTTTTAAGATAGGTAATTACTAAGAGTTGATGAACTTGAACAATATGCAAGATGAACAGAATGAACACTTACAGGATGAACATAATGAACATATGTAGAATGAACATATGCATAATGAACATAATGAAGACATTATATTAGAATCTCCTATCACATTAGGTAAGCTTACAAGCAAGATAGGAAATAAAGTGAACAAGGAAATGAACATCTGGATAATTCACAAATTTCCATTAAAGAGACCATGGACAATGTAGAGAGGAATTCTATGGAACACCTAGTAAGAAAGTTAAAAAATAAATGTAGAAGGATTGGTAATTTGAAACATTGGTTAAAAGAAGATTTAACAGGAAGAAGAAACTCTCCCAAGGGGAGACTATCATATGATTATACTTACTTAAAACGTAAGGGGAGCCAATGTTGCAAACAAGAAGCTTATGATCAAAGATACAATATTGCAAAATAAAATGACTATTGCAGGTATTTTGGAAATTAGAATGAGAAAAGAGCATTGCAGTATATTGGATTACTTTCCATTGCATTGGTAAATAATCTCTAATTATAATTGCCATCCTAATAGTAGAGTGGTTGTAATATATGATTCTAATTCTGTAACTGTTCATTCATCTATGATTTCATAATTAATGGCCCATCTTCAAGTACTTATAAGGTCTCTCAATCAACATTTGTGTCTCTCTTTCATATATGCACACAATACTGCATACCAAAGATACTTCTTATGGAATCAAATTAATGATATTGTAGCTTCTATTAGCTTACCTTAGATGCTATCTAGAGATTTTAACTCCATTTTGAAGATAAAAGAAGTTGAAGGCTTGAGATTAGTGTGTAAACTATATACTAAACCTAGTAAATGCTTGGATGAAGCTCAGTTTACTGACATTCCCTCGAAGGTTGTTTCTTTACATGGAGCAATAAGCAAATAGGTTAGCTACTAATTAGAAAGAAGTTTGATATAAGTGTTTCAAATTTAAACTAGATGTCTACTTTCCTAAATTGCTTGTCCATGTACTCAAGAAATTGTTTTTCAGACGACAACATATTAACATTGATAGAATCTACAATCTTTAAATTTCCATTTAAGTGTAACAATTTCCCTTTAGATTTAGCTGGTATGGAAGCAGGAATTTGGAATGCTATGAAATCTAACATTAAAGGAGCTAAGTAGTATATGTTCCCAAGGAAGTTACATATGATTAAACAAGAAATAAAAATGTTGTACAAAACCAACATTGGCAACACCCATCACCTTGTCAATATTGCTAAAAGGGATTTTGAGGATTGTTAGGATCACTAGCAGTAGTATTTTCTTTAATATAATCATCAACAATAACTTTATAATCGAGGCATCGGTATTTTCACCAGTGGAATTACCATCATCACCTTGCATTGATACATTATCCTTATTCTTTTGAATTCCTATAATGTCATGATACTCTCCAATATTGAATGGTCTCCCAATAGGTTTCTAGATTCTATTTGTGTTGGTTTGTGGCTTCCAAGCATAGGATACTTTGACAAAATTTTCATATGGTTCCAAGCTTGCATCTACTCAAATGATGGGTATGCTCTTAAGTAAGTCAGACATGGAGGATATTAATAGATAGATTCTTGTAAACAGGATTCTTTTAACCTCGACTATAGCTTAGTCCATGCATATTGGTCTTTCAATAAAGCTTGCAATGTGGCTTAATCTATAAGTGGATCAATATTGTAGTGGAACTCTATGAATACATATCCATAATGGAATGTACTCTTGCTTAATATCTTGGCTGGAAAATTTAAATAGGAATACATCATCTGCATTAATGAGTATGTCTTGCAGCCCTATAGATCTCCAGTTGTTCATTTCCCATTGCTTTATGATAGGGAAAACAACCCTTTTGTCAAAGAAAAAGCCTAGCAATGTAGTGTTCCACTTACTAACTCCTATTCGAAGAACATCCAGGGGAGGTGACCCAATTCTTGTTTCAGATGAATTAGAAGGGAGACAATAGCTCAACTTTAGCTCAGGGGAAAAGTCTTCAGTAACTTGGACCCAGAATCTTTCGGAGGTTGTAGGGAATTGAGGATTGCGTGAGGGCTTAACTAGGGAAGATGATGTTACTGGTGCTAGAGAATTTGAAACTAAAGGCGGGACGTTGCTATTGTCCATAGAGGGAAGGTAAAGATTGTTGGATAAAGTTGAGTCAAGGAGTTATAGGGTAACAAGAAGAGGCTAATGTTAAGGATGGGTGAAAGGAAACGAATTAAGGTGTTTGTGATGCTAAGGAAGAAGCAAGTATGAGAATAAGTCTGGACAAAGGAATGTAGAAAAGGTGAGGTAGGAGAAGAAATTTAGTAAGAATGGGAGAAAAAGGAAAGAGATGCAGAAGATGGAAATAATAGAAGAAGTAGGGTGTGTGAAGTTTCAAAGAGATCTAAAGAGCAAAATAAGGATGAAGAAGGTGAATAGTAGTTTATACAAAATGAAAAGTACCATAATGAACAATATTTCATCCATTTTTTGATCAAAATGAAGCCTAAAATTATTATCTTTTATATTACATTTATATATGCATCTAATCATAATTTTTAAAAATAAGCCTTTTGGGAAAAAATTGAGGGACATTAACTCTATTATCCTCATCCCCTACATAATTGTGGGCAACTTTAACGTCAATTTATTCCTGTTAAAAGTAAAAGGCAATGCTTACTTAAAGATTTATATAGAGGATCTCAAGAATTGTAATGCTAATATCTAAGTCACAAACCCAAACATGGAGGGGAACTTCTTCACTTGCTTAAATAGGAAAAATGGTAGATCGAAGTTGAGAAAAAAAGATGGATAGAGCCTTGATAAATGCTTAGTGGCTAATGGAAATCCCAAAAATTAAGGCCTCATTCCTAAATCCACACTTCTCAAATCAAACTCCTATGTTTATTTAGAATTTAAGCATTGTAAAGTGGTATCATTTTCTATTATGCATAAATAAATTCCAAGCTAATTTAGAGGTCTTTAAAGGAGTAATCTTCAAGGATCTTAACATGGACTTATCAACACTAAGGAAAAGATTTCAAATATATTATCTTTAAATCCAATTGATCCCCTACTATAGGATCAACAAAGGATGCTTTAAAATTGCATAACTAAGTTATGGATTCTAATTACTCCTTACTTTAGCAAAGATTTTGATTGCTATGTCTCAAAGACAGGGATAGAAACTCCAACTTCTTCTTCAAGTCATTCCTAGCTTGAAAGAATATGGGTATGATTTTTTTCTCTAATAATAGCTAATGGCATAACAATTAAGGCTAAATCTAAATTGAAACAAGAAGCTTTCAGGTACTGTATATGGATCCAGTAATGTTACCAACTCTTTAGTGAGTTTTCTTAAAGACATCATGCTGGAACATATATACTCACAAGAAATATTATTTAATTTTCATCCCCATAAAGCTCTAGGTCTATATGGGCTTAATGCATTTTTTTTCAAAAAACTTGGCCTTGGATCAAGGACTTAGTAGTAAATATGGTGTTGGAGTATTTCAAACATGGTAAAATATTGAAAGAGCTCAACAAAACCTTGGTTTGCCTAATTTTTAAAGTAAAATCATAAAACCTTAAAGGAATTCTAACCTATTTCTTATAACAAAACTATTTATAATATCATTTCCAAACTCATTTCTGATGGGCTCAAACTTGGCATAGCTCATTATCTTAATATCATTTAAAGGGCCTTCTTAAAGGGGAGACAAATAAATATAATATTTTTCTTGCTTAGGAGCTCTTTAAAAATTATAATAGAAAATAATCAAGGAAAGATTATGATATTGAAATTGATTTTAATAAAGCTTTTAATACCATTGATTGGGGTTTTAGCTTAAATACTTCAAAAGTTTTTAGTATCCTTGATATGTTTGTGAACTAGATTGAACAATGCTTATATATTATTTGTTATTGCATCAGTATCGATGTTGAGCCAACCAACTTGATAAAGAGTATTAGGGGTCTAAGACAAGGGGACCTTTTTCTCCTTATCTCTTTATTCTGGGAATGAAGATTCTATCTAGACTCATCAAGCAAATTATTTTCCAAGATAGCAAATCTAAATATCACTCTAAATGTAAAAGATTAGGAATTGTTTGCCTCACTTTTAAAGATGACCTTATCCTGTTCTTTAAAAGTAAAACCTATTTAGTCAAGATCCTTATAGCTACCTTGAATTCATTCGAAGTAATCTCAAGTATCTCTACAAATAGGGAAAAAAGTTTTTTAATTGTCTAATTGGGTGTATTAGAAATATCAAACTTGATTAGCTCCATTATTGGCTTGAAATTAAGTAAGCCTCCAATCACTTATCTAAGAAACCCAATATCCTATAAAAGGTCAACCTATGCTAAGTTTTAGCCACTGATAAAAAAAGGTTAAAAAAAGGACTCATAAATAGAGCATTAGGAACTTATCCTTCATTGGTAGAATTTAATTAATAAACTCAGTGATTAACAACTTAAATATACATTAGCCTGCCCATTTATTGATATCTAATAATGTTTTCAAACCATTGGAAAAATATTTGACACAATTCTTATAGGTTAGATATACTTCTAAACATGCTCTAGAAATTGTAAAATGGTCTAAGCTATGCCTACCTAAGCAATAAAGAAGGACTTGGAGTTATTCTAATAAAAATTACCAATAAAACTCTCCTTATTAATAGGATTTAGAGGCTAGATAACTTTATGGGTCAAATGAATTCAGGTATGTCACTTAAAGAAGGAAAGCTTTTAGAGTATCCAACTAAAACATAACAATTCATGGACCTTAGTAAACATCCTAAAGCTAAGGGAAAGTGTAAGGTTAAAATTCCTCGCCAAAATAAGTAATGAGGA
>JANZXV010000007.1:6850308-6868080 GCA_027576455.1 Erythroxylum roigii
CCGCATGAGTCCTGTATAAATGGATGGTTAAGATTCATATGACAGGATAGGAACAGGGTAAAGTGGACAGAGGATCTCGTCCCCAGCTCTTGGACCTTAGTTTTAGAATGGACTAGGGTCCTCAAAGACTAGGACTCCTTTCGTTTATATGAAGAACCAAATGAATGCCAGCGATCATACTAGAATGAAGTGCTACCATCAATGATTTTATGCTTCACAGACGTTCGCATCCATTATCTCGTGTTCAATATCTATCGAAGAATCCAACATATGCTAGATTTAAGGCTAAGATTCTCATGTTGTGCCCTTTTATGTGATACAAATGTATCCATTTAACCCATAAATCCTCCTTGGCACTGCACACATTCCATAGTCTCTTAGTCATTAGTGTCTTGCTTGGAACTTCGGTAAATGTAATGCTAAGACCACCTAAATGTTTAAAGGACTAGACTAATGACCATTTCACTCTTGGTACTTTACTGTGGCTAAGGTTTGTTAAAGTGTTATGCTTCAGTAACTGAGTGAGAACCTCCATGCAAATTAGGAATAGGTAAAAGGATACAGGGTCCCCTTGCTTAAGACGTTTCTTACCTTTAAACATCTCCGTAGGACTCTCATTTATTAATATCCCATAAGAAACAGTAGAAATGCATTCTTAAATCCACTTTATGATCCTTAGGGGAAAGTTCATGATCTCTATAGTTTTTACCAAAAAACTTCAAATCACACTATCGAAAACTTTCAATTAATCAATTTTTATAATGCAATTCTGGGGACTTTTCTTGAGATTATACCCTTTTAAAAGCTCCTGCACGATAAGGATATTGTCCCCTATATTTCTGCTAGTCATAAATGGTCCTTGATTCTCATTAATGAGAAATTTTAGAATCTTCTTCAGCCTATTAGCTAAAATCTTGGCAATGATCTTGTGGAGGAAATTCATACACAAATTAGGTCTATAATCACTCAAAGTATCTGAGCTGGATTTTTTAGGGACCAAACAAAGAAAGGTCTTATTTATTTCTTTTGGTAAAACGCCTTTTAGAAAGAACTTATGCACTACCTCCTTGACTATCCTCCCAAACTATCCTAAGTTTTCTAATGGAAAAAGTCAGTCAAGTCATCAGGTGTTGGAGCCTTAAAGCTATTCATGTTAAAGATAACCTTCTCAGATCTATAATAGGTCTTATTAACCAAGAAACTTCACGATTAGGAATTTTAGTGGATACAAACTGTCTAAGATCATAAACCAACTCAGATGGGGGAGCTTCTGAGCTTAGTATATTTTTGTAGAAATTCATGACTTCTTTAGCTATATCATCTTGTCCAAAAAATCCACACCAACTTTAGTTTTAATAGAGATGATTATGTTGACATTCTTTCGATCTAACATAGAATTAAAGAAGAACTTAGTACATCTATTTCCATCTTTTATCTAATTAATTCTAACTCTCTGTTTCAATAAAGAACATTGATTATCCACCACTTCTAAGTAATTCTTAAAAGCCTCCTTCTCTGCTATAGCTAGAGTACCATCCAAGGGATTCTCTGCCAATGATTTTTGAATAGATGAGAGTTTATCTCTAGTTATTTCAATCTCCTTAGAAAGATTTAGACCTCTCTTCCAATTAAGAATTTTCAGCTCTTGTTTTATAGCCTTGAGCTTTTGGATACATATGTACTGCTTAGTCCCATAGCATCTATGCTCCAATCCTTTCGCTATTGCTTCCTGAAATCCCTCCATGTTAACCAGAAAATTGTTAAATCTGAAAGAATGATGGACTCTGGAGGTAGTGAGTAGGTTATCAATCTTCATAGGAGTATGGTCTAAGATACCAACGTCTAGGAATCTTGCATAGCTTCTTGAAAAAGTATGTAGCCATTCCACATTTACCAAAGTCCTGTCCAATTTTTTGCTGATGTGCCTAATAGAACTTTGCTTATTTGTCCAACTAAACTAATGACCTTCAGATTTTAGATCTATAAGTTCCACCTCTTACATACAATCAAACATATCAGAGGAGTAGTTGAGTAAGTTACGGTTACCTTCGGCCTCTAATTTGAACAAAGTGGTATTAAAATCCCCACAAACCACCAAAGGGGAATTTAAAGAAGTCATAATCCTTCTTAGGTAATTCCAGAGGTCAAATCTTTGGAACACATTGTTGGATCCATAGATAAAAGTAGCTAAAACCTAAGAATTTTCCATTTCAAAATAAAGCTTAGTGTGAATATGCTGCTGACTTGATTCTAGAACCTCCACTTTCAAGTAATCACCATCATAAGCTATAATAATCTTTTCATATACATGACTTTGATGGTTTGTAATGAACTGCCAATTGCTACCTAGACAAACCAATTTATTCAAATTAATTTCTCTAATTTTAGTCTTCAACATACAAAAAACCCAAAGTTTTTCCTTTAGCACAAAATCCCTTAAAGTATTAAGCTGGGAAGAATTATTTATTCCACTCACATTCCATACAACCAAAGTCATAGGCAATTTGTTTTCCCTTTGGAGCTTTTCCTACTGCTCCTAATACTTTTCCGATAGGTGACCTGATCAAACTACTCCTCTTGATTACTACCATTTTGCAAATCAACCTTTAATAGGCTTTGTTCATTTTGTTGAACAATCGAAACTCCTTTATTTAGAATAATACCACTAGTTTCCAGAACATTTCTTCCTTTATTCATTGGCGAATTATAGAAATCTTCTAATAAATTTTGTTGAACTCCTTTCAGTTTAACAGAATTAAGGCTATTATCCTTCAGAATACACTCCGTTATTTTAGGGGAGACATTAACTGACTGAACCATCTCTTGGTTTTTTGCTACTTGTTCTGCCTTCTCGGTTTCTTTGATTTCTTCAGACTCATTCTTTTTCATACCCATCACTTCCCAATAGTCATCTTTAATGAAGTCTCTACCTGTCGGTTTCCATTCTTTGCCTTGAGCTTTAAGAGACGGTTTCCATTGGCAAGTTATCAAGACTTTGTCTTCTCTAAGAGAGTTTTCATCTGCCAACCTTAGAATAGGGATACTATCCTTCATTTCCTTAGAGATATCCATATTCACACAAAATCGAGCAAATCCAACTCTTTTTCTCAATGCAGTATTTTCATCTATGCATAAAGATTTCCCCAAGTAGTTCGTAAGCATACTCAACCCCTTTGTAGTCCAATACTCCAAAGGGATATTGTGAATGTTCACCTATAGGGGTATGCTCTTTATTCTGATTTTTTCTAACTCCATTCTCGGTTGCCAATTTTGGAGAAATAATAGAAGTTGAGAGATATGCCATAGGCCCTCTTCTATTACCTTTTGAGCTTTCGATTTGGAAAAAAAAGGAAAAAATTATATTATCCCCTTCAGTTAGCATTATCTCTATTAGACCTCTTTCTTTCCAGTTTCTCGAAAAGCATGCTTTTTGTCCATGAAAAATTCAACAAGAGTAGCTTCCCATGTCTTAGCTCCTTGTTGCAAAACATCTAAGCTAGGAGCCACCATTAACTTACCATCAATCTCTACCGGAGGGCTGAGCACTAAAGAGAAGTTAGAGTTATCTCTAACAACCTGTTTCCATGTCTTTATAGGTCCTCTAGCTATGTCTCCAATAATTGGGATAGAACCCTTAGGTGAAACAGCAATAGTAGAGTAAGGGGTAATTGTAGAAAAGGAAGGGGAAGAGGAAAGAGCTGCATAAAGTTTAAAACGGAAGGGAGGGGTTGAGTTAAGGTTAAGAGCGGTGGTTTGTTTGATGGTTAAAAGAAGGGTTGAAAAATCAGTGTCCATTTGTGATTTGGAAACTATCTTATATAATTGTTACACAACACATCCTATATGATAAAATTTTAAAACTCTGATAACACTTTCATAAATTTATCACTATTTTTTAAAAATGTTTTTATTAAATCCCTCAAAAAAAAAAATTTTATTAAAGATTAATTTATTTTATATTCCAGTATAAAAATTTTCTTGTATTGTTTGTCTCCGTCACATCCTAACACTCAATAGTTTGCATATTGTTGCCAAAAGTTGGAATACTTTAATTGGTCTATTAAGCTTTTTTGTCGATTTCTATACCAATTAATAGCTACAAAACAAATAATAAACAGATAAGAAATCTAACCCATCCAAATCAAAAAAATACGCGTGGTCCGACCATATCTTCTTGTGCGTTGTCGCATGTTTTAAACGCTCGACCTTAACCCTGTGTGTCCCAGTCCCAGAACAACTTTATTACCATCCCACGTAACACACCAATCGCACCTCCCTAACTCCAAGACCCAGTGAATGAGAAAGTAAAAGGGATACATGTATAAAATTGGTTGGAACACCCGACACGACTGTTCGGCTTCGTAGACTGTTGACCCAAAATCACATACTTGCGGCTTGGCAGCAAGGTTCTGAAATTTGGACTGGTTATTGAATCGATAATTTTACTGGTCATCAGTTTGACCGGTTCGACCGGTAATAATTATGCGATAATTATATTTAATTATATATAATATTAAAACTAGATCAATTGACAATAGGTTTTGAAGTATAACTCGGACCGAATCATCAACCGATCACCGGTCGGACCGGCCAGTCCGGTCCAGATTTGAAAACACTGCTTGGCAGCCGACCGTCCTTCTTCCTCCTAATCCTACGTGGGATAGGATAGGAGTGGTCCATCCCTCCTCTGTCCGAGTCTCTTTTCTTCTCTTATTTATTTGTGAGCTGACGATAGGAGCCAGAAAGCTCATATACGGACTAATCGCATCTCCGTTTCTGGGTATTAGCTTCGTGTCTTGGAAATAAACCATGCCTTTTTGCGAGGTCGCGAAATACCAGGACAGTGCGGACAGAGCTTGCAACAATGGCATCAGAATTTTCTACAGAACCTACGGCGGCGGACCCATTAAGGTTCTCATGATAATAGGTAATTTCCTGGTATTTGAATTTCTTTATTGGGTGCATTGTTTGGGTTTCAATGGTTGTTTTTGGACCGTCAGGATTGGCGGCGACGCATGATTCATGGGGTCCACAGATAATAGGACTGACGGGCACCGATGTACCTAATGATGATGAATTGAGGAGCCCCGATCGGAATTCAGGCGGCAACGGGATCGAAGTCTGCGCTTTTGATAATCGCGGTGTGGGTCGGAGCTCCGTACCCACCGAGAAATTAAAATATACGTTAGTTTTGACCGGCATTCCCTTCTTGCGTTTTGATGTGTTCTTTTCCTGTGTTTGACATTCTGGGTTTGACATTTATTTTTTCTTCGAGTGTTTTCACGTTTTCTCGTTGGTCTTGGATTACCTTTCCGATCTTTTTGCTTTGTTTGGTTTGAGAAGATAAAACTGTAATCATGTTTGGCTTCTTTAAAATGCAAGAAACTGGAAAAGCTCCTCCAAGCTAATCCAACTATGTTATCTTATCTTGAAGCTCGCTTGTTTTTTTAGCACTATAACAACTTATGGTTTAAGCTAATCCAACTATGTTATGTTATCTGGAAACTCGCTTGTATTTTTAGCACTCAATTGTTCCAACCAATGCCTTCCATGTTTGCGTTGCGTGCAGAACAAAATCAATGGCTAAAGATGCTATTGCTTTAATGGATCATCTGGGGTGGCAAAAAGCCCACGTATTTGGCCATTCAATGGGTTAGTTCATTAAACTCAGTTTCCTTTCGTAATGTAAAGAATTACTTGTTAAAGGCAGATGCCTTAAGTATCTAGAGAGGTTATTGATTGATCTTTGTTTAGATAGTTTTAACATTAGTTAGACTTGTGTTAAAGTCTCAAAGTAAGTCAGACCTTGAGCAAGTCACTTTACAGCAATTCACTCCTGGCCGATATCATTTTGAAGCTAACTCAACTTGTTATTCCTTAAACAGGAGCTATGATAGCTTGCAAGGTAGCATCCACGGTGCCAGATAGGGTTTTGTCTTTGGCGTTGTTGAATGTCACTGGTGGAGGCTTGGAATGCATTCCAAAGGTACTTTGTTCTTCTTGTCACTTGTGCGGCTTCTCCGTTATCTGCTTGCAACTATACTCCTCCTAAATTGTTGCTGGAGTCTATACAGACTATACTTGACTATGTAAATAGTCGTGAAGGAATAAAATTGTTGGCTTTACTTTCATATACTTTAGATGGCCTAAATTGGCCACCATTGCTTAGAATCTAGTCGGATGGAGTAAGAGATATATGCGCATTTTATGTATATATCGGATGGAGTAAGAGATATATGCACATTTTATGTATATATTGTCCCAACAAATGTCACAACTAGGTGGAGTCTTATGCATTTGATTTTGCTTGATATTCCTTAAGAATTCCTTTTTTGGTAATCCCCATACAGAATAGCTAAGATTCATGCATAAAATGAAAAGAATTCTAGGCAAGAAGCTATTACGGTTACAAGTCTCCAAGTAGCTTTGATATGGTAAGAAGATAGTAGCAACATTTAGTTATACTACTTGTTACTGAATCAATTGTGTTCATAGACTGAAAGTGAAAAGATCTAATGGGTGATTATCAAAGCTTTTCCTATTATTATCACACTTTTGCATTAAACCGGAGGCGTTATCTTGTCTTTTACGTCCTTTTTATCTGAAAAATGGAACTTTTTTCCTCTTTATAGAAACATCGATATGTTCATGTGCAAAACACCTCCTAATGGGGGCATAAAATTCTTGAAGATAGTTAAGTGCTTTTGTATGATGGTAGCAGGAACAGAGAAAATTGATGGATAGGAGCCCTTTGGTTTTGGCATTACTAAAATAAATATTGCATTGTAGGGAATACCTCGTTATTACTCATTCAGTTGATAACTTTATGTACCTTTTGCCTGTATGCTGTAACTGTTAAATATTAAAGAGTTGTTATTCCAAATTACTACATTTAAATCATCGGAAGATGGTGATGTTATATACATTTTGCAGTTTGATTGGCAAACGTTGTCTGTTGCAATTCGCTTTTTAAAGGCTAAGACACCTGAACAAAGGGCAGCTGTTGACCTCGACACTCACTACACGCAGGTATCCAGGACCCAGGGAGAAAATGGAGAATATTTATTCATTTATTGCCAACTATATCCAGTTTATAAGCTAGACAACAATGTGCATTTTATATAATAGTGCATGTTTCTGGTTTTTTGCTTTTTGCTATTGCTGTCACAAAACCTTAAATTTGGGGAAAAAAAAACTATTAGGCATTTTATATTGACACTGATAGACTATAAAGATTACATTCTACTTGTGTTTCAGTGGATGTTAGACACATCAACCATGTGCTAAATTGCTGTCACAAGACCTTAAATTTCGTTCTGTTTTCACAAAACTGCTCCAGCCGGCTTGGTTCAAAGATGTACTAGGACTTGGACTTCTTTCATGGCAAGCATAAAATACATGTATCATATATGTATTAAATAGTGTGCGGAGACAGCTTCACGTACTCCTTTTTGTTGTCTGCATCAAATAACAATTTGAGTATATTTTTTTTGGGATTCAAGGAACTTATTACAATTCTATCAATCTCGGGCATACAGGAATATCTTGAGGAATATGTTGGAACAACCACAAGAAGAGCAATTCTCTATCAAGTGAGTGAAGCATGTTACTCATTCCGAGAAATTTAATTTTGGTGCTTGTTAAAAGATGTTTTCTCTTAAGAGAATGTATGCATTAACACAATCAATGGATCAAAAAACTGATGGAAGAAAATAAACAAATACAGACAACATTTAACCAGCAGTCTAGCACTTTCAAAACCAGCATCCTTGGCTTTGAAATGACAATACGTCATTCACTTGGATTAACCTTGTTTTCTAGGTCATTTATTAATTTTCTGCTAGTAACAATGGAATCCTCTTGTTCAGCATGACGTCATGTTACGCTTAGGGTCATGTCCTTTTGCAGCTGCTGGGACTTGCTATTGTTGGCAATTTGTAATATAATTGATTGACGATAATACTTGGGAGTGTCTTAGCTAGACCTTGGTAATTTTTGGTTACAGGAATATGTAAAAGGTATATCATCAAGTGGGATGCAGTCCACTAGTGGTTTTGATGGTCAAATCAATGCATGCTGGACACATAAGGTGACAAGAACAGAAGTTGAACTGATCCGTTCTGCTGGATTCCTTGTGACAGTCATACATGGGAGGTAAAGATGAGATTCAGCCATAAGATACAATAATGCTACCAAGTCATCATAAAAATCCATTGTTTATCTTTACTCTCTATCCTAAAAATAAATGTAACTTTCCTTGGCATTTATGCTTAACTTCAGCGCATGTAGAATAAGATTTGCCAAATAATATATTTAAATTGTTAAAGTAGAGAGAAATTGGAGAAATACAGCTTGAGCTTAATCGTCAACAAGGCTCTAATACGTGAATATATGCATATTAGCAGGTTTACATTACATGATACAAGAATATTTGTTTTCATAATAAAAGATGACCTGCGGTCTGTCTGACAAATTTCACAGCTTTTCAATGCACAACTGGTAGGATCAAGAAGATTTTTGTATTTAGAAGTTTTTCAACAGTTAGAAAGTTGTTTATCAAAAAAAAAAAAAGGAAAAAAAACAATCATGCTACAAACTATGATGTACAATGTGAGACAGTTAACATGTTCGTCCATCATGTAGGTTTGATATTTAAATCCAGCCATAAGTTTAAAAATCTTCTTTAATCTTTTGTTAAATTTTGGAGGAGGTCAGTACATGAAGAACCTTTTCATTGCAAAAATGAGAATTTTGGCAGACATTTTCTGGTAGATGAATCAACAGATGTATCTTTACATAGATAAATGTTTATATCTGTGTGAGATTCATTTGTGATTCACTGTTTTTGTACAGGTACGATATAATTGCTCAAATGTGCTATGCAAGAAGGCTTGCAGAAAAGTTGCAGCCTGTTGCTAAGATGGTAGATCTACATGGTGGGCATCTAGTGAGTCATGAGAGGACTAAAGAGGTATCTTGTTGTCTACACATAATTATAGTGAAATAGGTTGCTGTGTTATGGTATCCTAAAAAATGTGCCCCGTAATGGGGTGAGAAAAATAAATTTATATTTCTTTCCACAGTTGAAGATCTTGTGATCCAAATTGGCTTTTTGAAAAAATATAGCCACATAGATATTGTAGAGTTGGAAACTAAACCAAGGAATGGTTGATTTAACTTGTTTGAATGCTTAGGAAAAGCAACAATTAGGTGACGACATTCACCATTACTGCGGCTAATGCCAAACATTTTACATTTCAGTGCATCCTACAACTGATGCTTATGATTTTTTTTGTAAGTGCTCGATACTAGTTGCGAAATATTTTTGTCGTAAAATTTCAACATTTTAGGTCAATCAAGCTCTCTTGGATTTGATCAAGGCATCGGAAGCAGAGATGAGTCCTGATGATTGGACTAATTTGCCCAAGAAACACCCAGGTAAGAACGGCACATGCTAAAGCTCTATCTTTTAGGCACTAACACAGAGACTTGTTGCCACCATAACCTCAAGATTGGACCACATAATTGCAGAAACCATGAAGCTTAAAATTGAATTTACTTTCCCACTGAATTTCATTGGTTTCCTTAAATTAAATCAAGGGATAGGAATGAAAGGGAGTATATAAATGAGGAGATGGCATAAAAGACTGAAATTCCATAAAGGCTATGATTTCCGGTATTGTATCATTCCTTGCCTTCCTTCTAAGAAGGAATACCAGTCTTTTTGGTAGGTGTTTAAACATAGTTTATGTAGCATAAATAATTTGTTAAGGCGTTTTCTTAATTAGAATCCATATGATACTGAAAAGGTCTCCTATTAAACTACATATCTTGCTGCTATGGGATGATGGGTTGAAAATAACTTTCGCTTGAATGTGCACATATTGTTAATATCTTCTTCTTTTTGAGATCACGGCCTAACTTCTTTATTGTTCTTAGGCTGGTTAGAAGGAGGGATGACATGTGGAATATTAAGTACGAAGGCTGGAGACGATGTCTATTCCGGCACTAGCATATCAGGAAAAGTACATCTCTACCTGATATACCTCTATGGGGTGTTTGTATTGATGTTTGACTATTTGCGGAAAGGTGTAAAAATTCTAAAACCAGCCAAAGTTGGTCCTGCTCTTACATAGGATAGTCAACGAACCCTACTTTTTGCGGGTAATTCAAGTTTATTCCCTATACTTGTCTTGTTTAAGTTGCTCATGGAAAGTTCAACTTTTTATTTGCTTCATTTGCAGGGTTCGTCAATGTATGTTAGCTGCTTTTTGAGATGTGTTCAAGGGATTAACTAGTTGAAGAATAGAGAATAATAAGAACAAAGGTTCAGAAAGTCTGGAGCCTTTGTGAAAGTGACACGACGTTCATACTGTCGTTGAGGTGACAATAGGAAAAGATGAAACCGTAGTGAAAGCAAACATGAAACCTTTGAATCCGAGCACACTGTATTCAGTAACACTAACATACCTAATAGACTGGTAATCCAGAGGAATACCGTATAAATTGGATTAAAAATGAAGCCAAGGATGTCTCATTCCATTGTACTCCACTTTCTTCTTTATTACTCCCACCTATTTAAATTAAAAGTCGTTTTAGAGGGGTTTTAATTATTCAAAATAAGTATCATTTATAATTTTTCATGTATGTTTATAATTTTATTTCTAAAATTATCCGTTAATGTCTCTCGCATTTTTAACATAGAATTAATAAGGGTATATTAAACATTTCATTAGCTTTCTTAATAACTGTGCATCTCTCTAAAACGATTTTTATCTTGGATAGAAGGGGTATTATTTTTGTTTCTATCAGGTCTAACAATATTGTTCGTCTGTCCAGACAATACAAGTATATGGGAAGAAGCCAAGAAAAGGAATGAGTAGTTTTAGGATTAAGGAAGCAGTTTCGAACTTAAATGGCCTCCATCCAACTAAACACAGCGCATTTCCAACTTCTTACAACAAAATAGCATAAACTATTTCAGGGTTCTTTTCTTTTCTTCAATGGAGAAAAACAAACAAAAGAAAAAGAAGAACCCAAAAGCTTCAGAACAAGCAGAGATTGCAAACCAAGTAAGGATTTAAGCTATTAAACAAATGAGTAGCGTACCGTAATGTTAAGTATGAGTAAAACATGAAGCAAGACGAAAGGGGATAGCAGTTTTCATGAGAAAGAGATCACCAAGTTGATGCATAAATGATTAGTTCATACCTGGCTTCGTGTATTTCTATCTCCTTATCGGTGACTACAGCAGCTAATTCCCATGCACAGAACATGTGAAAGCAGAAGACTTACAGCTCTGCCTCTGCTTTCTTCTTCTATACATTGATCAATTCAGTACGCAGAGTGTGTAAGACGGAACAAGATTCCTTAATATGCTCTATAATATACCACTGAGTCTGACGTCATGTAGTCATCGACACCAAGCCCTGTCAATCATATGCCAATATGCCCTAGAATATTCCCTCTTTCCCATTAAGATCTTTACTGTCATTTCCGTTAACTCCGAATGTCAAAACTACTTTTGCCTTCACGTAATTCTCTCAACGTTGTCAATTTCCACGTAAGTGAATGTGCAGGTTTTAGACAGTAGCTAGGCCCCAAAACTTTACAGTCTGCTCAATCCCACTAAAGACTAAACAATATTATCTCATAGATTTGCGTGTTCTATTGTTCTTCAAAATTCAAAGGCTTCTCTCCTACGCACCTCAACATTATAATACACTATCGTCAATGCTTATCCACTAGTTCTGTCAAAATCGGCGGCCAGAAGCGATTCTCTTCTTAGCGATGACGAGAGGGCCAAAGACGAGACCAACAAAGGCGTATAAGGGCCATACCGTTACCTTATAGCCAAAAATCTGAAATATAGAAGCTTGTGTCAGAAATGTTGGTGTTGGTTTAATCCACCACAGTTAAAGTCCATTATCGTCCCCAGTACTTTTGGTAAAAAAAGTCGAATGGGACTTGGCGATTCTGTGTTAAATCTAGTTACTATCAAGGATAAGTTTCCCGTACCAACTCTGGACGAATTATTAGATGAACTTTAGGGTGCCACCATTTTCTTTAAAATCGACCTTCAAGCTGGTTACCACCAAATTTGTGTCCACTCTCATGATATTCTTAAAACAGCCTTTCGTACCCATGAAGACCACCATGAGTTTCTTATCATGCCTTTTGGTTTGAAAAACGCTCCATTCACTTTTCAAGCCACCATGAATATAGTATTTAAACCATTCCTTCGACATTTTGTCATCATTTTATTTGATGGCATTCTCATCTGCAACAAAACACTTGATGAACACCTTCAACACATGAAACTTGTCCTAACTTGTTTACAGCGACACTCTTTTTATTCCAAAAAATCAAAATGTTGTTTTGGCTAATCGAAGATAGATTACTTAGACCATGTAGTGTCAGCTTTGGGGAGGTCAACCTGATCCAAACAAAATCACAGCTATTCAAGCTTGTCCTACTCTGCATAACCTCAAATCATTGCAAGGTTTTCTTGGATTAGCAGGGTATTACCAAAAATTTGTTCAAGGTTATGCTTCTATCGCCATTCCCTTAACCAATCTACTAATAAAGGACAACTTCCAATGGTCAATTGAAGCCCAAACATCATTTGAAGCCCTCAAAATAGCCCTCACAAACACCCCTATTTTAGCTTTTCCAAACTTCTCCTTACCTTTCCAAATTTACATTGATGCTTCAGGCTTGGCATTGGAGCTATTCTTATACAATCAGGCCACCCAATTGCTTATTTCAGCAAGAAACTCCCTCCTAAACTTACCAGATCTTCTACTTATGTGAGAGAGCTCTATGCTGTGACACAAGCAGTGGCAAAATGGAGACCATACCTACTTAACTATCACTTTTCCATCATTATTGATCACCGCAGTCTCAAAGGCATCCTATCTCAACAAATACATACCTCAGAGTAACACAAATACATCATTAAGCTCATAGGCTATGACTTTGATATCTCTTATCAACCTGGCAAAACAAATATAGTAGTTGATGCCTTATCCCGTAAATTTATGACCTTAGTCCAACTCCATCACAACCCATTCACTTGTTTTCTTTTACCATTCCAATCACTACTCTCCTAAATGACTTAAAGCTAGAAATCCAAATTGATCCATATTATGCAAACCTTTTATCCAACTCACAAACCTCAGCCACAAATTCTCCTTTACACTTCAAAGATGGCTTCCTATATAAAAACAATCGCCTTTACCTTGGCCACACTTCTCCCTTAAAAAAAAAGTGAATTTTGACTTCTATAATACTCCTTTGGCAGGTCATGCAGGGATTTGAAAGAATTTGCACAGGATTGCTTCTACTTTTTATTGGGAAAACATGGCTCGGGATGTCAAGACTTATGTTACAGATTGTCATACTTGCCAACAAGCCAAATATGATATAACAAAACCAGTTGGAACATTACAACCATTACCCATTCCCTTTAATGTTTGGGAAGACATTTCTATGGATTTCATTACAGGCCTTCTTCTTTCTACTAGCTTCATGGTGATACTGGTTGTGGTTGACAGACTTTCGAAGCATGGTCATTTTGGAGCCTTGAAGACAGGGTTTACAGCCACTACCGTTGCTACATTATTTGCAGACATGGTGGTTAAACACAACTCATTTCTCAAGTCTATAGTTTCATATCGCGATCCTATTTTTCTTAGCAAATTCTAGCAAGATTTGTTCTGTTTCAGCGGCACGTCTCTTTATATGTCCAGCTCATATCATCCGCAATCCGATGGGCAAACTAAGGTTCTTAATGGATGTTTAGAGCAATATCTCCGTTGTTTTGTCATGGATCAACCCACAACATAGTTTAAGTACTTGATTTGGGCACAGTTATCATATAACACATCAGTTCACTCCTCCATCGGTATGACACCATTTGAGGCTGTTTTTGGCAAACCTCCACCCACTTTACTAGTTTACATGTCAGGTTCCTCTTTTGTTGAAGTTGTTGACTCACTTCTTACTGATTGTGAAGACCTCCTTCACATCTTGAAGACTCGTCTTCAACAAGCTCAACATCTTATGAAAATACAATTAGATCGTCATCGCCAAGAGGTGTATTTTCAAGAAGGTCAGTGGTATTATGTGAAACTCCAGCCACATAAGCAAACCTCGATGACAGGACAAAAGTACACAAAGCTCAGTAAGCGTTACCATGCATGTGCCCTTTCAGATTCTTAAACGTGCTTACAAGCTCCACTTCTCCAGCTCAAGTAAGATACACCCTATATTTCACGTTTCCAAACACTGCACCTAATTTTAACTTTCCTCAAACTTCAGTCGACGACCACCCATTAATCTTCCCTTTAGCTATTTTGAATCACCGAATTATTAAGGCTCAAAATAGGTGGATTTATCAAGTACTGGTTCAATGGAACGGGTTGCCTTTGAAGGACACTTCTTGGGAGGACTTAGAGACATTTAAAATGTTGTACCTGAGTTCCACCTTGAGGACAAGGTTTTTTTTTTTCTGATGGAGTAGGTAGTGATAGGAATAGGGGTACAACTAATCAGCCCAGGTCTATACAAGTAAGGAGTGCACTAAGAAAACTTGTGGATTATGTTGCAGTAAATTAAATCAAGCCACAACTGGAAAACATTTTACAATTCCGTTTTGAATTCGTTAGCTGTTGGAATTCTGTTACAAAATATTTTGTAAATTGTACAGCGAACAATGGGAAAGAGGTAAGGAAAATTACTATCAACTTTTCTATCTCTCTTCTTCTCTTCTACCTTCTATTCTTGTTGATCTATCTCTCCTTCGCTTACTCTCAGAAAATCAAACGGAGGCCAGCCACCTCAAATTGGCTCTCCTCTATTAGCGGCAGTCCATCAAAGGTGGGTAGTGGTGGCTGGTGAGAGAGACGATGCTGGCACTGGGCTGAGAGTGGGACGCTGGGCAGCTGGGGCTGGAGAGAGAAAGAAGAGAGAGAGTAACATCAGGGGAGAGAGAGAGAAGCAGAACAAATATTGGTAGGGAGGTGGCTGTTGTTTTAAAATATTATTTTTTTGGAGATAAATTCTTGAATTTTTTAAAATTTGCGGTATTGTTCAGTATTTAATCGATATTTTAAATACTGGTCAGTATCAGGCAAAATCACTAGCCTGTACATTACCTTTGGCTAACACCGGCCGATACGATACAAATATCATAATAATGACTTCTATTACTCCTTATTCTCAATTCCTTCTCCCTTTCTTACATACCTCAAATTATATTAAAATCATATATGTATATCAAATTTGTGTATGTTCCTCTACTCTATTCCCCCTATTCTCAAACAATGTCATCCGGTCATTGCAATAAATTATTCAGGCATAATGGAATATAAAGAATTCTGAAATTTATTGTCTGTTTGGATAGGCTTTTGGAAGGTGAATAAGCACTTTTTTCCACCAAAAAAGCTTTTTTTTAAAAAAAATTAGTATTGGACTGTAAAATGAAAAGACACTTTTTAATAGATGTGATTTTTTTGGTAGTTAAAATACAGCTTTTTAAGAAGTTTAAATTTGGAGCTTTCCAAAAAAGTCCCTCATTTTAGCTTGTTCAGGTAGACTTTTTATCTGACGTTTACGTTTATATCGCAAACTATCTTCTACGCAGTTGTTTTGCAAAAGTGACCACTGACTCAACTCATCTTCTCAGGGGACACCGCAGTTGTTTAGAATCTCTTGCGCAGTTGTTTTGCAAACCCATCTTCTCAAGGGACACAGTTAACAAGCGGATTACCCCACAGGTTAACAAAACTTGCCTTTCGATTTGTGGTTTCTGATATGCTTTTTCTGGGATGCTGATCTGTGATTTATGGGATGCTATTTCTTGTTTTTTTTTCCTTCCCCCTCACCTTTTTTCCCCCTCCATTCACAATGACTTTGTGTGGGTGTTTTGTGTTCTTTTGGATCAACCAATAGCTGTTTTGAAATGGCGATTGTTGCTTCGTTTGCGTCGGCTGATGATGTATATTAGGGATTGTTGTGTAGGTGTTTTGTGTTGTGTCAGCTGATGGTGTATATTAGGGATTGTTGCGTCAGTTGATTGTCAGAGGATGTAGGGTTGGTGTATATTAGGAATTGTTTAAGTAAATCAGGTGTTTTTGGAGATAGATTTAAAGTTATTGAGGGGGATTCATGAACAGGGCACTTATCAGGTCCTACATCCTCAAGAACCAGAACATCTGACCTTAACAACTGGCCAAGGCCACTGGAAGTTTGTATGAATACAGGTTCAGTGTGTGAGGTTTTTATAGAATGGATCTTAGATAGTTCCAATTGAGTAGTTTATGTAAATATCTCCATTTTGGCTTCCACGTCTTATTATGGAGAAACGAGGTAGTTTCTAGGGATAAAATAGGGATACTTCAAACATCATCAACACCTCCTCCTCCATTTAATCCCTCAACTTTCAGGGTATCTGGTAGGGTTTCGTTTAGATCGATCTCCACATAAACCTTGGGATAATTACTTCTCAACCCAATAGTATGTTCCTCAAGACACAGGTTTTCCAATAGAGCTAGTTAGATACTATTGTTGACTAATAATTTAGAGGGATATTATGGAAATTAACCTAAATAGGCAAGTGTTTCACACCTTTTTTGTTTGAGGACATGCTTGGCTTCCATCTTAGTGGAAGTATAGGTTTGCCATAAAGTGCCAGGGGCCTTGTTCTAGGACTATCATTATGTTGGAGGCATTTATGAATCTAAATAGGAAGTAATCTTCCTCAATGATTAAAATATGTTTTAATCACATTTTTCCCCATTTTACCTCAGCCTAGAGTTTCATTTAAGGGGGGATGGTTTCTTGTCCATAAAATAATCTACAGGAGTAGACTTCTAATGAGCTACAATTGATTCAATGGGTGGAGAAACTACTGAGGATCGGGGCCTCAAAGCTTGTAGGATATACTTGAGTTTTTCCTTAGGTGCATGATCACCAACTAATTGGCACTAGGTTTTGACAAGTAAGTCTTGTGTAGGTGAGGAAGGAAGTGGAGTTTGAATGAAGGCATTGTCAGAAGTTGAAGCGATAAAGGTTGGGGAGTTAGGGGAACCAAAGGCAAATGTTTAAAAGGAGGAATCACTTCTGCATTTAGAGTTATGCATGAATCTTTGACTCCTAGAGAAAAGATTGCTTGGACCATGATATAGTCTCACTTCGAAATATAATGTTTTTGTTGATTTGTGTTTGAAACAAATTTAAGAATATCTGGGACAGTAATAATCTATTAGTAATTCTTTTTCTGATCAATTTTTATTTTTGTAGCGACTATTTTCTGGTTGTTAAAGCATATAATTCAGAATTGATACACAACCACTTTTAAATTTTGTTGGAATTTGTTGTTGGGTGGTTATGCTTATTATTCTTATGTCTATGTTATTCTTTTTATGCTTTTAATGTTGAGTTCACAAACGATTTAATGCTTATTATGCTTTTGTCTATATCATTCTGGTTATGCTTTTATATTTTCTTATACTTGCTAAATTCATTGTTATAGGCAATGGGGATTTTGTTTTCTGGATTACGTGTTGTTGATAGAAAATGTCAAATCTAAGTCAAGATATTCAAGGTGGGGATAAATTGAAAAAAAGGGTTAAAGAGGAGTGGAATGATAGAACTCTTGAAACTGTAATCAAAATTTTTGTGGAAGAGATATTAGCTGGAAATCAACTAAATGGTCACTTTAACAAGATTGGATGGAAAAATATAGATTCAAAGTTTGATCATGAAAAT
>JANZXV010000007.1:6870004-6881589 GCA_027576455.1 Erythroxylum roigii
AGGTTCTAAGGCTTAAGAGCGCTTAATGGGATCTTGAGAAATGGAGTTCATTAATCAAGATCCTGGACTTAAAGAGAATCCTTTAAGGTTTATCATTTCAAACTTAGTGATTTCAAATTCCATCAAAATAGTTTTGAACTATGATAGGCAAAGCTCATTTTCAAGGGGATTTTATCACCTGTCTTAATCTTTTCTTTTTTTTTCTATTTTCAAAAATCCAAAAATACTTTTTACAATGCAATTTAGTTTAGTTAATGTTTCGAAAATTCAAAACCCCCTTTCCTTATTAATTTCACTTGCACTTTATGACATATAGGCTAGCTTAGGTCCATTTCATTAGGTTCCGATTAAGTGAGACAACCCAAGGTTGCATCCTATATTGCAATCCTCGGAATTAAATTATTTTTGATTCGGTTTCCAAGGGATGGATCTTTAGATTGAAACGAAGAGCTGATCAATCTATCTCCCTCTTTTAGCCAATTTATTCTAGCTCTCTACTTTAGTAAAGAGTGCTGATTGTCCACTACTTCCAAATAGTTTTTAAGAGCTTCCTTCTTTTGCTATAGCTAGAGCTCCATCCATGGGGTTTTCTACTAATGCTTTTTGAATAGAAGAGAGTTTATCCCTAGCTATTTCAATCTCCTTTATAAGATTCAGACCTCTTTTACCATTAAGAATCTTCAGCTCCTATTTTATAGCCTTGAGCTTTCAGATACAAATGTATTGCTTAGTCCCATAACATCCATGCTCCAAACCCTTCTATATTGCTTCTTAAAAGCCCTCCATGTTAACCAAAAAATTGTTAAATCTGAAAGGATGATGGATTCTGGAGGAGGTGAATAAGTTTACTATCTTTATAGGAGTGTGATTTGAGATACCAGGGTCTAGAAATTTCTCTGAGCTTTTTGAGAAAGAATGTAGCCATTCCACATTTACCAAAACTCTATCCAGTCTTTTCCTAATGTGCCAATTAGAACTTTGTTTATTTTTGCGAGTAAACTTATGACCTTCAGCTTTTAGATCAATATGTTCCACCTCCTGCATACAATCAAACATGTCTGAGGAATAGTTTAGTAGGTTACAGTTACCTTCATCCTCTGATCTGTGCAAAGTAGTGTTAAAATCCCCACCTACCATCCAAGGGGAATTATCTGAAGCCTTTATCCTTCTTAAGAAATTCCATAGGTCAGTTAGGTTAGTTCTTTTGAACATAGTGTTGAATCTATAGACAAAAGTAGCTAAAACCCAAGAATTTTCCATTTTGAAATAAAGCATAGTGTGGAAATGATGTTGGCTAGATTCCAGCACTTTTAGTTTCAAAAAGTTACCATCATAAGCTATAATAATCCTTCCATAAGCATGGCTTTGATGGTTAGTAGTGAACTGCCAGTTGCTTCCTAGACAATCCAATTTATTCAGATTTTCTTCTCTAATTTTAGTCTCCAACATACAAAAAACCCACGACTTTTCCTTTAGCACAAAATCCATTAAAGCATTAAGCTTTAAGGGATTATTTATTCCATGCGCATTTCAAACTATCAATGTCATAATAAATTGGCTTTACCTTTGGAGCTTTTCCTATTGCTCCTACTACTTTTCCTAGAGGTGACTTGTTTAAACTGCTCCTCTTGATATTTCCATCTAGCACATCAACCTTTGATATACTTTGCTCGTTTTGTTTAACCTCCAAAAATCCTTCATTTTAATTAGTACCAATAGATTCCAGATCATTTTCGTCTTTATTCGTAGTATACTTGCAGAAATCTTCTGATGGATTATGAAGAATACTCTTTTACTGAATAGGAATTGTTTTTTTTCCCTCTGGGAAGTCTTTTCTTATTATAGGGGAGTCTTTCACTATTTGAACCAGATCTTGATTTTCTGTTACTTATTATATCTCCTCCGTCTCTTTAATATCTTCAGTCTCATTTTTTTCTATTCCCATCACTTCCTAGTAATTACCTTTGATGAAGAGCTTTCCCGTCGGTTTCCATTCTTTGCTTGAGCTCTAAGAGAGTTTTCATCTGCCAATCTTAAAATAGGAATACTATCCTTCATTTCCTTAGCCATGTCCATACTCACACATAAACGAGCAAAACCTACTCTTTTCCTTAATGTAGTATTTTCATCCATGCAAATCAGTTTCCCTAAGTAGCTTTCAAGCATACTCACTCCTTTGTAGTCCAATACTCTAATGGGATATTGTGAATGTTCACCTATAGGGGAATGTTCTTCGTTCTAATTTTTTCAAGCTCCATACCTAGATGCCAATTTTAGAGAAATAGAGGAAGTTGAGAGATATGCCAAGGGCCCTCTTTTATTAACTTTTGAGCTTTCGATTTGGAAGAAAAGGTAAATATTATGTTGTCTTCTTTGTTTAGCATTACCTCCATTATCCCTCTTCCTTTCAAATTCCTCACAGCCCATGCTTGTATAACTAGAAGTGCAGGCCTTTTTTCCATGAAAAAATCCACAAGTGTAGCTTCCCATATCGTAGCTCCTCGTTGTAAAACTTCTAAGCTAAGAGCCACCATTAGTTTACCATCCATCTCTACAGGAGGGCCGAAAACCAAAGAGGAGTCTGAGTTATCCCCAATCACCTGTTTCCATGTTTTCCTAGTCCTTTGGCATTGTCTACTATAGTAGGGTTTGTTCCTTTAGGAGGAGAAGCAACCATAGCATGGGTGGGGTAGTTTTAGAAAGTGATGGGGAAGAGGGAAGAGGTACAATAGGTTTAGGGGGAAGGAAGAGTGGATTTATAATTAGGGTTTGGTGGGATATTTTGTTGGATGGTGGATAGCAGGGTTAGAATTAGGATTTGTTTTTCAGGTTTCCAGGTTTGGGCAAGAGCAAGAGATCTAGAGAGCTAAAGGCCTAAGCAAAGTTTCCTATTTCCTTTGCTTGTTTTTTGGATTGTGAAAGAGAGCAAGTTATTATGATTGTTATACTGTGTATGAGAAATGGGAATGGTTAGGGGAAGGAAGGTGGGAGTGAAAGAGGCGTTGTCAAGGTTCAAGTGGCGGAGGACATGGCTAATTCAGGTGATGGACGATCCCAATACAGATGTTGTACTCTTGACCTTCCCATTTTTAATCAATTAAAGAGAAGAAATGATAAAATTCATGTTACACAGAACAATATAGGTCACTAATAAACTAAACAACAAACATATATGTTAAATAATTCAGAAAAATACAATATTAGCTTGAATGTGAATAATCAATGTTGACAAAAGAGGGAGAGTAAAGAAACTATACAAAGCTTTAGAGAAGGCTCTAAAGTTGGAATTTCTATTTCCAAAGCTCTTTTTGTTACAAATTCCAAGCAATATGGAGTTTAAGCTTATAAAATATATCAAAATGAAGAAACTCTTATACATAATGAAAAAAAGAGAACCCAAGGAGCTATCAAAAAATCTGACCCAATCAATTCACCATTGTCTTAATCATTTCCAAGTCATATAAAAATAGAAAAGAAATATAAGCCACGAAATTTTTGTTCTAACAGTCCCAAACATTAGGGGAACTTTAAGCATATGGAAAATTTCTCATGTTGCTAAGTATTTGACTTCTAAGACAACATTCACATTGAACTTCTCCTCCACATTTCAAGTAATCAACAAAAAGGTGCGGAAAACAAAGACAACAACACACCTTAGTTAAAGATCCTAACCAACAATATAATGCATCCAACACTTTAAATATTTCCATAATATAATTACTTACAGCAAGTGTTGTACATAACATACCTAGAAACAGATGAAGATTGATGAAGAAAGATGAGGTAGCTGCGGGAAAAAACACATCATTAGAGAAGACAAACGAAGGATGTTGAGAGAATTAATTCGTCACTCAACGTAGCTTACACGAAATTTCTGTATAACAAAATTTAGTTATAAAAAAGAGAGGAAGACAGAGTTACAGAGAAAAATATGTAGAGAGAGAAGAAAAACATCATTCATTCATAACAAACATGTCATACATGTGTTGGAGACACGCTTAATATAATTTGCGAATCATTCCCTACACTTGAGTACATATAATGTTCTCTGGTCTTATTCTAAATTCTGCATATAACCCAACTACGATTTCGGCTCTTCTGCGTTTTGCGCTCATGCTCCTTCATCTTCGATAATCTTCACAACAATTGGCTTCCCCTTAACGTCTTTTGTCTATTAGATTGATTCCAGGAAGCTGCTTTTAGAGTTCAAAAACATACTCCCAGGTAGCATTAGTGTTTTCCTCATCAGACATTGAATTAACCACTGTGTGACCGCTTGATTGTTTGTCTTGGTAATTTGTCTGTCCAATATTGCTATTGGAACTCGTTCTGTGGGCATCCAGAATTCAAGTAGTGATGAAGTAGTGTGATCTTGGCCTTCATGCGCTTTTTTATATTGCGACGATACATGGAACACTGGATGTATTGCTGCATTGGTCGAGAGTTCTAACTTATAAACCACATTCCCAATACGTTGAATCACCCTATATGGCCTGTAGTATAGTGGGGATAGTTTTTGATTGCTCCTCCTTTGTAAAGAAAAATGTTTGTATGGTTGTAGTTTTAGTAACATCATATCTCCAACCTTGAATTCCCTTTCTGCACATTTAGAACCCATGTACTGCTTTATGTGGTTTTGGGGGCCCTCTATAGGCGAAACCTTGTAACATTAAGCATAGCTTCCCTGTTCTGTAAAACTCTATCAACTTCTAAAACCTTCGAATCTTCTACAATGTATGGAGTATACACTGGGGCTGGATAACCATACAAAACTTCAAACAGGGTAATATTAATAGTAGTGTGGTAAGTGGTATTATACCACCATTCCACCAACGCTAACCACTCTCCCAACTTCTGAGGTGTTTCTCCATAGAAACAATGCAAATAGGTTTTGAGAATTTTGTTTACAGCCTTCGTCTGCCCATTTGTTTGTGGATGGTAGGCAGTCATATATTTCAGCTTAAACCCTTATAACTGAAGAAGCTCTTATCAAAATTTGCTCAAGAAAATCAGATCTCTGTCACTGACTATAGACTCCGACATTCCATGTAACTTAAACACATTACTAAGAAATAATTTGGCTATGTTGTAGGCGCAATAAGGGTGCTTGATAGGGATGAAGTGAGAGTATTTTGTGAACCTATCAATCATCACCAATATAACAAACTTCCTTTCGAAACAGGTAAACCCTCCATAAAATCAATACTAACCTCCTTCCAGCTTCCATCGGGTATTCTGAGAGGTTGCAGTAAACCAGGATAAGTAGAGTTGTCGTCTTTGTTTCTTTGAAAACTTATACAGTTCTGAACATAAACCCTCACATCACAAGCCATGCCCTTCCAAAAAACATTTTCTGTAGCTTCTTTGTAGTAGCAATCGCATCTGCATGGCCTACCATGGCATCATCATGACTAATTCCTATGATCTATTGACGGAGTCTCGAGTTGGCTCTCACAACTAAACGTCCCTCCCATTTTAATAACCCCTCCTTCCATTCGTATACACTGGTTTTAACATTGCCAGATTCTAATGTCTTAATTAAATCCCGAATGATTCCATCTTCCTGCTAACTCTTTTTTATATTTTCTAAGAGTTCACTTTACATTTACGTTACGAATATCATTAACATTTCTACACTTGTGATTCTTGAGAGGGAATCTATTGCAACATTCTTTTTACCACTTCGGTATTGCACTTTGAAATTATACCCTAATAGCATCAGTAGCCACGACTGTTGAAATGGAGTTGACAGTTGTTGTTCCAAAAGGTACTTTAAACTTAGATGATCAGTTCTAATGATAAAAGGTCTGGGAGTCAGGTAATGATGCCATTGTTTGATGGCCTTAATTACTACCAGAACTCCTTCTCATATGTAGATAGCCCATGATGCCTCCTTGCCAATGACTTACCTAAAAAGGCAATGGGTTGGCCTTCCTATTGCAGTATTGCACCGATTACAAATGGTTTGGAGACGTTCGGTAATGCCAACATCAGAGCAGAAATAATGACCTTCTTCAAGCTCTCAAAAGTCGTCTGTTCCTCTTGTTGCCAGCTACAGTTGGATACCTTCTCCTTCGTAAGCAATTATATTAGGGGTTTTGCCGTCACTCTATAACCTTTAATAAACCTCCTATAATACCCTCGTAATTTCAATAAATCCCCGCAATTCCTTAATACACTTCGGTACAGGCCATTCCTCTATTGTTTTAACCTTCCATAAATCCATTGCCACACCTTCTTCATAAATGGTATAACCCAAATAATCCACCTGTCGAGCTTTGAAGACCCATTTGTTTCCTCGTAGAAACAATTAATTGTCTAGTAATGTTTTAAGGGCTACAGAAATATGTTCTACATGCAGGGTTAATGAGGAACTGTATATCAGTATATCATCAAAGAAAACCACAATGAAACGACATAGAAATGGTTTAAACAGTTCGTTCATTAATCGTTGAAACGTGGAGGGTGCATCCATCAACCCAAAGGGCATCACCAAGAAATTGTAATGTCCCTTATGTGTTTTGAAAGTTGTCTTTGGAATGTCTTCGGGTTGCATTTGAATCTGGTGGTAACCGGAGTACAGATCCAACTTAGAAAACCAATTGGCTCCATGCAGCTCATCCAATAATTCTTCAATAAAGGGTATTGAGATTTTATCTTTCCCTATGTACTTGTTCAGCTCTTAATAATCCATGCACATCCTCCACAAGCTATCCTTCTTCTTAACAAGAACCATTGGTGATGCATACGGACCGTAGCTGTGGCGTATGAATCCTTGTTTCATGAGTTGTTTGACCTATTTTTATATTATATCTTTATATGCTCCTGAATAACAATATGGCCTCACATTGATTGTATCAACTCCATCCATTAGCACTATCTGGTGGTTGTATTTGCGATTTAGGGGCAAATGAGATGATTCCTGGAACACCTCGGCATAGTTGGACAATATTGCATTAATCTCGTCAAACACACTTCCTTGTTCTTCCGTCATTCTCATATGCTGGAGTTGATATTCGATTAGAGTTGAAAGCTGTATCATAAGCAATTGTCCACTTGATGACCCTTGTAGAGTCTTCTGGAGCCCTTTACTTGAAACAACCCTTGATTTGCCCTCTGGATCTCCCCGTAAGGTCACTACCTTTCCCTCCCATCTAAACATCATTGTCCAAGTTCTGAAATTGCATAGGACGTTGTCTATTCCCACTAGCCACTGAACTCCCAAAACAATGTCACAACCTCATAACAATAATACCTGAGCGTCCATATTGAATTGCATGCCTTACATGGACCACGCAAAGTTTCTGTAACATTGCCGACATTACAATTGTAATCCTCTGCCTATCATAATTGAAACTGGCTCAATTTCTTTGAGGTCACATTTTCCTTTTCTCGCCATCGCAATGTCCACAAAGTTGTGTGTACTGCCATTATCAATGAGTATATGAATCTGATGCCATTGATGCATTCCCAGTAATCGCATTTGTTTGAATTTTGTCTCGCTAGAGAACCCTATCATTGCCTGCATGAAAACCATGGGACAGTCTTCATCTACATAACCTTCCTCCAGATCCTCCTCCTATTGGTCAGCTGACACCTTCCCACTGTCATTCTCTTTAGAAACTACATAGAATTGTACCTGTCTCTTCTTACATTTGTGCCTGAACATATATTTCTCGTCACACCAAAATCAGAGCCACTTTTCCCATTTTTCATCAAAGTTTCTACTGCTGATGGACTTTGAAGCCTTGTAAGATCGCACCGATGGTGATCGTACTGTTGAAGGCGGTGTGGGTAACATACCTGCTGTGCCGGACTGCGATTAATTGTTGTTGATTGGAGTGCTTTTAAGGTGGAACTGAAATTATTTCCATTGATCGCGTTTTGAGTGGACTGGGCTCTGTTCATCATAGCGTTTCCTGTCGACATCAATATTGCTTCCTGTTTCCTAGCTAACGTATAAGCCTGATATAGAGACTGTGGTCTGTGTAACTTTACCACGACACCAATCTCTGGCTTAAGGCCCTTAACAAAGAAACCAACTAGGTATTCCTCTAAGAGAGAAAGAGCCTATTAGAGTGATGATCGAACTACGCATAATATTCCAATACTATCCCGTTTTGCTTCAACTCTTTAAAATCCCCCACAGGATCATAAAAAATTTATGCATCAAACCTTTGTTTAAGAGCCCTCGTGAATTCTGTCCACTCCACCACCTCTATTTTATTATGGTTTTTGATGAACAATCGATACCATTCCTGTGCATGTTCATCCATATGCAGAATGACTACGTTCACCTTCGTTTGCTCTGGAGTCTGATCTAACTGAAAGAACTGTTTGCAGTGGTACAACCATAGCTTAATGTTTTCCCTATCAAACGAAGGGAACTCAATTATACTCAACCTCGTAAGTGTAACATGGCCTTCCTTATTGTGTTGCGTATGGTTATTTTTAGGTGTATGATCAAATATACTACTTCCTTCCCCCTATTTTCATAGTTCTAGCAGCAGCGTTGTTCGTAACTCCCACATTTCTTTTTCCAATTTCTCCGTCCTGTTTTGCATCTTTGATTGTAACTTCTCACTTCTATCCTACATTTCTAGAAGCAGTTGTTCATGCCTATTCTGTGCTTCTACGAACATTTTCTCACGACGACCTTGTGCTTCCACGAGTCCTCTCAGGGTATCTTCCAACCTTCAAAACTCAGCTCCACTAGTCCTTTCTGCCACTGTCTATCCCAAGATCATTTTGCTCTGATACCAAATTGTTGAGAGAATTAATTTGTCACTCAACGTAGCTTACACGAAATTTTCGAATAACAAAAATTAGTTATATAAAAGAGAGGAAGACAGAGTTACAGAGAAATATACGTAGAGAGAGAAGAAAAACATCATTCATTTATAACAAACATGTCGTACATATGTTGGAGACAAGCTTAATATAATTAACGAATCATTCCCTACACTTGAGTACATATGATGTTCTCTGGTCTTATTCTAAAAGCTGCGTATAACCCAACTACGATTCTAGCTCTTCTGTGTTTTGTGCTCATGCTCCTTCATCTTTGATAATCTCCACAATAAGGGAGTTGCTAGATAAAACACGATGTTGGAGAAAACAAATGAGGAAGTTGCTGGAAGACAAAGAAAGACGAAAACATGCTGATGAAAGAAAAAGAAAGACGCAAACATCGTTTTTATTGCACATCAAATCCTCTATTCCAGTTACTTTGTTCCAATCTGTTCTATTAAATCACATCCATATATTTATATGGGTCCACATAAATATGTGGATAAGATTTAATGGAACATGATAGGAACACCATAACCAGAATAGGAGATTTGATTCCTTTTCATTGTTCTTCTCTTTTTGACACAAAAATTTTTTTGTATCGAATTCTTTTTAACTATAAAATTCATTTTCTTAGATGATACTTAAGGGAATTATGTGTTTTAGCAATGAGAAAATTTTAGTAGCGAAAGGTTTATAACTAAGAAAATAAGGAGGTATTTGGTTCTGTTTTTTTAATTCTTTGTTGTTGTTTTCATAAAAAATAAAACAGTCCCCCGAAAATGGTTTGAAGTTGTTTTTGTTTTTCATTGTTAAAATAAAAAGAATGGCAACACTTTTCTGAAAACGTAAAAAAGACATTTTCATGCATTTTTAAAACAGGTTTTTATATTTCAACAAAACGAGTTTCCCTGCATCAACTGTATAGTCTTATATGTCTTCAACCTCTTCTGCTATTTCTCTAGTTATTCCTATTGCCTATTTGTTTTCGTTGCTTAAGATATTTCTGTCACTTGCGTTAAAAGGTCTTTGCACCTAGAAATTAATGAAAAATTTATCATCTTCATCACCTTCTCAGTCTCTACGTCTTCTGCTATCTATTATGATTTCTTCCATTGCAATTTCTAGGTTTGTTTTCGTATCTAGTTATTTATGTTTTCTAACCTATTGCTCGACAAATATTGCTATTATTTGCGTTGAAACATAAACACGTCCATCACCTTCTCTTCTTTGTATTCACGCAAGAGAAGTGAAATTTATGCTACAGTAACATACATATGTTACTGTAGCATAATTAAAATTAATTCATTAATCCATCAACACTGTTTTGTTTCAAGAGAGAGCCCTTCTTGTGTTTCTCACCAGACAGTGCTCAATAATGGCTTTAGAACTACAAAGTTGTTAGGTTCTTCATTGTTGATCCACCCATACTTGCCCATGAATGGGTTAACAAAATAGTCTGGTGGATACTAAAAAATACAATCGTTCCATGCATTATTACCCTCGTTTAAATCCCTTATTTAAGCAATGCTATTTCAAAAGTTGAGGAGGCCACTTGTAGAGATACCAAAGCAGAAAAGCCATGGAGCTGGTGTACGGAGAGAGTTGTTTCTTCCATGCATTATTGATATGTTCTCTTGCAATGCACTTTTTCCAAGAAGTTTCAGGCATAGACGTTGTTGTCTTGTTTAGTCCCAGGATCTTTGAAAAGGCTGGCATCAAATCTTCTAGGGGCTTACTACTAGCAACTGTAGCTATTGGAATAGTCAAAACATTCTCAATTCTCTTTGCTACGTTCATGTTAGATAAAAAAGGACGTGGGCCATTGCTTCTAAGCAATGTTGGTGGTATGATAATGGAACTTCTACTTCTGGGGTCATGCCTTACAGTGACTCACCGCTCTGATACTAAGGTCTCATGGGCATTTGGGATAAGCATTGCAATGGTATACTTATACGTGTTTGCATTCTCTATTAGGATGGGTCCTATAGTTTATGTGTATTGCTCAGAGATTTTTCCATTGAGATTGAGAGCTCAAGGTGTGGCTTTGGGGATGGCGGTGAATAGGTCGATGAGTGGGACAATATCCACTACCTTATATAATAACAATTGGTGGGACGTTCTTTTTACTTGCATGAACTGCTATGTTGGCTTTTGCATTCTTTTATGTATATTGTCCTGAGACCAAAGGGAGGCCTCTCTAAGACATGGAAACACTTTTTGGGAAGTTTTGGGGTTGGAGATCTATTTTGAAAGAAGAAAAGAAGAATAAGGAAACTGAAATTTAAGGAGTTAGTTTAGTTCAGTAAACTAATCATTTTCATTTAGTGTTTCACCAGTAACAACATGATATATTTTAAGACATTTGAAAATGAGAAGTTTGTAATTCTCATAAAAGAAAAGTTTTTTATATACAGAAAATTTGATACGAAGTGGGCTAGAGTGGCCCAAAATTATGAGTTGAAAAAAAATCATAAAGTTGGTTTGGGTTTGTGATTTATGTCATTCACGACAAGGTGAGACTGAACAAGAGAGAGAAGGAACTTATATCTGCTTTGGTAATTAAATCCTATGAACAGAAGGACTAACCAAATAAATTGTTCCTGTTGGACCTCGCTCCCGGAATCCAACCCTCTTGCAAAAATATGATACCTTTAGCGTGGCTATTACCCTGAATGGCTCGTTCATTGAACCCTTATTGGACAATTATCAATTCATATTCACTACTATACATTTTTATTTTCTTAAGACATCCCAAAAATTTGCTCACTATTTGCTCCATGGCGTGCCCATAC
>JANZXV010000007.1:6904009-6916108 GCA_027576455.1 Erythroxylum roigii
GACCGTGCACAGAGCAATAGGCCGGAACTGCATAATCGACTGCAGGGAGGGGGTCTTAGGAATGAGGACCAAGATAGTACGATTCAGGGCTTGCTCCCAGATTTCGTGCCTAAAGGTTTTTTGAATGAATAGGACGAGATCGGGCCCAATGTGTTCCCACTGGGATTGGAAGAAAAGTGCAGTGAAACCGTAGAAGCCTGGTGCCTTATGAGGATTCATATCAAAGAAAGCAGCCTTGACTTTGTCAGGAGAGATAGGTTTGAGCAGATCCGTACGGGGCTGGAGCGGGAGAGGGGGAAAACCGGGAGGAAGAGGGGGTGGCGGGGCAGACTTGCTAGTGGTGTAGAGGTTGCCAAAGAAGTTGCGAGTATGCATTGAATGCCACTGGGATCTGAACTTTCACACCCATGTTCATCGCGGAGGGAGTGACATTGCAGCAACCGTCGGCGTCCTGTAGTGACCGCGTGATAGTACTTAGTGTTTCTGTCCCCCTACGCGAGCCATTGGCAACGTGATTTTTGGTGCCAGAACAGTTCCTCCTGAACGAGTACTTGTTCAAGCTTCTGTTGAAGGTACGCCTCCAGGTCGCGCAAAGAGGCAAAATCCCCGGCATCCAGGTGGGTTTGAAGGCCCCGAAGGCGAGCCATGAGTCGCCTTTTGTGGTGAAAAAAGTTCCCAAAAGTGGTAGAGTTCCACTGTTGAAGCTGTGTAGCCAAATGGCCGAGCTTAGTAGTAATATTCGAAATATGGGGATGCTAATTGTCCTTAACAGTTTGGCCAAATTAGTCATGGGTCAACCACGCAGACTGAAAACGGAAAGCCCGAGGGGGAGGGGGAGGGGACAGAGGATGGGCGAAGGTGACAAGGAGAGGGCGATGATCGGATTTCAGGAAGGGAAGGGGATGAACAATTGTGTAGGGAAATTCCGACAACCATGGACTGGAGCAGAAAGCACGATCAAGGCGGGCGCGAAGTTGGCCGCGTCGCCAGGTGAATTTAGGTCCAATAAAGCCAAGATCTTATAGTTGACAGCAGTGGATGCAGTCGCGAAAGGAAGGGCTCACTCCTGAGCGGAGGTTGGAGCCACCCCGTTGATTGTCGCAGTCCAACTTGGCGTTAAAATCGCCTCCCAAAAGTCAAGGGAGAGCTGTAGACCGTGCAATGTGTTGTAAGTGGTCCCACAAGAAATGTTGAAGAGAGTAGGTCGGGCTAGCATAGATAGCAGTGAACACGAGCGAAGTATGGGTCCATTGGATCTTCACATGAATGAATTGCCGATGGGTTATCAGAATTTGAATAAAGGTGTCCTTATTCCATAAAAGCCAGATACCGCCGGAGAAGCCTATGGCCTCCACTCGGACGGACTGGTTAAAACCCAACTTCTTGATAACTTGTTGGGCTCGAGCACCACTGATGCGGGGTTCCATCAAAACTACCAGTATCAGTTTGTGAGTGCAGATATAGTTCTCAAGAATAGGCTGGAAGGATTTGCCCCCAGCCCCTTGACAGTTCCAGAGGAGGATGGACATAAAAACAACAGAGAAAAGGAGAGGGTTAAGAGGCAGGGGTGCCAGCCCCATCACAAACTGGTCCCTCATCATGTGAACTCTCAGTATCCGCTGTTATTTCATTCATCAGGGAGTCAAGGATAATAGTGGCATCAGGGACGGACGAAGGAATTACTGGAGGGTCGGGGGGCCTAGATGGGGGAAGAAGGTGTATGGTGGTGCCGAGTGAGGTGCACTCTAGGTCGCTTGGTAGGTCCTCTTCCATTTCGGTATGGGTTGTGGCGTCAAGGGGAGGAGTGACAACGGAGGTGTCGTGGAAAATAACCTCGGAATGAGAGGGCAAAGTGATGGCGATATGGTTGTGGGTGGGATGGGAGGGATCAGTGGGCTTTTGGCCCTTGTCCATATGGTTAGGGGCTTGGGGAGGGAGCTGGGCTAGGCCGGGGGGTAGGTGAGGCTGGCCTTTGGCCAAAGGAGCTGTTGGGGGAGGGAGTGGGCTCGAGCTGGTAGGGGTGGAGCCAGGCCCAACCGGATGGGCACGTGGCCCACGTGGAATGGGAAGCCCATTCACGCGTGAAGCTCGCACGTTAGCGTAGAACGACGTCGTCTTAGAACTTGTGAAGCCGCGACTGAGACGAGAAGGTTCTGGGGCGTGCGAGGACACAGGAGCGGGGTGCTGGGTGGAAGGAGCGGGGTGCTGGGTGGAAGGAGATGCGTTTGTGGTGACGAGGGGGTTGAATCGCGACCTCGAGGGTCGTTTGGTGGTGTCAGGTCGGCGCTGATCGCGTCCCGTCTTAGAGCCGTTGGGGTTACGGGGAGGACGCCGCTGGACTTGAATCCAGGGGCCGTAGAGATCATCGGGAATGTCATAATAATAAATAATTATAATGTCATAATACATCAAAATATACAAAATTTTAAGGAGCAAATACAATGATCCCTACCTATTGTTGTCTAAGGACTTTAATACGCCCATACTGGATACATGTTTAACAAACACTAGTGGGTGAAGTCTTTTAGTCAATAGATCAACTAACATCTCCTCAGTCCTGATGTGCTCCACTTCAATGTCACCCTTCTGAATCAATTCCTTTATGGTCAAGTACTTTACCTCCAAATGCTTAGACCTTGTAATATTATTGTTGTTGTTACTGAACAACACTGCAGGATGATTATCACAATATAATCGAATGGGTCTAGTTATTGAATCTACCACAAACAACTCAGAAATCAAGTTTCTGAGCCAAACCGCCTATGTAGCAGCTCTATAACATACATGGTCGAGGAAGTTATCAGTGTCTGCTTGACACTCTTCCATGATACTACACCATTTGCCAATATAAAAATGTACCCCAAAGTGAATTTACAAACATCTGGACACATAGAAAAATCGGAGTCTGTATACCCTGAGAGTTTTAAATCTTGACTTTCCTATATGTCAACGTATATCCTTGGTATCCTTTAGGTATCACAACTCTCACTTAACTGCATTCCTGTGGTCCACACCCGGGTTAACCAAAAATCGACCCAGCAGTCTGATAACAAATGCAATGTCCGATTTAGTGCACACCTGAGCATACATCAGGCTACCAACTGCACTAAAGTATGGGACATTTCTCATAGCCTCTCTCTCAACTTAATTCTTTGGACATTATGCTAAAGATAATCTCTCACCATGAGAGATAGGTGCTACAACAGGTTTACAACCAGTCATATTAAACCTTCGTAGCACTCGATCAATGTATGCTCTTTGTGAGAGGCTCAATGAGTGTTGAGTCTGTCCAAGTGAATCTGCATACCGAGGATAAAAGATGCTTCACCTAAATCCTTCATATCAAGGTGTTTGGCAAAAGTTGATTTACCTTACGCAATATGGTCAAATTATTTGACACGAGCAAGATATCATCCACCTACTGTAATAGAAAGATAACTTTGATCCCCCTGACCTTATAACATATGCATTTTTTAACTTTGTTTTCCACAAAACCAAACGAAGTCACAATCTCATCAAACTTTAGATACCATTGTCTGGAAGCTTATTTCAGACCGTATATTGATTTAGTCAACTTACAAACTTTGTCAGTTGCATCTTGATCCTGAAACCCTTCAGGTTGGTCCATATAGACCTCCTCATAAAGATCACCATTTAGGAAAGTTGTTTTAACGTCCATCTGATGTAGCTCTATGTCATAATGAGCTACCATTGTCATCACCACTCTAAATGCATCCTTTGAAGATACAGGAGAGAAGGTAACATTGAAGTCAACTCCTTCTTTCTGAGTGAATCCCCTGGCAACCAAACATGTCTTAAACTGCTCAACTTGACCCTCTATGTCCTTCTTGGTCTTAAATAGCCACTTGCAACTGGCAGGCCTGTAATGTTGAGGTAAATCAAAAAGTTCCCATACCTTATACATTGTATCTCATTCTTTATTGCTTCCCACCACATATTCACATGGGGTCTAGAAATGACTTCTGTAAAAGTAACTGGATCCATAACATGTCCTATGTCAGAGTCTTGCTCACTCAAATAGACTATGTAGTCTGGTGAGATAGCAGGTCGTCTCTCTCTGGTGAATCTACGCAATTGCATAGGTTCTTGTACCTCATAAACCTCTTCCTGAACAGGTATAGGTTCTTGTGTTTGCATAGGCATGGTACTTAGACCTATATCCACCGAACCTAACTGTATGAGAAGCGGATACAAAATAATCGTAATATCCGTCCTGCTATCTCTTGAAGGATATGAAGATCCTCCCTCATCATGGACATCATATTCCAGAAACTTAGCCATCTGTCATTCCACTATTCTGGCCCCTCCTTCTCTACCGTAAAATCTTTAGCCCTTAGAGTGGTCGGGATAACCTACTAAATAGCAATGATTGGAGCGAAGTTGCAATTTGCTTTCATAAGGAATATATAACCTTACCTCAGCAGGGCAGCCCCATACACGAATGTGCGCAAGGCTTGGCTTCCATCCTTTCCAGAATTTAAAAGGCATCTTGGATACTGACTTACTTGGGACTCTTTTCAAGATATACAATGTCGTCTTGATGGCTTTGCCCTAAAGGTATTCGAGTGGGTTTGTCCTGCTCTGCATTTATCTCATCATGTCTTTTAGGGTGCGATTGTGCCTTTCGACCACATCATTTTGCTCAGGATTACCTGGCATAGTGGACTGAGCCACTATTCCAACTAATTCCAAATACTTGGCAAACGGGCCATTTTCTTGTGCTGCAACTCCATGTCTGCCATAGTATTTCCCTCCCCTGTCAGATCTGACAATCTTTATTGATTTTTCTAATTGGTTCTCAACCTTACTCTTAAAGATCTTGAACTTATCAAGAACTTTATACTTTTCCTTAAGCAATAACACATAACCATAGAGGGAATAATTGTCTATAAACGTCAGAAAATATCTAACATGACACAACATAACTGTATAGGGACCACTAATATCTGTATGTATGAGGTCTAATAAACTAAAAGCATGAGTTGATCTTTTTTATTTATCTTGGTCAACTTACCCGTGGAACAATCGATACATGTTTCCAGATCACTAAAGTCCATAGTTAGGAGAATGTTATCCTTTATCAATCTCTCAACCCTCTCCCTGGAAATGTGACCAAGATGTTTATGCCACAACATGTACGATGTTTCCTTTATGAAGGCTCTTTCGAGCAATAGGTTTGGCAACATAAGAAGAGATATACATTTCGTTAGGAGTAAGACACATTTTATACAATTTGTAAGATAAGAAGGCAGTTTCGATATTTCTTGTATTGATAAAAATATTTACAATTGAAGTATCAAATACAAAACAATAACCTTCTTTATCCAAACCGATACATAGATCAAGTTTCGTCTAAAAGACAATATAAAAAATGTCTCGTAAAACCAATATAAACCTCGTATTGATGTTCAAACCTACATCTCCTACATACAAAACATCCACCTTCTCATTGTTGCTGACCATCAGCTTCTCCTCTCTTTTAGTCAGGTTTCTCCTGGATCTGAACCCCTACATTGTGGAAGCAACATGGTTAGAAGCTCCACAATCTAACCATCAAGAACTTGATGTGGTTATAGCTACATTGGATTCATGAATCATATACGCCGAGGAGTTACCTGAAAATTCCTACTTAACCTTCCATAGCTTGTACATCTTGCAAATCAGCCTTCCTATGCCCCTTCTTCTTACAGAAGAATCACCTCATACCCTTTAGGTCAAGTGGCCCCTTAGCAATGCTGGACTGTCCAGTCTAATTCTTTGAAGACAGATTGGGTTTCTTACCTTTACCTTTAGGCTGTTGGAGCTTGGCCTTTCCCTTACCTTTGTCAACTACAAACATAGCTATATGAGGAGAACTTTTAATCATCTCCTTTGTTGCAGCACACCGGGAAATCAAGGCATTGATGTCCCATGCCTCATCTTGAGAGATGTAGGAGGTTTCCAACATCTCAAACTCTCTCTCGAGAGAGTATTTAATGCCTGATGCACTATGAGGTTATCAGGAATTGGTACATCATGTGCCTTCAGCCTAATCTGAAGGTGAACCATCCAGATAATATAATCTCGAACACCTCCTTCTCCTGTATACTTCATGGAGGATGGTTCCTTAATCAAGGTGCTCTACTCTTCATGAGAAGACACCTTGTATCTCTGGAAAATGTCATCCATAAACTCCTTTGCTATGATCGTATCCATAAACTCTTGATGGTCAAATATCACATCCTATTTGACCGCTCTCAGATCACCATAGTTGCTTTATCAATTTCTGAGCTGATATCCGTAGGTGGAGAAGGTCTCTCGATGTGCATCGCCTTATTGACGTTGGCCATCTCCAGTGCAAACTCCACATCCTTCTTCCACTTATTGAAATTGAAATCATTTAAGGTCTCAATCGTGACAGCGTTGTTGTTTATAGAAAAGGTGACTGCAAGATAAAAAAGACAATGTCAAAGTCAGTTTAAATGTAGGACAACAATGATAATAATATCTATACAGAGGATCCGATCGCATATATTATGAAATACTTATGGACTGAATACAAAATATATGAAATTAGACCTTCACATAAATTCGATCAAAGTACAAACAATCAACTCTCATGATACTACCACCTGTGAGTGAATAGATCATTTAAGCAATGACTTTCCTCCATTTAATGCCTCTATGTATATCTCAAAATCTCATATAAGGTAAACATCTATGGTTAGAATAACCAAACATGAGACTAGAGACATCCCCTAACATACACGCGGTACAATCCAAATACTGACTTGAAAGGCCATTGTGGTGACTATAATCTTACCAGTACTAAAAAAGGCCATAAACACAAGGGATACATCTTTATGTCATCCTCACATTCTATATGGCATAATGTATGTGAAAATTGATTATAACTGTAAAAACTAGATTCATAATTAAATAATCACATACTGATACTGAAAACATTGTCTTTAAACTTTATTTGAGACTTTTATTTTAAAAAAATCTCAATGAGATTTACCATCGTACTTTCCCGAATACCAAACCTACCACATGAGACACAAAAACTTAAGTGTCTCTCTTATGAGTAGTTCGGAGCAAAAAAATACACTCAAAATAAGCTTTAAAAACTTTTTTAGAATCCAATTACCAATGTAAGAATCTAGAAAATTGAAAATATCACTTTAAAATTTTCTCCGACCCAGAAACTAACCCAAAGGGACCCGGGGCACTCTTACAAGAATTATGTAATTTTTCCTTTTTGTATTTTTTTGGTGTTGATGTCAGTATACTGTAGAGCTGACATCAGCGCAGTACCGTGCGCTAACATCAGCAGGCGTCAGCCTGTGCTTGGGTAAGGGGCGTGTATGCGTTGTAAGTGTCCCATATTCGTATGGCACATGCACAGCACGCGCTACCACGTGCACACATGAATTTACTGTATGGCGTGTGTCACATGTCTGAATCCCTGTCGTTCACATTTCAGAACCGATGCGGGTGCGTGTGTCTTCCATGCTCATGGGTGACCGCACTATGTGTGGCGCGTGGAATGTGTGGAGCTACTTGACAGCAAGCGATTGGCATGTGCAACGCATGTGCCATTCGTACTGCCTCTTCGCCGGTACTATAGCACCGTCGGGCGCATGGTATATATGAGGCTAGTTATGAAAAACAGGTTAAAATGAGCTAAAAAGAGTGTACGCTTCAGTGACACATGATCAATTTGTTCGCTCTTTTTGACTCGTCATAGTTAGTCTTATATATACCACTTTTACGTAATCATATACGTAAAAAAACCAAAAAAATGAATAAAAAACTGATGAAAACCATAATGAATTAAAATCGAAAAACCTTCGTTTTAGGCACCCCGATCACGTAACCACTTTGATATCACATGTAACACGTATGATAGACCTTATTACGTGTCTCGGATCATTCATGAAAGGGTTAAAAGAGAAGGAAATGTGAAATACCTTATTTCGATTCCATCTGATTTTTCGAAGCTATTTTCGAGGCCAAAACGGGTTTCAATCTCCCTGGACCTTCATGGAAAGTGATCACTGACATGTGATTAACGTCTTTCTATAGTTTTCTCAAAACGTAAGTGCTCTTAACAGGTTAAAGGATCCGTATGCTTACGAATGATATGAGCAATTATAGGAGACCTTAACCTATATATATAGCTTCTATATCGGGATTCCCCATCACAAGCTCGATATGAGTCCAGTCCATACTAATCGGGATCTATTTTTCTCCCAGATTTTGACCCATTAATTTAGATCATTTATTGGGCCACTTGATTACCTTCATCTAGATCAAATTACGTAATTTAACCGATAAGTTATTGAAAAAACCGAAAAATAAAATTAATTGTTATCCAATATTATGGAGAAGGACAAAATGTCCAACATGAGAATCTTTTGATTAAGAATATCTACAAGTTTGAGAAGACATTTAGAAACCATTGGTCTCTTAATCATAATTGGAAATGTAACCTAGAAAAAAATGGTGAACATATAACAACTTTCATACTTTCCATTAGATTCTCTGTCATTATCAGTTAGTTTAAAACATGAATCAACAGTGCAACTTCTACTAGGACCCTACCAAAAGAAAATCTTTACCTTTCTTTTATAGAAATTAGAGAATTGTATTAATAAAAGGAACAAGACTTAGATTAAAATTCCAACTTTACAAAATGATTGTTGAGGAGTAGCCTTTGAGCAACAATCATTAAAAAGTATCATACTAAAGATCAAAAGGAAGGATACAGAAAGAAGTTAACACTTTAACATAATCCAATTCAATGAAAAGCCCCAATCCATTGCATAATAATGTTACAATTAAAAAAGTTGTATAAAAGAAATGAAAGCTCTTAAATGATGAGAAGTGATGTGTCAAATCACTTTATAAAGACTAAAAATAAGAGAACTAATAGCATAAAGTGTAACTACTACTAAAACTTGTTGGAGGTTTGTGGTGGGAAATCGAGCCAAGATCTAATCCCATGCTCAGTGGAATAATTACAAATTTTTTTTTTGTTTTCTAGAAAGCCAAGATCACTTAAATTCTATAAAATGATTGATGCATAAATCATAATAAAGCAAGAATCCAATTTATACCTTATTTCAAAACTTGATCATATTCTTGTCGTATCCCTCAAATCGTTTCTGAAACCAATGTTAACAAGTGTTGTAATATAAACTTTCAATACTATACGTATACGAATCGTATCTCGTAGTATCAAAGATATCTTTCCACGAGGACTAATAGACACCTAAAAACTTGAATAAAACTTTATCTAAGGTACTAAAAGTTAATTTGAATGGAAATTAAAATAATTAATAAAACTAAACAATTAAACAATTGAGCTGGCAATAAAAATAAGTTTGATCAAAGTTTGAGATTTAGGAATTATTCTATCCTTATTTTGCTTTCCCATCATCTTGTTCATTCAATTTATGGTCGATTGTAGATATTTTAAAGTTGTGATTACCCTCTCTCGAGATCTAATCAAGTAACCCTAATTGAAATCGATAATGATAGAATTGTAATCTCTCGATTCATAAAACTACTCTTACTTATTCAATTAAATTTGAAGTAATCCTAAGGATAATTAATTTCGCGATTAAAATCTCTCTTCAATTGTTAATTAATCTAATAATTTTATTAGGCTACCAACTCTCATTGTGCTCCTTAAAACAAATAACTTGATTCACTCTCTCGATTTGTTACCAAGTATAAGCATAACAATTATCACAAAAATTGATAGATGTATTGAATCCAACAAGAATAACGTTCAACAAAATAATTCAAAAATAATCCCTAATATGGATTTAGAAACCCATAATCATGTTAAACTTCCTAGAAATCCAAATAAATATTCAAGACAATTAAATAAATAAAGTGAAAAGAAAGAAAGACTAGTTAGAGTCTTGATACGGAAATTTGGAATTCTTTGAAACTCTCTTAATGTCTCCTCTTAATCTTCTTTTTATCTAGTCGGTGCTGCATTTTTTGTGTTTTTCTTATTCTTAAATACTTCTTGAGGCTTCTAGGGTTTCCCCACTTAATTTGATTCCAAAAATATCCTTGAAAATCAAAAGCACAAAAAAACTCGTGAGCTAGAAAAGTTGGAATTTGCTTTTTGCATGCATTATTTCATACGTCCAATCCTTCTCTTTTCTTCAATTTCTTGATTTCTAACACAAACAAAGACATCAAACACCTCCTAAAAAAAAGTTTAAAATTAAATTCATGTTCTAAACCATGCAAACACTTATAATACATACAAACACTAACAATAACACAATTATAAGCCTATACACATGATAATCATCTAAGAAATACTTAAAAACACACTACTCCTAGAAAAACATAGTATGATCTATAACTATCAACATCCCCATACTTTAAATTTTGCTTGTCCTCAAGAAAAGAGAATAACAAAAACAAAAGCAAAAATAAACACATAATAACACATTCATGCAACAAACAATAATGATACAACAACATCTACTCTTACGGAATCAATTTAACTGCAAACTTAATCATTCAATTGTGCCAACATATTAACCTATTCCTTTCATGTTTAAGTAAGTACTTTAACATCAATCAAAATATTAACACCCTTTTCATACACCTATGCAGTTGTAAACATACATTTATAATTAGTGATAAATCAAAAAGGCAATAATCACTAAATATCCTTTCATGAAAATTTTTGCTATTTTAAAAGATCAGTAGGATTTATTTATAGAAACACCATTTTTTAAAGTTTTCTTTAATGTTAACCTAATCTTTTGATGCGAAGACAAATTCCTTGTCATTAATGTCCTCTGCTTACTCAACTAGGTCACATTTTTTATTTATCTTGGTTAAAATGCAATTCCAGCGTTTTGACGCGAAGACAAACATTTTGTCATGAATGCCCCTAGTTACTCAACTATATCACACTCTCAATTGGCTACCAACTCTATTCTTAAGCCATTTTTTTAAAAAGCACTAGTATAATAGGAATTTATTTAACATACTTTTTTATTTCTTAACCTACTTCATTTCTTTTTAGTCAATCATTCTTATGAAAGGTTACTAATAATGTTAACCAATTCAATTGACCTATAATTATAAATGTATACTAACAAATTTCATAAAGTAAGGAATAGGTGTCATATAAATGTATACTAACAAATTTCATAAAGTAAAGAATAGGTGTCATATCCTAATTAACATGCATATTCATCCAAAGATACTTAAAACATAAAATTCATAAGTTACTATACCTTTACAAATTAAATGACCATGTTCAAAAGTAAACTAATTCCATTCAAAATTTTCCATTGAAACATTCACACAATGCACACATCATGCAACAAAATATTCACACAATGCTAACCTAATAAAAAACTAACTCAATAGAAATGCAAAATTCACACATAATTGATATGCAATTGCAGATACATGCCCACACTTGAAACAAAACAGTACAAAAAAAACAAAGAACAATAAAGACAAAGTTAGAGCAAGAATACTTATGGTAATTGAGGTAGTGACGGTGTTAGCAATAGAATTTGGAGACACTTTATGCTATAAAGACCATAAATATCAATCAATTCACTTCCTATAAAATAAACATAAAAATAAAATAACAAAGTACTAACAAAATAACCTGAAAATAAAAAAGATATTATAATTCTTGGGTTGCCTCCCAAGTAGCGCTTATTTAATATTATTAGCTTGATGGGCTCTACCTTCTACCCTTAACATGGGTCTATAACGAGTGGCTTACTTCTACCTGTTTCTCCACTTGGTAGTTTAGTCACTTGTAGATAAGCCACCAATTGTAAGATAATAAGAAGGTCATAATTAATCAAATTAAGAAAACCAAATAAGTTTAGTAATGTCCTTTTCGATAACAAACTGTCAATAAAATAGGGAATGATGGAACTCCTTGAATCTTCAATTGAATCCAATAGTTTGTATTATGGGAGGCAGAAACTATCCATACTTAAAGTGACTTCCAATACTTTATCAATAGTTTCCAGAACTGGCTACTCCTCTTGCTCCTCTAAAGATTCAACTACATCAATTTTCATGAAC
>JANZXV010000007.1:6938903-6950683 GCA_027576455.1 Erythroxylum roigii
ATTGGGTCTCAAACTTATGATTTGGGGTTTGATCTAGCATGTTCTTAGAATAGAAAGATTGGGGTTTTGATTCAATAGGATTAGGGGATTTCAAGAACCTTGTTTTCTTGGAGTTTCCGTATTAAATACGCAAAAAACCAGATTTTCAAAAATCTCTTGTTTTAGTTGGAGTTGTCTTTAGAATAACGTATAAAATTGTAGCTTTTGTAAATGAAAAGCTGGCTTTGAATATGGCTCCAAAACGGCGTCTGTGGGTAGGTCCTATAGGCATATGTCTATTTAAGAAGAGTCTGTCCAATTTTTGTTCAAAAAATAGCGTAGTTTCTTTCTTAGACAGAGTAAGACATAGGAAACTAGACAGCTAATTCTGAAAGTAATGCTTAACGGTTTCTGGACTTGTCCATGTCCAGAAAACCGTAATTTCTGGTCACGGACAAGTAGCCGTCGGTTATCAATGTGAAGTTGTTCTCAAATTTGTTAAACATAATTAACTTGGCCAGGTATTACGCTTAATTAGTCGCGAACAAGTTGTTAGCCCAACAAAGGAGACCATTAGACCATGTCTAGGCTTAAAACAACCGTAGCCGTCATTATTGCAACTCTAGAGAAACAACACCACTTCAAATATTTTGACTTTCCAATGGTTGACGGCCACATAAGCACGGTATACATCCTTTTCCATTTAATTGCATTCACTGTGGATTGGTAGATCAGTTCATATTCCAGGCTATTTTGGACCCATCTAATCTTTTGTAACTTTAATAAACAATAAAAAATTCATTTATTCAAGTATAACAATAACTAACAAATTCTCAAATTATTAAGATAAAGTACAAATTAAATAAAAGCTCTACAATTTGAAGTACACACACCCGGGACGGAATTGTCTCCAAAAACGCATGAAAAAATAATTATTTTAAGTTTTGATCTCATAAAAAAATAAAATTTCGCTCTTAGTAAAATTTTGCCCCCATTAAAAATAAAATTTCGCCTCCATTAAAATTTTGATCTCACTCAAAAAAAATTTTGATTCCGTCCATGACACACTTTATTTGTCATGCGTGGGATTCGAGACGATAGAATGAGGTAAGTGTCTTAATTGTCAAAGAACTCATGCATCATATTATAGAGATAAAAATGACTAATGTTAGGTCCTTAAAGATTGTGGTTAATGGTATTATTTTCAATATAATGTGTGCTTATGTATATCAAGTAGGGTTGAACGAATAACTTAAGTGTCAATTATAGGAAGAGCTAGATGAGATGATTTAGCAAATCCCTCCTGACGAGAGAGTTATTCTATGAGGAGATTTCAATGGTCATTAGGGACAACCTCGGATGGATATTTATGGACTCGTGGGGGTTTCAAGTATAGTGATAGAAATGATAGTAAGACTACTTTGTTCGACCTCATGGTAGTGTTTGAGTTGGTGACAGCCAACCCTATCTTTTTGAAAAATGAGGAGCACCTGGTGACTTTTAAGAGTATAATCACGAAAACTCAAATCGATTATTTCCTCGTAAGGTAGAGTGATCAACCTAGTTGTAAAGGTTGCAAGGTGGTACCTAATGCATGCTTATCAACTCAACATAGATTGTTGATTTTGATCTCATAATTAAAGGTTAGAGGAAGAAAAGAAGCCCTAGGAGGTGTACTAAAGTCAAATGGTAGAATCTGAAAAGAGATACTGCAGAACAACTTATAGATAGAGTAATATATGAAAAATAATGGAAATTGGAAGAGAGTAGTAACTATTTTAAGGAATACAATTATAGAGAGCTTAGGATGTTTCTAAAGAGCCTAGGGGTAGTAAGATAGAGTCTTAATGCATATAAAGCTCTATTACATAACACCACAAAGGTAGAGAGAGTAGTTAATAGAGAAAGTTATGAACTAGTAAAAAGAAAGGCAAAGGAGATAATCTCAAAAGTTAAAGCAAAACTTAAAAGAAATTATATCAACTATTTGAAACTAAGAATGGAGAAAAAGACATTTTTAATTTGGTGAGAGTTAGGAAACAAAAATCAAGAGACTTAGATCAAATTTGTTGTATAAAAAATGAAGCAGGGTGGGTGCTCATGGCTAAAGAACAATATTTCTTTACGTTATCTTATCACTTTCGAGAGATATCGTAACTTAACTTATTTTTGAAAAATTATAAGGGAAGAAATTATAAAAAACTTTGAGGGAGATGAAGAGTAGAAGGATAGTAGGGCCTGATGGGATACTTATAAAGGTCTGAAAGAGCGTAGACAAAAAGGGTCTTACTTGGCTAGCCAAGTTTTATTTTTAATGTAGTCCTTAAGTCTGCTAAAATGTCGGATGAGTGAAGACTTAGTATGTTAATTCCTCTATATAAGAACAAATGGGACATCCAAAATTGTAACAACTATAGAGGCATCAAACAACTTAGCTACACAATAAAGTTATGAAAGAAGGTAATTGAGAAGGAAGTGAGAAATGATGCTTCTATCTTAGAGAACTAGTTTTCATGTTAGAAAGCTCCATGACAGAAGCTACACACCTCATTGAAAGAATATTGGAATATTATAGAGAAAGACAACAAGACTTATAATTGATTTTCATTATCTTAGATAAGCCTGTAATAGGGTATCTACAGAAATTATATGGAAGTGTTTAGAAGTTAAGACATTTTATATGATCTATATACAAGTTATTAGGGATATGTGTGAAGATATTAAACTCCTTATTAAGTCCCATCCTATTTGCAATAGCGATAGATGAGCTCATCAGTAATATCCAAAAGGATGTTCCTTATGCATGTTGTTTATTCATGACATTATTTTAATAGATGAGACAAAAGAGGGTATGAATATCAAACTAGAACTTTGAAGGGATACACCAAAGTCGAAGGGTTTTAAATTTAGCAAGACCAAGACTAGGTACGTAAACTATAACTTTTGAAGCCACAGGGTGACATTCGATGTGGAATTTGAGTACCTGAGATCCTTCATTCGAAACAATGACAAGATCGATGAAGACATAGATCATCGCATTAAATCGGAGTGACTTAAATGAAGGAGTGCATTAAGAGTTTTGACTCATCAAACACATGCATAGGTAGAAGTTAATGATGATGGGGATGAGAATGCTTCGTTTGATGTGAAATTTTACTAAAAAGATAAAATCATGAATGTAATGATAAGAGACAAATCAAAGGGCTAATATTGATAAAATTTAACAGAGACAAGACTTAGGTGGCTCGGATATGTTACGAGTAGACACCTAAATGTTCTAAAGAGAATATTATACTTAGAGACTGCAAGAGGAAAAAAATGAAGGCTTAAGAAGAATTGATGGGAGGTGATAAATAATGATATGACTGTTAAAATTTACCAAGGACATTGTCCCTCAATAGAAAATTTTGACGTACTAAGTTATGAATAAATCATTTCATAGGTCTTTTAAATATTTTCCTTTTGTATTTAGCTAAACATTTAAATATATAGTACTCAACTCTTAGTGATTTAGTATAAACATTTTCTTACTTAGTCTAAATATTTTGTTGCAATGACTTGTTTGATTTATTCATTTACTTGTCTTTTTTCTTGTTTATGTATTTATTTTACTTATTTTTAATTTTTATTCTTTACTTTGTTCTATTATTTTTATTATTTATTATTTTCTTATTATTATTGTTTATTGTTTATTGTTTATTGTTTATTTTAAATTATTAAATTATTATTAATTAGAAATAAGAGTGCGAGTGCTGAACTCTTCAAAATTTTGCCAATAGTATTTTAGCAGTTAGTGAGATCAATATCCCACCAATCCCATGCATGCAAATACCAGAGAACTCGTTTCTTTGGAAACCGCGATCCAAAAGAGACGCGCATTTCAATGCTGTTACCATGCAATGCAATATGAATCATTCAACATCTTAAATCATTGAAAAAAACGAGAATGCTGGAGGCAACGTGAACGAGGAGAATTAACCCTCTCCTCTCGCTGGAACGTACTGTTGATGACAGCTTTGACATGGATTAGAGCAGCTGCCTTTGCTGGTGGCCAATAAATTTGGAAAAGTATTTTTATCTGTTTTAAAAATATTTTCAAATGGTTATTTTATTATATTAGAATTTAATTTAATTTTTAAAGAGCTGAATTATTAAATTAAATTAATTATCAAATCAATTCCAAAAGTTAAAGTAATTATTTCTCTTAGTATGATTAAGATTAATAATTATATAGATTTTCTAAAAATTAGTTTCAATTTTATTGAAATTAATTAAATAGAAAAGTAGTTTCTAAAATGCAATTAATTAGTTTTAATTAGATTGAAATTAATTAATTGGTCTCTTTAAAATTAAAAATATTTTCTTAAGTAATTAAGAAAGGTGTTTCTTAATTAAATTTATTTATTTTAAATTTGATTGAGATAATTAAATTTATGATTTTATTTAGAGAATTATTATTCAATTTATTTAGAAATTGTTTTTATTTATACAATAAGTTTCTTTATGTTTTACAAGAATTATTTTTCTTAGTTAAATTTTGAAAAGTGTGCTCATTTATTAGTTAAGAAAATTTTGATTTCTTTAGTATTTTGAAAATAGTTTTCTAATTTATTAAGGAAAATTTTCTAATTAATTAAGAATTCAATCTCTAAATAAATAACATAAAGGACTTTCTTAATTAAATTTCAAAAGTTTTTTACTTAATTTTAAAAGTAGTTTCCTTTAATATTAGAAAATAATTTTCTAATTAAGGAAAAATAATTTCTAAGGAAATTAAAAATATTGATTTCTAATTAGATTATAAATAGTTTTCTAATTATATTAGAATATATTACTTATATAATTTTAAAAAGGGCCTTTTTCTAAAGTATAATGAGTAGGAAGAATAAGTTATTGAAAGTTGTTTTCAATTAAAATTTTATTAAAGGAGTCAAGTTAATTTGAAATAGTTTCAAATTAGATTTGAAAATTGTTTTCAAATCAAAATAAATATCTACTTGGAATAGGAATTTAATACATTTAGGAATCAATGAATTTAACCTAATTCAATTTTTTTAAGGGGTTGGAAATACTAGTTTAGATTATAAGATCAATAAATAGAATCAAGTGATGCTTCATATTTTATACATATAATTTGATTATGAGTACTATGGTTCATATATATAGTTTCTTGTTATGTTTGATGTTGGGTTAAATGAACCAAGTGGGAGAAATGTCTATACATCATCATTTTCATCTTTTGTGATGGGTAGAGGTAATGAAGCGATGAAATATATTTTTTTGGTCTTTATCCTCAGCTTCACGCAACACTAACCAAACACCATCGAGTTGTGGAGATCAGAGGCTAGAAGATTCAAATTTTTTTGAAACATTGTTGGACAGTATCGGTGCAATAGCTGGAGGTATTCTTCTGTTTTGTTTCCACTTGCTGAACATTGTGAATAGCATGCATGTATTTTGTTTATATGTAAATAATTTTGTGTTTTAAGATGCATGCTTTACATTTGGTATTAGAGCCGTTGTGCCTCTACCTTGCATCTGAATCGTCTGAGAATATACTCCTCTATTATGCTTTGTTTCTCATTTTAATTTCTGCCGTATGAGCTGAGCATGTGTTGTTGATAAATCTTGACGTCTATGTACATGATGGATGTCAGAATTGTGTTTTGATAATCCATGTTGCACCCACTGGTGACAGGACGATGAAGGGAGGAGGGACGACGATGACGGTGTATGGGGCCTTTGGACATCGCCAGCCATGCAACATCATATGTTTTGTTTTTTGGCATGTCATGCTCCTTGACTCGTCGTTGTCATCCCATCATTGCCATCCTCAACTTTCCGACGACTGTCATGCACCTGGTTGCCATCAGGTTATAGCCTAGTCACACCAACCCGATTTTTAATAATTAATTTCTTAATTCATTAATTTTGTTAATGTTAGTAATTGTTGGGTTAATCAAGCACCTAACCCATTTTGTTGTGATTTTAATTATAAAATCATTTTTGGTATTAATACTTTGTGAACATTAATTTTTAATTTATATGCCTAATATTTGAATTAAATTTGACAAGCAAGTTATAATTATTTAACTATTTGCACAAATTATATGTGATTAATTGAAAATTGTCTGTATAAATTTATGATCATTATACAGGTAAAATTAGATTAAATAATTTTATGCATGGTTATTTGATTTATTTGCATTATTAATTACTTGATGCAAATGCTTAGGATTTTTTAAGCTCAAAGTAATGTGAGTAATCTACATGATTTTAATTAATTAGAAGTAGCTACAATATCTCTAATTAATTAGGATTATGTATTTAGTTTTAAGATCACATTAAAACGTTAATTGTAATTAATCATACATGGAATGATAAAATATACCAACAGGAATTTTGTTATATTTGTATGATTAATTAGGATGAAATATCATATTATACTTCTTAATCTACCCATAAAAATTAAGAAAAGGAATATAATTTAATAGTTTTGTCATAAAGTTATTAGCCCACAGGCAAGTCTTATGTCACTAGATTCATGTATTTAAAGCATGATTTACATTGGTAAAGCATGAATTATTGTTGGTCTCAAATTATATATAACAAGCATGTATGTTTAAACTTGCAGTTACTCAAACTGTGAATATTTCTGATGCTAAGTGCGATATTCCCGAATTGAGGGGTGACAACTATAAGGTGTGGAAGTAGACAATTCTACTTCATTTGGGTTGAATAGATACAGATTATGCTATTAGGAAAGATGAACCACTGAGTATAATTGAAACCAATACTCTGGATGCTGTTGCTCTTTATGAAAAATGAGAGAGATCTAATCGCCTTTACTTGATGTTTATAAAGACCAAAATATCTGTTGGTATTCATATTTTTATCAAACAATATAATAAACTCAAGGATCCATTGATGAGCAATTCGCCACATCTGATAAGGCTCTTGCCAACACCTTGATTATTTAGTTGTCATCTATGAAGCTCACTAGCATAAAGGGTGAACGTGATCATATCATATGTATGAGGGACATAGCGGCTCAACTAAAAGCCTTAGAGGTTACCATATCAGAATCTTTCCTAGTATGTTATATTCTATGTACTTTGCACTAACAATACGATCCTTTCAAAATCTCTTATAACAAACATAAGGGCATGTCGTCGATTAATGAACTGTTGACCATGCGTGTGCAAAAAGAGGAGAGGTTGTTGATGGAAGAGGGTGAAAGGGTGAATTTGACTGTTTTAAGAAAGAAAAGACAAGATGATGTCAAAAACAAAGGAAAAGGAAAATTTTCTCCTCAGTCCAATATAAGAAACCATCAAAGTATTTCTTTTACAAGAGAAGGGACACATGAAGAAAGATTGCGCTAAATTTAAGAATTGACTCGAAAAGAAAGGTACTTCATTTTCATTTGTTTGTTATGAATATGGTTAATACTAATCAAAACATATGGTGGATTGATTCTGGTTCTACAATCCATATTTCAAATACCTGGTATGGTATGCAAAACCTAAGGAAGCTGGTAGGAAGTGAACAATACATCTATTCAAGAAGTAGGACGAGTTCCAAGCCATTGGCATTTGCAGTTTAGTTTTTAAGCAATGGCTTTATTTTGTAGTTAGAAAAGACCTTTTATGTTTGAAATTTTTCAAAAAAATTGATTTTTGTATCAAGACTTGTACCTTTTGATTTTTCCTTTAATTTTTCAAATTATGGTTATAGTTTATGTAATGGAACTGAAGTTACTGGTTATGGTACATTATCTGATGGTCTTTATCCCATTCAGTTCCTCTAGTTCACCACTGAGGAACACTGTTTTCACATCCATTTGATGAAATTCAAAATCAAAATGAGCTACCAATGCCATGATTACACAAAGAGAATCTTTGTTAGATAAGGAGAAAATGTCCTCGTATAGTCGATTCCTTCCCTCAATTCCTATGGAATGAAGCTCTAAAGACAACTGTTTATATATTAAACCAAGTTCCAACTAAATTTGTCTCAAAGATACTTTTTGAGTTATTTAAGAGTTAAAAATCGAGTTTGAGGCATATATGCATTTGGGGATGTCCGTCTGAAGAGAGAATTTATAACCCATAAAAGAAGAAGACCCAAGGACCATTAGTGGGTATTTCATAGGATATTCTGAAAGGTCTAAGCGGTATAGATTCTATTGTCCATCTCACAATACTAGGATTGTGGAATCAAGAAATGCAAAATTTCTTGAGAATGACTTGATCAGTAGGAATGGTCAATTTCAAGACATAGTTTTTGAAAAGGACCATTATGAAGCTCAAACATCTAGTTCAAGTGATATATTAATTTTCGTTCACACTCCTCAAGTTGAAACGAGTGTTGGACAACCAGTTACTAAAGCTCCATAAGCTGTTAATACCAATCCAGTATATTAAGTTGTTAATGAGGAACAACCAGAAATTGTTGAGCAACTAGTTGAACAACAAGTTGAGCAATAAGTTCTTCGAGAGGATGATGATATAACATTGAGGAGATCTACTAGCGTTGAAAGGTTAGCAATTCCTAGTGATTATATAGTGTATCTATAAGAGTCAGACTATAACATTGGAGCTGAAAATAATCCTGAAATGTTTTCATGGGTTCTAACGATTTAGACCTATGATATAATGCCATAAAAGATGAGATGGATTCTATGGCATCTAATCAAGTCTGAGATCTCGTTAAGTTGCCCCATGATGTGAAATCCATTGGATGTAAATGGGTATTTAAGACAAAAAAAAGACTCACACGACAACATTGAGAGACATAAGGCAAGACTTGTTATCAAAGGGTTTACTCAGATATAAGGAATTGATTACACGGAGACATTGTCTCCTGTATCTAAGAAAGATTCTTTTCATGTAATCATGGCATTGGTAGCTCATTTTGATTTTGAGTTACATCAAATAGATGTGAAAATGGTGCTCCTCAATGGTGACCTAGAGAAAGAGGTTTACATGAAACAACCTCAAGGAGTCCCCTCTAGTGATGTTGAGCATTTAGTCTGCAAGCTTAATAAATCCATATATCGATTAAAATAAGCTTCTCAGCAGTGGTATTTAAAATTCTACGAGGTTATCAATTCATTAAGTTTTGAAGAGAATATAATGTACCAATGTTTATAACAAAAGGTCAGTGAGAGTAAGACTTGTTTTCTTGTATTATAAGCAGATGATATTTTTCTTACGACTAATAATAAAAGGGTTTGCTATATGAGGTGAAACAATTTCTCTCAAAGCATTTTGATATGAAAGATATGGGTAAGGCATCTTATGTCATTGACATTAAGATCCATATAGAAAAATCTCGAGACATTTTGGGTTTGTCTCAAGAAACCTATATCAACAAAGTTTTAGAGAGATTTCGAATGAAAGCTTATATACCAAGTGTAACACCCATAGTGAAGGTTGATGATAGATTCAATTTGAATCAATGTCTGATGAATGGGAACACTTGAGAACATTCCATATGCTTCAACTGTTAGAAGCCTTATGTTTGCTCAAGTCTGCACCAGACCTAACATTGTATATACTGTTGGAACGTTAGGTAGATATCAGAGTAACCCAGGTGTTAACCACTGGAAAGTTGCAAAGAAGGTTATGAGATATCTTCAGGGCATAAAAGACACATGCTTATGTACAGGTGAACTGAAAACTTAGAAGTAATTAGATACTTTAATTCTGACTTTGCTGGCTACATTAATTCAAGAAAATCAACATTCGATTATATTTTCATGATAGTTGGTGGAGCTATATGTTGGTACCGGTCTCCGGATATCCAACCTCTTACGAAAAACCAGACTAAATCATAGCATTTCCACTCTTGCTCTGATACCATATATTTTGGATCCCGTTTCCGAAATCTAACTACTTATACAGATTCCCTCATACGTACACATGATTCCTTATAAAATCTTCTTTCTTTGATACCATCTATGTTGAGACCCGATCCGAAAACCGGATCCCAACCCGAAAAACGGCAACGAAAAACGAAACAAACAGAATCGAAAGCAGAAATCGAAAGAACGGATTCTTTTCGAATTCGAAGCGGAACGAAATGGAAGCAAATTAATCGGCACGCGAAAACAAAGTATCAGACACGGAATTTAAATTATGAAACAGAAACATAATACGACAACGGATCCGACATCCGAACACAATTATCGAGAAACTATGCAAGACGCGTTGGAAACATTAGACATTCCAAAACCCGGTATAATTTTTTTTTCTTTTCTTATTTTTTTTCAATCCTTTTCTCATCTTATTTATCTTACTTCCATTCTCATACAAATCAAAACCATATCGTTTTCCCTTTCTAGGAAACTAATCCTCAGGCAAAACTCAATTCTTAATCATTTTCTTATACATTCAAATCATACATATCCCAAATTCTCACCTTTAAATTTATTTTACCAAAATTTCGGCAGCATAACGGCTGTATTTTGACAGCCCAAAAATTTCTGCAAAGGCAAAAACACACTTCTAAAATGTCCAAACACTCATACAATTATCAAAATCAACTGGACCCTCCGTCCGGGATCTCAGCAAACAAACGCAAACCTAGTTCTAAACACTTCCTTAATTCTCAATCATCCAACACAAACAATCTCATTATCCATACCTCAAATCCAATACAATCATCATATTCAAAATCACTATACAATCCCCATTCATAAACAACATACAAAGACTTAATACATCAAAACACAATCCACTTTCTTATGAATTACACAATTCCAAAAATCACATTAACCATACTCAAATATATACTCCAATTCGTAATCCTCATATATTCTGAAATACATGCTCGAAAATACATCACAATCATATATTTACAAAACCTTAATTGCAATTCAAGTCTTAAACAATATTAATATCCAAAACTCAATTCACACAAAAATACAAAAAGACAAACGATACAAAATCGGACCAAACGTCTTCACTTTCTTTCATCCGATCTCCTGCTCGAAACCTGGAGATGGGGATGAAAGGGGGGTGAGCTGAAATAGCTCGTGGATAACATATTTATAAATTGAAACATAAGCGAAAAAAATAATCTTTCCAAAACTTTTGTCATTTTATAAAATTGTCACAGCTAAAGAAAACCCTCCATTTCTTAGTTCTCAAAATTTCTCGATTTTTCGAATCATTCATAAATCCTTTTCAAACGTTTCACGATTGAAAAACTCAAATGCTTACTTCTCAAAATTATCACTTTTCCCAATTTCAGGAGCTATTTCAAATTCTGAAAATCTCAATTTCTTTCAAATTCCATGAACAATCTTTCAATTCATGCAATGCATAACACAATACAAAATAAAAACACAAACACATCAGATGGTTTGGTTCGGCCCAAAACAGGACGTACTGCACATTCCCGCATAGCGGTTCTGTGCAGCCGTGAACAGGACGTACTACACTTTCCCGCATAGCGGTCCAATGTAGCCGTGAAGGGAGTCCGTAATCGGAACTCCATTGCCTCTTGCGGGCAGCCGGGAGAAGGCTTTAAACAAGTAGAGACAGTGCACTGACTCACAAAGGACCTGACCAAACCCACATAACACGTAATTCAAAACTGAAACTTTCGGATTGCCCGAAGGCATAAATCGAAAACTTGATTTTCATGCGTGTCATACTAAATACATTCACAGTTCCACATAATGCATACAATTCAGTCATTCAAGTCAAGCAATTCCATGAATTCAACAATTTGCATAATTTATCAATGCACTCATAACATATGAATTTTCAGAAATCATTCGGAAATCATAT
>JANZXV010000007.1:6969971-6979986 GCA_027576455.1 Erythroxylum roigii
TGAAGATAGATGGCTGCATCAAATGGTGAATATGGTCAAAAGCTTTTATTAATGGCTACTTAAGGATTATCCTAACTTTCAACTTGCACTCATTGTTTGCAATTGGTACAATATACCTAGACATGCTTTTATTCTTTGGTTAGCTATTTAAAGAAAGTTATTAACCAAAGATGGATTAGTGAACTGGAATATATCTATCATTGATATAAATTGTGTGTTGTGCTATAATATGCTTGAGAGCTTGCACTTTTTTTTTTTCCTCTTGTCCTTTTAGTTATGAATTATTACATATGGTCTATCAAAGGTTAGGTTTAGATAATTTTGCTTTGGGTTTCAGTAAATAAAGATATATGTTTGTGTTATTCTACATCAATGTGGAAGATTAGGTTCCATTATATGTATGTTGGTGTTGCGTGCTGTGTGAAGGAAGGGAAAGGGAGAAATTTTGTATAGGTACACTTTTTTGAGTTCAGATCTTTTGTCCAATATTATGGTGTCTTATTGTGTCCAATAAATCTCAGCCATTTATTTATGTGGGACTCATATGGGACCCACGTGGACGTGAATCCTGCAAAATAAATGGCTGAGATTTCATGAGACAGAATAAGACAGAGTAAAACTGGACAAAGAATCTGATTCCCACTTTTTTTTGTCTCAGCCATTTTTCAAAAGATAAAAAGAGAAGTATAGTTACGAATCTCAAATTGCTACGGAATGGCATGTTCTTCATAGTTGATTCTTTCGTAAAGCTTAATTTTTCTTAGTTTATGAAAGATTGAGGCTTTAGAAGTTAGGGGTAAACTTTCCTAGAAGGTGCAACTCTATATTACCTCGCTCTCTATTTTTGTAAAGACTTGTTTTTGGATGGTGAGTAATAGAAGATTTACAGTTCACTAAAATAATTTGAGTCTTTTATTAAATCAAAGAATTATCCAAAATAAAATTTCTAGGGATCATCTCATCTCGTCTAGATCTATCTAATTTAGATGGTAATTATTTTAGGAGTCTGGTAAATGATGAGTCCTCTGCTTGGGTTGGGTTGGGTTGAAAGAAAGTCACCAGCGGTTTATTCTGTTGCTTCCACCTTGTAACGACCCATATCCATTTCTTTCTCTCTTTCCTTTCTCCTTTTCATCCCTTCTCTTCCTATCCCAAACCCAACAGAGAAAGCGGAAGAGAAAGGGCGACTAGCAACAAAAGCTCAATGTCATGGAGGAATAAAAGGTTAGAGAATTTCTGGGTCAGGATAAAGTTTTTATCTTTGAAATGCTGAGTTTTTCTTTCTCCAATTCCAATCTTTCCCAGCTCTGCTTTTCTCGCTTGTAGCGATCCTTGCTTAAAGAAAATTCCACCAATGATCTCCAACCCGAATCTCTTCTTTTATGCTTGCATCGCCAAAGGACCCACGATCCTCGCCCAGTTCCCTTCCTCTAAAGAACCTGGGATTGAAGCCATAGCTCAAAAATGCGTCGAGAAAACCCCATCTTACCATTCCATGTTCTCTCACACCTTTCGCAGAAAGACCTATACCTTCTTAATCAATGACCCTTTTGCCTTTTTTGCCATTTTCGATCAAGAGATGGATAGGCTCGAGACCCTGTGGTTCTTAAACAGCATAAAGAACTCTTTTGAGGAATTGATGGAATCCAATCCGATAAAGGATTTTGATGAACTTGTCCCTTTATGTTTTCAAGGAACATTTCATCCTATATTTCGCGAGATAATTGTGTTGGATTTAGATTTGTCAAACTCTTTAGTAGACAGTTCGACGGAGTGTCAAAATCCTAGCGTGGATTCGACACGAGGAAAGAGAACGATAATGAAACCATTGCTCCCTAAACCAGGCAAGATGTTGATGAAAAAGAAGAAGAGATTATTCAATGGTTTTGTAGACGTCAATGGGGATCCTCATCATAAGGATGCTGGTAGTGATGAAAAAAACAATAAAGTGAATAACATGGCTGAGAACGGTAATGGTGCTGTCAGTAAGGAGTTTCCTCTATCAATGATGCAAAAGAGCGGTGGGTCCTACTTGGTTGAAAGCAAGCAAAAGGCTAAGCAGATTTGGAAGAAGCATGTTTGGGTGGTTTTAATACTGGATTTGGTTGTTTGTGCTGTTTTGTTTGGGATTTGGTTGTGGGTATGTAGAGGGTTTCAGTGTATTGATGGTTGAATTGAAACACCCATTTGGGATGCATTTGAATTGCTTTTAATGTTTTCCTCTTATCCTTGTACACGAGTCTTTTATATCGAGGATCCTATATTGAAGATTTTCATAAAAGAGAATATATATTGTTGGATTCTGAGATTGGTTAGAAATAATGACCTTCCTCAGCTTTTGTTGGTCAAACTTTTAGCTTCTTCTACACCTCTTTGAATTCAAAATTACTCCGAGTGCTATAGCTTGAATGATGCTGTTCTTTTCATGGATATAATCCTTTTGATTAGATGAATTTGGTCTCTTTCTCAGCGATTTTTCTTATCTCTCAGCTTAAGGATGAGTTGCAGCTTTTAGTAGCAAGATTATAACTTATATTCTATAATGTATTTGTTCTGCTTTCGCTGCTTGATGCTTGTTTCATGCTTTTGTTTATGCGTCTATTTCTTTGTACTTCTTGCTTTATAATATAAAACTCTCTTAGTTTTTGCTACATTGAATACAAAATGATATTTGAGTTATTATGGTTACTGCATTCAATTATATGGTAAAACCATCAAGAGTTGCATTCAAGTATCAGAAATTTCATGTATTTGCAATTGTTCTATGCTTTTCTTTTTCAGGTAGTGGATAGTGGAATGGTAGCAATGGATCTTTGAGAACAAAGGAAATTAACTCCTATAAAAATCTGAATCAAATGATCTTTATCTGATCCATTACGTAAGTCACTTTATATCAGTTGGGGTGAAAAGCTTCTTTATGTCTAAGTTTAATTTCCACTTGCACCTAACAAAATGTTTCAAATAAGATGGAAGAATTTATCTTGGCAGTTATTCCATTTAAGGCTGTTTCTTGACATCTTGATATTCTAGTAATGCACTGTTAACATGCCGTAGAATGTTATCGCCGAAACCTATAGAAGACGTGTGTATGAGCTTGTTTAATGATATGTTATACCTACTATTTTCTGCATCTCTGTCACATGCATTTCGATTTCATTCTGTTCTTCCATTTAGTTTAACGACAGATTCATTCTTAATCATGCAAAAACTTTTTTTAATAGAATGACATATATGTTGATGGCAATAGATTTCTTTGCACTTAATAAGCTCTACTGTGGAGTCAGCTGCATGGAAAGTTTAATACAGTAATGCCCCATGGTCTGGTTCTGATGATATAATGTGCAGAAAGTATCCTATAAGCTGAGTAATACAAGTTAATTTTTCTTTACTGCCATTGTTTATTCAAGTCATTAGCATTTCTTGATTGTCAGATGACTTTGTTGATAGACAGAATGCAAAATCCTGTTGCAAAATTGAACTTCAAAGGATATCCTTGTTAAACCTAGGGATTTTCCGAATGAGGAAGATCCCTTTGGAGCAGCTTTCATAACCATGCAAGATCCTGTTGCAAAATTGAACTTCAAAGCATATCCTTGTTACACCTAGGGATTTTCCGGGAAAAAAAAAGAGGAAGAACCCTTTGGAGCAGCTTTCATAACCATGCATTTTGGATATAGCTATGGTATTTCGTATACAAAAAACATTGAAACATTGTTTGAGTTACAGCGTCATGTGTTGCTGTTGTCTTCCTTTCTGTTTATTCGGTTAACAGAGATATGCTCTGAATCTGTGATTTTGCTCTGCCTTTGGTATCTTCCCAGTATTCCATCAGTTTCTTTGCCCAAAATATCACCTAAGAAGGTCCGAAAGGATTTCTTTTTCTGGAGCTGTTTCTCTTATATTATAGCAAGCCTATATCTTCTTAAGATTTGAAACCATTATCAAATCTTGTATCTGTACAAATTGCAAATGAATGTATATTTTTTAGAAATGTATTTATATTATAATGAATGTAGACTCTGTTTAGAAATAATTTCTTATCAAAATGCCAAAAATTTGATTTACTAAATCTATATACAAGCATATCAATTGTAGTAAGCAATTAAAATTAGAATAATTTTATAGTATCAATCCCATAAGAACTATATCAGTATCTCCGTTAAACTTATTTAGACAAATAACTAAATAAAGAGAACAATTATGAAAACTAAAATAATGAAAATAATGCAAACAATTATATCCAAGTAGGTAACTACCACCTCTCAATGCGTAATTTACCTTAATAAAGCTCATTAATCATTCTTAACCAATTTAGCTATCACAATAGTCTAGGATACCTTCATTCTATATATAGTGCTAAATTGTTTATTCTCCTAGAGCATAGATCATATTTCACCTTTCGGTTCTTCATACAACCCATAAGATTTAATCTATAATCACCAGGCACGAAATCAACAATTAAGAATAAAGAGATTAAAATAAACCAAAAAGAATTACAATATGCATTGATAATTAGAATCTTCATTACAAATTACATATATAACCTTAACTAGGGTTTCTAACTACTAAATCTAATATAGTTATATTTAAAAAAGTTAACTTTTAGAAGGCTTAAAATTAAGAAATAACATGTCTTTTTAAATTGTGTATGAGAACCCATACTGAACTAGCATCAACATCATCATCAATTATGTTCTAGGACTCTTATGCATTGTAAAGTGGTATGTAACTAGATAATGGGTCCTTAATTGTTGATACATTTAATCCATTATACTTAGTGATTAATACTTTAAATGCTTATGATACTCACTTTAGCTCATATTTGATTTTATATACATTTCGAAAGTGAAGGAGCTAAAGTGACCCCAAAGCATACTTATTGAGCCATCTTCTCAATGTTCATACTATATTGTCTTCATGGAGCAAGAAGAAGAAAATATTAAAAGAAAAATAGACAAGATAAAACATAAAAATGGAGGTATGTGTAACATTTTGATTTTAAAAGACCATAATTGTAACATGAATTACACTACCAAAAGAATTAATCTAGCCATCCATTTATCACATGATTTTAACCTAGTTTTTATTATAAAGATAATGGTGTGATAGTTAGGATTTTTGGGAGAAAAATGATCACCCCTCTAAATTTTCCCATGGCTATAAAAATTAAATTGTTATAGTCATCCGTTTGTGGATGATAGGCCATATATACCTTATAAGTGGCATGGTAATTCTTTAAAAGATTCCTCACCAATCGGTTGTAAAAATGAGTACCCCTGTCACTAATCAATGCTGACGATGTTCCAAACCTAACAAAAATGTTAGACTTGACAAATTTTGTAACAACTTTAGAATCGTCAATTTTGGTGGCTTTAGTTTCCACCCATTTAGAAACATAATCCACAACCAATGAAATATAAGCAAAACCAAAAGAAGAAGGAAATGGTCCCATGAAATCAATGCCCCATGCATTAAAAATTTCAAATGCAAAAATTGGAGATAAAGGCATTTGATCTCGATAGGATAAGTTACCTTGTTTCTGGCATTATTCACATGCTTTGTAGAACATATAGGAATCTTGAAATATATTTGGCTAATAAAAACCACATTTAAGTATTTTCCTAGCTGTTCTATTTGGCCCAAAATGAACACCATAAGCATATGAATGGTAAAATTTCAAAAGTGATTAATATTCATATTCAGGCACACATCTTCTAATCACTTAGTCAGAACAAAACTTCCACAATTGAGGATCATGCTATGTATAATATTTCGATTCACTATTTATTCTGTTTCATTAGCTTTACTCAAATCATTAGGTATCTCATGATTCACTAGATAATTCACAATGTCAGCATATCATGGAACCTTATCTTGAAGTGTTAGTAATTTCTCATCCGAAAATAACTCTTGTAATGGTACTAAATACTCTTCCTTCATAACTCGACTCATGTGATTCGTGATTGAATTCTCTATACCTTTTTTATCTTTAATCTCCAAATCAAACTCTTGGAGCAAGAGAATCCATCTAATAAACCTTGACTTTGCTTCCTTCTTTGATAAAAGATACCATAAACTGCATGATCATGATATACAATCACTGTAGAACTAAGCAAGTAAGGTATAAATTTATATAAAGCAAACACAACAGTTAAAAGCTCATTTTCTGTGGTGGAGTAGTTACATTGTGCTAGACTAAGAGTTCTTAAAGCATAGTAAATGGCGTGAGTCATCTTGTCATATTTTTGACCAAGAATGACACCCATAACAAAATTGCTCGCATCATACATAATCTTAATTGGTTGACTCCAACTAAGTGGTTAAATGATTGGTGTCGAAGTCAAAAGATCTTTCATCTTATCAAATCCTTTTACAACAATTGACAGAGTTTTGTTGAGATATTATTGAAGTCCTTGATAAACCTACGATAAAAACCTGCATGTCTAAGAAAGAACGTACCTCCCACACATTTATAGGGTAGGGTAAGTTTTGCATAATTTCTACCTTAGCTTTATCGACCTCAATTCCTTTAAATGAGATTATATGTCCCAAAATTATTCCTTGTTCAACCATAAAATGACATTTTTTAGAATTTAGAAAATATTTGTTTCGATGCATCATTCAAGTACACAATTCAAATTATTCAAATTTGCATCAAATGAATTCTCCATAGATAGTAAAAGCATCCATAAAGATAATGTTCTTAACATACTCAGAGAAAATGCTTACCATATATCTTTGAAAGGTAGCTGAGGCATTGCAGAGTCCAAATGACATCCTTTTATAGGAAAATATACCAAATGGTCATGTGAAGGTTCTTTTCTCCTGATCCTCCGGATCCATCACAATTTGGTTATATCCTGAAAATCCATAAAAAAAGTAGTGAGATCGTCTCGCTAGTCGTTCAAGCATCTAATCGATGAATGGGAGTGGAAACTGATCCTTGTGTGTAGCAGCATTTAACTTCCTTTAAGCGATGCATACTCGCCATCCATTTATAATTCTTGTAGGGACAAACTCATTATTCTCATTTTTCACCATTGTAATCCCAGTTTTCTTCGGTACTACTTAAACTGGACACACTCATTTACTATCCAAAATTGGATAAATTATGCCACATCAAACAACTACTCCACTATATAAAAGGAGCTTTTAGCTGTTGTGTTTGTTATTAATGTGTTTTCAAATGGTGCAGTTAAAATTAAAAACTTACATGCAAACAAAAAATTCAAAGTCAATGGTCACTAATGCCTGATACCAAGCTACAATTGAAACGGGTTTGTTCTAAAAATTTCTTTGTAAAAGTAAAACAAGTTTGATTCCCTATCATATACATCACTTCATCATTGATCTTTTTATATTTCTCAACCTCTTTGAAATTGTGAAAAATAGGTACCTATCTTTTCGGCATGTCTAGCACCTATTACACCCTTTTCTTAAACCTCTATACTTTTCAAAATTTTGGAAATATAACTAATTTCTAATACCTTTTAAAAAGGTCTTTTTCCATCTTCTTATATTCCAAATGACTAAAAAATTTCTTTGATTAGACAAAAGGGATAAATTAGCTTTCAATTGTATGTTTTCTCCTTAAAATCCTCATTTATAAGACAATGAACTAAATTATAGGAAAACATCATATAATCTGTCTAAAATATGCTATAAAAGTGCCAAACCCAATTAATTTAACTCCAAATAACATGCAAATTAGACTTACAAGTAGTATTAATTTGATGACATATAACTTTATTCTACTATAGCATTTGGCATATTTGAAAGCTAATAGGCCCTTATTTGAAAATAAGAGTAGAAATAACCCTTTGATTAAATATCCAAGATAAACAAAGAGCTTAAGGAAAAGTCTAGTTGAAAGACCTAGAAATAAATACTTATTAGGATGCAACCTAACATTTAGGTTTTTCTATTAATTGTTAGCTTTTAGGATCTTTAATAGTAACATTACTTTGTTTTACTAGTTTTAGACTTAGAGAATTACATTTATCATGATGTTATTTTATTACTAGATCAAGATTATCTTATATAGGATGGGATTTGGTTAGGTTTTTATTGTGTTACAAAACACCCCTATATGTTTCTACAAAGTAAGCTAGTAGTTGAGGAGCCCTAGTGACATATTAAAGATTATATATTACTAATGGAATCAACAAAGCTGACAAATCTTTTATTATTAGGGGAGCATCAATTGTCCTTTGCTCCTTTCGATTGTTTTCACTCTTTTCTATTGTTCTTGTATGTTGTGCACATTGAGGATAATGTAAAATTTAAACATGGGGAACCAAGTAACTTTTATTCTTATTGATTTGTTATAATTGGCATAATAGAAACAAATTATAAGAATTATTTTAGAAATTTGATCAAGACAATTCATTATAAGTTTAACTATTATTGTGATTTGATTTGTTTAAGGAAATAGCCATGAGCTTTAATGATTAAGTTAATTCAAATTACCTTATTAATTTTAGAATAGATACTTAATTTGCACTATGATTTTTTTTGTATAATTTGTATGTAGTTGAGTTAGACGGGAATTAAGCACTTTCATTATCCTAAAAAAAGAAAGAAAAGGTGTGAATAATTGAGCATTGAACAAATTCACTCTATTGGCTTCAAACTAAGTAAAAAGGTTATTGTTAAAGAGTGGTGCTCATAGCCATTTAAAATGGTATCCTAACTGAGTAAATAGGAGTATTCATGACAACGTGCTTACTCTTGAGTCCAAAAGTTAGGTGAATTTTTAAACAAACTTCTAAATGCTCTTGTATGTTATTTTAAATTTGGTGTTTTACTTTTCTATTAATAAGGGATTTTGAAAATGTTTTAAAGGTGAATCATCTTCAAAATGCATTAGCACTTTATGCATTAAGTTGAATTTTATAAATTTATTTGAAGTTGGAAGGATTATGGAGTGAGTTGAATTAATTTATGACTTGATGCAAGTAGCTAAATGCCTAACAATTTGATGAGCTTTGCAAATTAAATGAATGAACGAGTATCTTTACCGATATGATTGCTTTGTTAAATGCATTCCTATAGTTGCATCCTATTAAAGTTAATGGTATTGATGTCCGGGAAATTCATAAGTGTTAATTGCACTATGTGAAACAAAAGAGGAATAAACCTAACATTGAGTCAACACAGTACCTGTTGCTGACTTATATATAGATTAGGATTTTTGGTTACTGTAAAGCAAAACATGATCAATATTAGGTTGTGTTGGTCTTGTATTGATAAAAACGTTAGGTTTCTTAACATATAAAGGAGAGACATAAGAAAGAAAAAGATAGCCATCTAAGAGAATCAAAAAGTAGTCAATAGGATCCAAGAAAGGTTTGGAGGATGAGACGACAGGCATAAGAGATTGAATAACACATCAAGAATGAATCAACCTTCGAGAAATTAACAAATCCATCTAATAATAATAATAATAATAATTTTATTTTACTCTTGCTGCAATGGATTATTTTATATTTTTATTTATTTATTTTATTTTACTCTTGCCGCAATGGACATAGCAAACCGCAGGATTGTCGTTTTCCAAGGATCGCCCAGTTTTTATTTATTTATTTTTTCATTATCTTGTCACATCGGCATGTTAGTCTACTAGAAATAGCCTCTCTACTATGTAGAGGTAAGGTTGCACACTCTCAGACCTCCCTAGACCCCACTTTACTGTGGGACTTCGGGGCATGATGATAATGATGATTATTATTATTGTTATTATTATTATTATTTATAATAGTTATGGTTGTTAATTGTTTTACTACGGTTCCTTCCCCACTACGAATCCGTCTATATATATATATATTAAAGCTTTTTTCTTCTGTGTCCTGCCTCATTATTTTGCATGTCGCATCTACATGTGGGTCGACCGAAAACAGCCTCTTTACTATTAGGGGTAAGGCTACGTACTATATGACTTCCCTAAATCCTGTTTCACTGCGATATTTCAGACTGAGTGCAATGATGATGGATGATGATCTATGGCCTTGATTTC
>JANZXV010000007.1:6997832-7012546 GCA_027576455.1 Erythroxylum roigii
ACAAGCGGGCAGCCGGGATAAGGCTTAACGTCGACGTGCACGTGACTAACAGAACGTTCCTCTCTCGCCCAAACAAAACACATATTCAGTTTCAGATAATCAGAATGCCATGTATTCTCGGAGGCATAACAGAATCAGAATTTCATACTTTTATTATTCAGTCAATCTCTAACATTTTTACACTATGCATCGCATAAACACATATTCACACATAGGCAAGAATTGTCTAATCACACAACAACTATAAACATATTACCCACCTATAGACGTTTGCAAATTCGAACTCAGTGTTGTCCGGCCTCTGGCTCTTGAATCGGATCTTCTTGGTCTCCTATAACAAACCGAGCACAATCAGAAAATAATCTAAATCTGAAGCTCTCAGCTTCTAGATCACAACGAATCAAACCTCGTCTCATTTGGACATCTACAACTCAAGTAACGCCCAAAAGAAACAGACTCGAAATTGCTGGAAACTGGCCCTTCGCCGCGGCAACCAAGCTGAGTTCGCCGCGGCCAAGCCGCTCACTGCGGCGAGAAACGTCGTCTCGCCGCGGCGAACGAACGGGTCCAAAATCATTAATGCGCCGCGGCACATGACGCGGCGAAATCCCAATTGACTCGCCGCGGCGACAAACGTCTCTTGCCGCGGCGAAATTCCCAATTGTCCCGCTGCGGCGTGTTCTTGAGCTCGCCGCGGCGAGAATCGCAGAACACCGATTTTTCTGCAGATTTCAGACCAGAATCTTACCCAAATCGGTTCCTAAGCTTTCTTAAACACTAGATCGACACTTCTACCTCATTTCTATACCCATTTCGACTCTGAATCATGCAAAAACACAACAAAATCACAAACCCTAGAAAATTTGACATTTCCGCCGTCGACATTCTCAGATTTCTTCCCATTCACAATCAATCCTTGTTTTCAGTTCTCAATCACACTAAACAAGCTAAAATCAACTAATCTAAAGCAAAGAAACCAATAGAACTTACCTGGAATGCTTCAGATCTTCAAATCTCCAACTTCTCTCAAAACCCTAAACTCTTCTTCCTCTCTCTAAACCAATGAAGGCTTCTCCTCCTAAACCCTATCATTTTCTTTTTATACTCCTCATAATTATGCAATGTCCATTTTACCCCTTACTTAAGCCTTATAACCTTATACATTTATGTGACTTACCCAAAATACCCTTGGTTCAATTATCCAATTTAATCCTACTTAGGCCAAAATTAAATCCCTTAGTCATATGTCAATTTAATTCTAACCTTCTACCATAATTTAAGACCTTAACCAAATTGAATTAATACTAACCTTAGCATAATTCAACTGCAACATTTCAAACATGCCTAAAAAATAATTAAAACAGGTTTGGGGTCCAACACCAAGTGTGATGAAACCTAATTTAGGATAACAACATGTCTTTATATTTTCTTTAATGCAATTATATTGATTGATCTATTGCAATTTAATTATATTTTTTACTCTTGTTGTATTATATCTTAGATATTAGTGTATGATTTGATTCATATGATTGAGATTGAGAAGTCCTTTTATAAGAATAATTTTACCATAATTGAAAGAAGTTGATTACAAACCTAGAGAGTTGACATAAATCCTCTAGATTAGGGTTAAACCTAATAGCAAAGTTAATAAATCAATAATGCAATCCTAGGGGTTTTAACTAGAAAGATTTTATTAATTAACCAATGGATTAGTTGTTAGTAGTCTCGATAGAGTTATTAACATAAGATAGGACTTTTCACAGTCCAATAATCAATAATATAATTACATGACAAAAGATTAATTATTTAATGATTTTAGGGGGATTCATCACCTAGACACTAATATTTGATATTGATTTTCCTAAGTAATTTCCTTCATCTTGTTTTTATTATTGTTTCCAACCCAACACCCTATAATAGCACGAGGGCATCAGGATGACTCATTGGATAACATATGCACTCCTAGCAGGTTGTCTACACCTTTATATCGAGACCAACTGAAGATTGATCTATTTGAGAGATATATGGGGCAAATTATTGGAATGATGCGTATCATCTAATGGGGATAACAAAATTTAATGGTTAGAGTCATATGATCAATGGATGGAGGATATGCTGATACAGATTGTAGGACACCTGGAAATTATGGTAACACTTCCTTAGTAAGCAAATGCTCCAACTACTATAGAGGTAGTGTCCTATGCACTCGAGAGCTCACACTCTTATTACACTGATTGATCTCCAGAAAGATGTGGATTATGGACAAAATGTTTGATAAGGGCAATTTTTGTTTTTTTGTTATTAATTTTTATTTTTCTTTTGCTTTTATATTACATTTTTCCTTGATAATTAGTAAGGGATTAACACTACTAAATTACTATTATTTTTTGTTTCTTTAGTTGTTTATTGTTAATATACTAAACCACAATTTCTTTTCATACATATAGTTAAATTGTGTTTTATTTATTTTCCTTCTATTATTTAATTATTTAATTTTTTATTTTACTTTGTAAGGATGATAATGGATAGAAATCATATCACAAATACAAACTTCTAGATAATAATCCAACGAAGTATTAGTTTACTTTATTATTTTTATGACTTACTGTGTATATTGGAGGCAACGTAAATCCTTAAGTGTGGGGAAGGGGTGTAGTAATTTTGGATTATGGAAATTAATTATGACTCGAGCATCCTTTAAATTTTATTTGTGATTCTTCTTTATAAAGATCTCTAAATTTTTTATTCTTATCTTGAAACATTTTGAATTGTTATGATTTTTGGAATTAAGTTAGAATATGCAAGGATGAAAGCATGATTAGATGGATTTTTACCTATAGCATTATGAACACATGTTTTGATTATCAATTTGGATGAAAGTGATTAGAATTTTTCACACAGGAGCTTGAATTATGAAGTTTTGAGCCTATGAGCATTTATTATCATTATATTATGTTCTATTATGCGAATATCATTTATAATTAGACGATTTTAGATGCATATTAAGACCACAATTTTTTAATTTGAGGCATTATAATGAAAAGGGCACCTAGGTTGCACCTTTGTTGAGCCTTTTCTTTATTTTACTTTATCCTATTTTTACACCCTAAAGTATTGTATTTACCTGATTGTATAAGTATTTGATTGGATAAAGAAGTATTAAGAATGATGAAGTTGTAAGCTTATATATTTGAAGTTATATCTTCTTATATGTTACTTATCAATATTTCATATATTCTCTTTATGATTTTACAAAACATTTTTTAAAGTGTTGAAATTATAAGAAGGATAAAAAGAAGATACATAATGTGTTTTGCACCTTACTTACATTCTATATGGAGATTTGAGTTTGGTTAAATCAAAAATTTTATATTATCTTGCTTATGCGATTTCCTTCTTTTTGGATTAACCCAAAAATTTATCCTTCATTACACCTCTCCTAAACCTCATTACACCTTAGTTGAAAGACATTTTAATCTTTTCCTCTAATTTATTTTATAGTGGTAAAGATATTATATGTTAGTAAGCCTATGGTTAATACTCTTATATATTTATTTGAGAGTTTCATTGATGATCACCCTAAACACTATAAGTGAATTCAGTGAATATGTATGAGGGTATTAAATTATATGGGACTTGATTTTAGAAAGGTTATCAAAATATAATGTGGTTTTGGCTCAAGAAAAATTTATTCTATGATTGTTTGATCCTAATTGTACTTTGATTTAATTCTTGAGGTATGAAATTTGAAGTTCGAATAGATATGTTGAGATGGAGGAGAGTTGGATATTTAGAAGAGTTATTGAATTTAAATTATTATTTGCTTAAGTAGAAGAACATGCCCAAATGAGGGGAAGTTGATAACTATTAATTTGGTTATATTTTTAGGCTTATATTTAGTGAATTTTATTTGTTTATTTTAGTATTTTTATTGTTTCTAGTACTTAAGTTGTTCATATTTTATTTTTATGGTCTAATTCATTTATTTAGAGCAAAAAAGGGATAGATTTATACAAATTTGGATATATTTTGATTGAGTTGTGAAGGTGCATGATAGTGTACATGGCCATATTGGAGAGTTTAAAGGTGTGTTGAGTGTTGTCTACAAAACAAGCTTATATTGGATAGTAACACGCCCATGTAAATAGTGAGAAGGCCATGTTAATGATATATGCCCTTATCTGTGCACGTGTTAACTCTTTATAGCATTACATATTAATTTCAATAACACGATCACTAACATGCCTATATTGATGCTCGTATATCTTACTAGATTAAAATTTTGAATTTAAAAAGATAAGATTAGGTGATAGACTGTAGAGGAGGCTAATTAGAAAGATAAGATTAAGTGATAGAATATAGAGGAGGTTAAGAAAATGTTGGGAGAAAACTTAGGATGGCACAAAGTAAGATAAACAACCAAAGAAAACCCCTTTATATAGGATTTTCATCAATCTAGAGTGAAGTTTTGAAGATTTTAGGGATTTTAATCATGTTATCCTAGATTTTCAGCTTTTCCTTTAGTTTTGGTGTCTTGCTTGATATTATGATGAGCTAAACCCTTTGTCTTGTTCTGAACAATTGAGTTGGTGGTTGTACTAGAGTTTGATTGCTATGGCATAGGAAGAAAAGATAGTAAGCTTTGCAATGTGCTAATGCATATGGATGAGCTATGAGTTAAAAGGGTTGGACATGATCCTGGATTAGACTAGAAACAAAGAAACTTGTAACAATGTAATTCAACTAACATATCCTGCTGAAATGTATAAGAAGCATTCAATGCACTGAGTAAGACTAACATTAAATACTGCAATAAGCCACTTAAATGACTCATTTTTCATCCCTACCTCTCGGATAAACTCCTCTACCCACTCAATTGAAAAGAAACAAATAATAAACTTAACCCTTTCACTAATCCACCTCTAAGCTGCAGTTTGGGAGTGATTGTCATAACGCTTTTGCTTATAACAGTTATTGCAACTACCATACTACACAGGCCCAAATATCCACCAAATGCCAGTGGAATTTGGACCAAACAAAACAAAACTTATTAAAAAGTCTTCACTCTCAGGCTATGGCAATGGCAAAGAAGCAAGCATTCCTGGCATTTCTGTTGGCAATAATACATTCTCCATAGCCACCAAGAGCTCAGATCCTCCACCACCATCTTCATCATTTTCTTTCACTTTATCATCTCTCATCTTTTTACCTTCTCCCATCTTTCATTATATCTTATCTAATATATGGTGGATCAACAAAAACCCAATCAAAAACCTGTTCGTATTTTTTGGCAGCTGCTTCCCAAGTGCTATCCCTGGTCATACCTCTTTTCATTATTCCCTCCCAAGATGATTTGTGATCTCTGTAGGTCATGATAGCAGTTCTCAGAGCCTGAGAAAACGAGATATCCAATTAAGAAAATCAAACAGCTATTGAAATGGACGAGATATAAAGTTTGATCAAGCCTAAAGCAGATTAAAAATTGGATCTTTTGTGATAGCTAATGTTAAATGGAGGTCGCCGTGATAAGGTAGCTAATTTGGCCCCCGTGTCTCCCCATTTGTGAATGAGTTTCTTTGTATCCAAGTTTCTATTTTCTTTTACAAAGCCAACTTGTGAAATGAAGGATCATGATTCTGCAGTACCAATGGAGAACACACCTAAACTTTTCCATTAGGAAAATAAAAGAATGGCTGATAAATGAGAAATGTAATGCATAATGTTAAAATCGATCAACCCAACCACCTAATACATGGAAAGGGTTTCAATCGTTACCATGGGTCATTTGTTGAAAATAAATATCAAAAGTACTTTCTATTGAATATTGTGTGGATCCAAGGAACAATTCCTATAACCTGCGAAATGTTTATCAATAAAGATGAAAGAAAAGCAACAAACAGGTTTAAGAAAGAGTACTGACCGCAATCATACTTTCCTTTGATAGTGGAGAGAATATCCACCTGTTAATGCATTCCAAGGAAGCACTTCAAAAACTTGATTATCTAGAGGAAACAAGATCTTAGGAAGATTTACGTTCAAATTAAAGTGTAAATAACTACAAAAGATCTAGGAACTTGGCTTGGATGAGTTGTAATCAACAAATTCAAGGAAAATAGATCATCAGGTTCTTCTTAGTTTGAAGAGAAAATATATAACAAAGCACTTTGCTTTTGCATCGTAGATAGAACGTACCAAAAACAGACACACATGTTCATGTTATGAACTGCGGAACTAAATTTGAGACCACCAAAGCAATAATTTCTTTGCTTTTAAGAATTGAAATGAAGGAAAACTCCTTTAAAGAACCAGAGGATTCAAATTAGTGAAACCACATACCCTGTGCCTTCACCAGTACCACCTTGCACATATGGGTTGAAAGTCTGTACTGTATCCTGGAAGAAAAGAAATGAAATGTCATTCAATACAACTAGGCATTTTGAAGAAAAGGGGAAGTATTTCTTCAAGTCTGAAGAGTTTCACTTACTCTAAGTCCTCCAGTACCATGAACTATGGGAACGGTACCATATCTCATTGCATATAATTGATTTAGTCCACAGGGCTCAAATCTAGAGGGCATCAACAGAATGTCACAGCTGTTTGTTGCAGAAACTTGATCAGTAAAGTTATTACTTTCACCAATGCATATTTCATCAACAGAAATCTGAGATTACCCAGCAGTTATTCTATGAGATATTGAAACATTAAAGCCAACCCAACCACGGAACTTGTCTCTATAAGTTGATTCTGCTGATCTCATCCAGTCTTCATAAAGTAGATCCCCAGATCCCAGCATGACCTGAAAAATATTGCCTGTTTTCAGTTGTCCTAAAGGTGAATGGAACACCTAACTAGAAACATTTGCAAATGGGCTGAGCTCCATGCACGCTAACCTAGACCAAATTCCTCACAGACAAAATATACAACCATATGCATATTCAGGCATGCATATCACAGCCCTCATAGCAACAGCTTGAGTATGTTCAAGCTTCAATACACTGTAGTGAGACAAAATGAGCCTCAATATGATTCAAGATGTATTTTTGGAACAAGTTATGTAAAATGGAGTGACGTCCACACAGAAAATGATAATCTTTCCGTTTCAAATTTCAGAATTTAAGGTATAAAAACACAGCAGGACAAAAAACCTCAATATATAAAATATATCTAACATTTTAAGCAGAACATATTTATACAACACTAACTTACAACTTGCACATCGTCTTGCATAAGCTCAGGAATTGCCCAGCGGATCAAATCAATGCCTTTTTGGTAGTCCAATCTCCCAATAAATCCAATCTAAAAAATCCATATCCAATGATTAATTAAGAAAAGCATTGATTTTTTTATTCGATCTCTGCACATAAAAACCTATAACTTACCAATGGGCAATCGGGCCTAATAGGAAGACCTAGTTCCTTTTGCAAAGCAATCTTACACTGCATCTGCAACTTGTAAATAAACAAAGTAAGGAAACAACTGTTCCAGAATAGCCCATTGGATAAAAATGAGATCTTATCACCTTTCCGCTAAGATCATTAGCGGTGTAGTGAGAAGCAATATGCTTATCCAATGATGGGTCCCAATCAAAAATATCTATGCCATTTGTGATCCCTGAGGAAGAGAAGAAATCATAACATGAAATCCACCGAGTGATGCATTATTGCATAGATTTCATTCCTACAAACTGAAACTCTTAAAACCATAAATTTACCATTCAAAACAGGTTTCCTATTGCTTAATAGTTCATGCAGGCCGTATCCACCTTCAACAGTGGTTATTTCCCAAGCATAACCCTGTGTTTAACCAAAACAACATTACTGACAAATGCATCAAGGAAAATTGGTAAGCATGTAAGATGGAATTAGTGCCAAATATAAATGAATCATAATGTGTATGATTTAAAAAATTCAAAAAACCTAAGAAGCCAAGTCAGTGAAACATACACTTCTAAACAAAAAAAATACTTGCAACTACTCAGAATGCAAAAAGGAGATGATCACCATCACGTACCAAGCAAAAGTCATATTCCACAATGAAAACACTTAAAATTTTGCATATACACACTAATGACCTGGCTCACAGTAAGTATTCGATCAGCAGTCACAATAGCGCCCTTCAGCACATTAACTGCTAGACCCGTGTCAAGAGCATGAGTCCTTGCCCATGTGGGGAACACCCATTCTAGTGCCCCATACCACTCAGAAGGCAATCCAAAGTTCTCGTAAGAAGCTGCAGGTTCAACTCCCTTAAACAGAAAAGGAAATTAAATCAGCAGATATATATATATATAGAACTGATTTTAAAATCATGCAGCACCCATGCATCAATCATGAAGATCAAATAAGCATAAACCTGATGTGCAAGGTTATGAATCACAAGTACACTCCTAGCCTCCTTATAAACTCCATGTAACCGATATTTCGCTGCCAAAAGTCTGAACCATAAAGCATGTGAAGATAAGTTAATTCGCATATATGTAATCACTATTCATATAATAGCAAACTTTCAATAATCCTTGTAAGGATGTGTAATCAGATAGTGAAAGTCTATCAAAACACAAGCATAGTCTGCATTTAAGACAAGTTGATTGTCATTTACAACAAGACAAAGTACCAGGAGGCTTATAACTTTTCTTATTGCAGCACTTGGCAATTAAAGCTATAAGCCTATAAGGCAAATAGATGTACTTGTCCTGGAAGAAAACTCACATTGGAACCAGACCAGCATGCCAATCATTAGCGAGAAACAAACATTTTTCTCCATATGTATAACCTCCAAGTGGAAGCACTAAAGGAGCTTCACACGCTGCATGGGAGAGTAGAGTGAATCGGAACTGTAAAGCCAGATCAGAAAAGATCTTATCATTCTTTGACAATCAAAAATTCATGTTAAACTGAAACCAGCAGCATGAATGAACAACCAAAGCACCTGATTATCACCAAAAGCACCGTGACCATTTCCATATGGGTTTCCAGGCCTATGATATGAAGGATGATCAACAAATACCTAAGAAAGACATAGAAGATAATAATTGTTGTAAGAGCCCCAGGGGATGGGGATACTACTTGGAGAATGAATAAGAGCTAGATTTGGGAATGCTTCACTCCTCACCCCATATGAGGGAGAAAAGCAATCCATACTTTAAATTTCTAGACAGATGTTAGATGTCCTCAAAATTCATAAACAAGATGCAGATGGATATACTCACCCAATCAACACCTTTCCGGTACTCATGATAGAAACAAACCTCTTGAGCATCGCCAAAGCAAGGTACCTTTATCCGACACTGTAAATCTGAAACATTTGCAAATATGTCGTCTCCAGGACTCCCATGCAAATATCTAGGAGAGACAACCATCACACGGTGTCCTCGGCTGGCTAACGCTATCGGCAAAGATCCACACACATCTCCTAATCCACCTGTTTTTGAATATGGTGCGGCTTCAGCAGTAACAAATACAATATTGTGCTTTGATCTCGCCTTCTCTTTTTCTTTACCATTGATGTTCTCAATTTCTTCGATCCTATCAGTGGACACATCCTGACAAGGTTCATTAATTTTGCTACCACCTGAAACTATATTGATAAAGCATGCAATGAGCTCTTGGAGAAGTCTTCATGTCTTTAAATATGATGAAAATCAATATAAGAAATTTTCAACAACAGTAAGCTATATATTGTAATATTATCATCCTTTTTGCAAATTTGAAAGAACTATGATTTAATGCAAGAAATATGATTAACCATTACTCTCATAAAAGTTTATTAGCATGAAGAACTGCATCGTGAGCTTCCACTACCCTATTCCAATGCATCTTCTGCCTAGTTTGCATTTTTTGAAAGTCATTAGAAATCTATATAAGAACACAAATGATATCGAAGTAAGATCAGGCTTGTATTTCCTAAAATAAATGCTATTTCCTAGGATATTCATCCAACATGTTAAAATGATGATCGGATCCTGCCAATGCTGCAGAAGGGAGTGAAACTTTAAGTTCTACCCAACTTTGGACATATATTCACAACACAAACTTTTGATTGATTCAGAATAATGAAATGAATAATATAAAGCAGAAAATTGGAAATCTAAGAGCATATAATAGTGTCAGTTAACTATAAGAATAAAATTCATGACTACAAGACTGTCAAGACCAATCACCTTGCTGGTTAAACTCAAATGTCGAGAGAGCTTCATACCAGAAATAAAAGGTGTAGAGAAGGACATTTAAAAACCCTTTCTCAAGAAAGAAAGGATATCTTTTAGGATAATAACGTGATATTTGATTCATGACTCAACTCTAGAAGGCAGAGCAACTAAACTGTCAAAATTTCAATGGCATTTGATAACTTTTTAGGCAGAATTAATATTATCCCGAAATCCGATAATTAATATAAATTAAACTCATCTAAAGATCCACCAATGAAAACCCAAATGTGATCATTTTCCTTTTCGATGATGGTATCTTTCAGTGGGGTTAGTCTTAGGCAGATGCTGAAAATCAAATTTGACATGTCTGTAAGGTCCAAGCTAAGTATTTGATTTCCGCAGCTTAGTGAATTATAACATTCAATCTGGCAGTAAGTTTCATATAAATCGATTCATTGGCCTCCAGCATCTACATGGTGTTTCCATTATTAGCTACAAGATTAAAATAGTTCCATTATCACACTACCTGACCCGTCTACAGCAGTATTTTTTTATTAAAATTTTTTTACAGATGATCCTCTTACCGCACTATTTAACAGATTGAGTCATAAAAGTTCACATGGAACCGTAAACACTGAAGAAAAGGAAAACCAATGATCAACGATTATAGCGAACAAGAAAATTAAGACTAAAAGCAGAGAACCATTAATCTTTTTGCATGTTAAAAAACATTGCTGGAAAGTAAAAAAGAAAAACAAATGGCAATTCACGGATGCGAATAGTGAACATACCAGACTCGAGAATCAAGTTGAATCCAATAACAGAGCCAGACTCATCACGCTCTGTATCCAGTATAAGGCCTTTTTCATCTTTAACAGCATCAGTGGAAAATGAACCATATTTTGAATCGACATGCAAACCTATACCTGATCTTACAATCTTGAAGGAACTATTTTTACACCTTTCTTTCCAAAAGGAAGGAGAAGACAAATATGTTGTAGGCGGAAAACTGAGATGGGTATGCGTTAAATTCGAAAAAGATAGGAAGGAGAGAACTTGACGAATGTGGAGAGACTCCATGGGAAGATTGACAGAGTTAGAGACCTGAAGCGATAAAAAGGTGCAAGGGGATTAAGTAGAACCGTTGAAAAAGCGAAGAAAAACACATGTTGGATGAGACCAAAAACGAAGCTAGAAACAGCGCCAACTAATCTTTTCCTATTTTAGAGAATGGCGGAGACTGCGAGAGAGAGAGATTTGTCGTAAATAGGGGATGGGATCCAGAGATAGCTCGAAAGCCAAAGACGGATCCTCAGTGAAGGATATAATAGAGGATGGTCATGCGATCATACCATATCGCGATCCAATTATCGTCAAGCCATTATCCAGTGATGTGTATCTTATGTTTTTGGATTTGGATTTTATATTTTCGTTACAGTCTAGATGTTACAATTTGGGTGGCGTGATATTAGCGCAAGTTGATGGGAAGCCGCGGGGTCGGCGCTAGGTTCGTAACTTAGAGGGCGGATACGTGTTGGATTCTCGCGTGTTCCATGCATGTGACTACTGCCCCTAGCGCGTTGCATGTGATACCCCGGTGTTTAAGATATTATCTCTAAATTGTTCATATTCATTTTTCTATTAAGATTGAACATTAATAAAGCATAAAAAGATTATCACACTTTGTGTTTATTTCTTATGAATAAAGTAGTTAATCTCGTAAATCAAAGTATGAAAATAATTAAACAAATATACAAGTGAATTTTAGAGAACAAGCTTACTAAATTGATTTCATATAAAAAATACATTTTACTAAGATCTCGAAAGTATCTCATGTAGAGATTGTTATATTTTAATACTATTTTGACCTATTATAGTTAAGGATAGCGCAGTCGGTAATTATTAGATATAGTAAAAACTATGCAAAGGTAATTGAGTGATCACCATATGACCCATCATCTTAGAGTAATTAGGGAGAGTATTATGATTTTCTCAATTATTATTAATTTGAAAATTTCTTGACCAAAATAGAATGCTAGATCGATCCCACTCTAGTTTCAAAATAGTAGTATTAGAGTTATCTTTAATTATAAAACTTGATAAAAATATTTGATTGCTATTAATAAGAATTTTGGAATTGAAATTGCAAAAGTTACACACCTTAAATCCTAAAATTAGATTAGGTTTGATTTATGAATAACTTGTTAACCTACAATCAATTTAAATTTAGTTAAAACCAATAATTCATAAACGGTTACAATAAATTTATAATTTTAAAAATCCAAAAACCCTAATTACTAAAATTTGATAATTATCTAATTAATTATTTTAGAATTTGAATAGTTTAGACTAGAGGCCCAACCCCATCATTCTCTTAGTAAAATAAGCTCCCATCTTTATTGTTATTCATAAATAGTAAGGTTGTGTTGGTTTAGTCTGTGTATGACTGTCATACGCAATTCTTGTTGAATATGGAAAATAGGTTATGTGAGTTACTTGTTGATGTGTTGCTTGATCTATATAACTAACTGGATTTATTGTGCAATATTGGTTGTCTATGCTATCATTGGTGGGATGGATAATAACAATGGTCATCAATGCGGTTGAGTGTTACTAGTTAGGGAAGGATTTGTTATCGTTAGTGATTGGAGTTACTGATAGTTTCTTAATAGATGCATAATTAATCATATTTATACCCCATATTTAATGTATTTTTTCTTGATATTTTATATTTTATTACATATTTGGTACTTAATTTGCTTTATAGGTTATAATTGCTTTCATGGACCAAACAAAGAAGAATTTGAGTGAAAATTCATCATAAAACGAAGATTTGAAGCAAAGAAGAGATAAATGGTCGTGTATTTGGTTGTGTAAGTGCTCAAACCATGTAAAATCGCAAATGCTAGAGATTTTGGGTTATACACAGTCTAGTACAAGCCTGTGTATCAGACCATGTATCTCTTATAACCTTAAAAATTACTACGAAAAGATGTGTTCGGAGGCAAAATGGGGTAGTAGACTTTTGGAGAGGATTCCAAATGTAGAGAACATCTAAAAGGGATGATATTGATCCAGAGAAGTGGAGAACGTGAAGAAATCATCAAAAGAACTAATATATTACAACATTAAACCTCTACTTTTCAAGAACATTTGATGGAAGAGAAAGGGAGATTTAGAATTATGAACTCTTTTTTATTTGTTTTTCTTCCAGTTTATGTTTGATTTTGTTTTCTATTATGTATAACTAAACGCTTTGTAGTGTCTAGGTATGATGAACTCTATTTGAGATAACAATATCTTTTGATTCTTTTATTTAATGCAATGGTTTTGGTTGATTTATTATGATTCAATTATGTTTTAAATATATGTTCTAATAGATCCCAAATATTAGTTGAAATAGCATAGAGATTGAGAAATCTTGTGTATAAATAGATCTACCATAATTGAAAGAAGTTGATTGCAAACTTAGAGATAAGTAGACATAAATCCTCTGGATTAAGGTCAAACTTAATAGAAGAATTCACAAATCGGTAAAGTAATCCTAAGTAATTCGGTTGATAAACTTAGGATTATTTGTTAGTAGACTCGAGGGAGCTATTAGCATACGATAGGAATTTTGGTGGATGAGACAAAAGAGGGGGTCAATGGGAAGCTTGAACTTTAGAGGAATATGTTAGAATCAAAGGGTTTTAAACTGAGTAGGAGTAAGACTGAATATGTGGAGTGTAACTTTTCGGGATATAGGGTGGTTACAGATATGGAGGTCAAGATTGGGTCAAAAGTTATTTAGGATCTATCATCCAGAGCAACGGAGAAATTGATAAAGACAGTTCAACGAATTATATCATGGTGGTTGCAATAAAGAGGTACTTCAGGAGTTTTGTGTGACAAGATACCACATAAGGTTAAAGGCAAATTTTATCATTTAGCATTTTGGCTAGCTATACTTTATGTGGCAGAGTGATGAATCGTCAAACAAATTATAGTCATAAGCTAATGGTAACAAAGATGATGATGCTTCGTTAGATGTGCAACCTTATTAAAAGGGATAAGGTAAGGAATATAATAGTAAGGGACAAATTAAAGGCAACTAATATTATAGACAAATTAAGAAAGACAAGGCTTAGGTAGTTTGGACATAATAAGAGGAGACATCCAGGCGCTCCAGTGAGAAGATGCGAGAGGATCGTACTTAGAGATTATAAGAGAAAAATAGGGAGGCCTAAGAAGAATTAAGGGGAGGTAATTAAAAATATATATATAAACGTTGGAACTTACTGAGGACATGGCCCACAATAGAAAATTTTGGCGTATTAGGATTCAAGTAAAGGATCCCTCGTAAAGAGATCCTAGTAGTCCTCTTATATTTTTTAATTCTTGCGTATTGTAGTTAGCTAAGTGATAATTATGTATTATTATGTATTATGTATTATTATTATTATTATTATTATTATTATTATTATTATTATTATTATTCATTGTTAGTGTTGTTATTATAATTATCGTGTTCATGAATATTAATGTTAGTACGATTATTATTAGTATTAGTATTTTTATTATTATT
>JANZXV010000007.1:7040468-7051564 GCA_027576455.1 Erythroxylum roigii
GAAGAGGCTCGGTGAAAAGAATACTTGTATTTTTTAGAAGTATAGTGAAATCTCAGAAAGGATTCTGAGGACTGGACGTAGCCTACGGTTTTGGGTGAACTAGGATAAAACTGTTGTGTCGACTCTTACTCTCTAACCTTCAACTTTTATTTCTATTGTTTTATACAAGTACTTAGAAGTTAATTGAAATACATTGTGATATTCTTACTCAATAGTTTTCAAGAAAGCAAGTTTTTAAAAAATATATAAGTTGATTGTATTTACGAAAAGGAATACACAATTCAACCCCCCTTCTTGTGCATTTTGAATATTGAACATAAAGTTTATACTAACTCGTGATTTACTTCAGTAATGTGTATATATCCATCTCAACTTGAGTGATTCTATATTAGTGCATAACATTTTATTTCTCTTGATCAAATCAAATTATTCCCAATTCTTGTTGAGTTTATACCAGGCCCCCATTCTCTTTGCGCAAACATAATATTGTTAACTTGAACTTTTTACCTATTGATTTGCTTTACATAACCAACGAAAGGAAATTCTTTAATAGATTTTCTTTGGATTTGACCTTTTGACATTGCTAGATGTGAGACTTAGTAAATGTAGAGATTACACATAATATAATTTTAGTTAATTGTAATCTCCTTTGAATGATAAGAAGTTATTATTCCAACTTTCAAGTATTTTATGGATAGGGTCAATCAATGATCGACCTTTACAGAAAGATATTATATTTTTAGTTATTAGTATCCCTAAGTAATTTAATGGAAACTTTTCGTGTTTGATGCTTATTGTTATCCCCTAAAAGCTTACCAATTTTTTTTACAATGGACTACATATAAAAGTTTTTTTAGTAAGGTTGAATCTCAAACCTGATATTTCCTTAAACAAAATTAGTGAGCTTATAAACACTTTGACTAATTCATTATTTGCAACTTAAAGGAGGAGTAAATCAGTTGCAAAAGAAAGATTGAAAATACTAAGTTTTTCACATTTAGAATGATATTGAAACCTTTTTTTAATGGAACTATTCTTGGCTCTAATTTTGGTGAAGACCTCCATGTACAATATAGAGAGATAAGGGGACAAATGTTTTGAAAAGTGGGGTTGGCTCTCCATTGATTAAGATTGAGTAAGTAGGATAAGAGACATACTGTTTCATCTAATTTATAAATTTTCTTTGGAATCCTTATATTTCCATAATGTTGAATTAAAAAATACTAGTTTAGGGAATCAAATTCTTGGTTGAAGTTAATCTTCAAACTATAACTTCTTTTTTCCTTCATCTTGTGATATTTTTTAAGTAAATCTTAAGCTATAAGTATATTTTCACCAATACTCCTACTTTGGATTAATACACCTTGACTTGGATTTATAATTTCCTTAAGGATAACTTTCAATCTAGATGCCAACAACTTAGAGATAATTTTCTAGATCATATCAAAATAAGAAATAAGAGTATAATTTAATAATATAAGGGGATAGGAATCTTTGGTTTTTAGCAAATATAAGTTTTATTGAGCTTTGTCAAAAGTTTCCTACCTGTGAAGAATTCTTGATTAATTCTTAAGATAATAGCACATGTTATTTCCCATGTCTTTTAAAAAGCAAGGCATTGAAACCACCTAGACCTAGAGCTTTATTTGGCATAATGCTAAATAAAGCTTTTTTATACCAGTATTGAAGAATTGCATAACGAGGGATTTTCCTAGATTTCTTAGAATGGCCTGAGTTATGAAGCTTTTTATATCATTCATAAAGAAAGAAACATTATTAGCAACACACAATGTCTCCTTGAAGGAATTGAAAGTTAAGGATATTTGCACTTGTTGATCAGTAATCCATCTAAGCTCATTAAGGAAATTATTTTATTAATGTTTGATACACTTATATTTTCATATATCTTTAGGACTTAATTCAAAGTCATTTACGTTTATTTTACGTTCATCTATAGCATGTTTATCATGTTTTAGCATTATTCGGGTTTCGTTGACGTAAAATACACAAATGAAACAAATAGACTCGAATTGTACTATTTTTGGGTTTCTAGCAGACTTGACCTTTAGTCATTGTGAAATTTTTATCTCGAGATTGGTTTAGCCAAAAATCCTAAAATTTCTTACTTAAATCCTTGACTCATTTATAGATTTTTTGGGACCAATTGCAGATTTTTCTGAGCTAAAACCCAGGAGAAAAAAATTCTCAAAGGCTGCGTCAGAATCCTGATCGCCAGAATGACCTTTCAACGATGTTTCAATCATAACTTTTGACTCAGATGGCGGAATTCAGTGATTCAAGTCTCATATTGAAGCTACTCAAAGAAAAATCTACTGATAAAATGTGAGCTCTTGAATCGTCACTGTTTGGTTATTATGCACAGTCAAAATTGACTCTGGTATATTGTCAGGAATGCAATTCAAAGTCAGCAGGATTTGAGTCGATATTTAGAGCACGTGGATGACATAGCACGACTCCATTGGATACTTAAAGTGACTAGATGTCCACCTCATTAAGCCACGCCACTTGGGATGGATGGTTAGGCCCATGCTGAAGAGTTTTTCCACCTCGGCCAATTCTTGTTTAGGCAGGAATTTGTTTCCTTGTTTGTCTCTGAATTAGGTCAGCCACCTCGTCATTGTAATTAGTATAAATTTGACTTTTGTCTCTAGGTCTGGTGAGCCTCCTTTTTATTGTTCTCTATAATTCTTGGCCGAAATCCTTCTTCTACTTTTTCTATTAGACGCATGTTCCTTGGACCAATTCTGTTGTAACTAAATTTTACAAGGTATGTATGGCTAAGATTTTAATTTAATTGTAAAGGGTAGTACCCTTCGAATCTATCTTAATTCATTAGGATTTAATCTTAATCAATTCTTGAGTTTGTGTGTTGCAAACATATGTTTGAATTCTGGTCCTTTAATGGTTGAATTGAACTTGTAAATCTTAAAATTCGGAATTAGGGTTTATAAGGGATTTTTGGATGCTATTCGATTAATTGATGGTAGTAGTTGCCAAATTAATTGATTTATAGCTAGGTTGTTGATAGTAGTTGTCAAAACTACTATGAGAGAATTCGAACTTTGTCTTAAACTGATGATAGTAGTTGTCTAGGTTTTCAAGGCAAGATCATTAAACAAACTATCGTAATGCTCGTACACGAAATAGGTGGATTAGTAGTTATGAATCCTATGGTTGTTTGCTAAGATTTATTTACTTAGTAGTTAAGAAACATAAAATCAGTAAGTTGGTGATCCTAGATTATGTGCACATAGTACACAAATAATTCGTAGAGTCCGATGAATGAATTAATTGGTTTCGTTGGCAAAATCCTTTGCAATTGAAGTTTCCGTAATTCTATTTTTATCCTAATCTTTCAGAAGAATTTTGATTTAGCACTTGTTTAATTTCATGTTCTTTAAATTCTGAATTGCTGAGATCAACCCCCCTCCCCAATCACTTATTTTTGTGCATTGGTTTGAGTTCAATTTAGTTGATTTCGTTTGGTTATTTGCGTCAAATCTAATTCTGTTCGTGTCAGATTATCTTTTGATTTTTGTTTTTCGTTAACTGTTTCTGTTTTCTGGTTTAGTTAGTAGTTTGCATTCGATACTGAATCATTTAGGTTAGATTGCATTTTAGATTTTAGATTTTTGTTTCATTTATATTTTTGTGACTATTTTCGTTCACTGAAATTTCGTTGACAAGTTTGACGATAGTTAGCCATAATCAGATCTTCGAGGGAACGATCCCTACTCTCATATTCTTTTTGTTGTTCATGATGAATTGTTCCATTTTTTGTCTTTTAATTCAAACGGAAATAGCCCCTGGATTCTTATTTTTATATTTGATTGAATAGTTAACCTAGCTCTCAATGCGCTCATCAGCGTCTGACCCTGAGATGTGGATCATCCAAGGCACATTAGCATGGCGTACTTCTCCTGTTCGAATTGGGGTTTTAATTTACAAAGGTAACGACACCTTGTCACCTTCCGACGCATCACCACCGTTCCACGATGCTGACGTTGACGGACGACCAACTCACGACGACACACTGGAGGAGAAGACACAGACATGGACACAGTAGGGAGGAGAAGAGTAGAGAAGGAGAGCCGATGGTGGGGGGATTGATTTGGGAAGCTTATAACCTTATCAAAACGACGTTGTTTGGTGTTAAACCAAATGATGTCGTTTTCTTCAACTTAATGACGTTCAACTGCAAGCAGACGGTGTCATATAGGTTTTTCAATTTACTAACGGAAATTTCTGTCGTTAAATTCCATCGGTAATATTAAACTACATTAACCCACCATCAATTCCCGTGCTTCTTTTCTATCGGTATTGTTCCCATCGCTAAATTATATTTTCCCATCAATATTATCGACGAACATGTTAATTCTGTCGGTAATTTACGACGGTTTGTTTTTTGTCGTTATTTTTTAGTTCCCAATTCCTTTTCTCCTGGTAGTGAAGGGTATTGTCAGGTTAGAGGACAAGAAGCTCATCGAAATTGATTTGCAATTTATTTAACTTCTCTGCAAACTTTAAAATTGTAGATCCACTTGATTCTTCTGCAGCGTTTATGGAGATGGAATCTTTGGTGCACATGGAGTTTCCTCTCTCTTCTCTTCTTTCTTATACTTTTTCTTTTGTTCTTCTCTTTGGTGGGATTCAGTTTTCTTCTCAGTTGGTTCATCTAAACTCTTTCCCACTTTTAAGTGTGATGGCTTTCAGTTGCTCTGTTGGATTAGACTTTGTGTTATTTAGGAGACTCCCCACTCTTCATATATATAATGCATTTGCTAATTGATCCACTTGAACCTCCAGATTGTGAATAGAAGATGCATGATTTTTTACGATTTGATCAAACTTGAATTCCATCCTTTTTTGGCTCTCATCTTGGCTTGTGAATTTAGAATTCAATACTTCCATCAACTTATCCATCTTTGATTTCAATGAACTAAGCATATCTTGCTAAAATCCTAGTAGGGCTTAAGCTCTCAGTGGATTCCCAATAGCATTGTTAGACCAAGAAAAATTTAGGTGCTTTCCAGATAAGATTATATGTGTTAGAATAGGGTTATTACAATTTTGACCATATTATGCTTCTATATAGTTAAGATGCTCCATGTTGTTATTTTCCACTAGGAAGTAATCAAATGCGACATGACTTTCTTATCCGTATAATTTGCATCCGTTCTAATTGCCTTGAGTGAGTTGGAAGAAGTTGCTTTCAAGTTGTTTAATTGTTTGACTAAGTTTGTTACTTTGTCCTATAATGTTATCATTGAATCCATAATAAAAACTCCTTTTTGATCTCTAAAAGTTGGTTTTTGTTTACTCTCTGACATTTATAGATAGCTAATTTTTACCATCGCTTCCAACAAAATCATGCATGCCATCAATTGTTTTCCTTATTAGCAAACCACTGGCTACTACATCTATAGTGCCTTATGTGGGCAGATTCACACCATTATAAAAGGTTTACAAAAGGAACTCTTTGGGCAAGTTATTATGTGGATAGCTCCTTTGCAACTCTTAGAAGCTCTGCCATGCTTCATGCAATAACTCCCCTTTTCTTTTCTGTAAATTGGCTATATCCTTTAAGATAGTGGTATTTGTCAAGGGAAAATATTTAACAAAAAAAGCTTGTACTAGTTGCTCCCATGTTGTGAGGTTCTTTGGGCCAAAAGAATTAAACCATGCCTTCCCCTAATCTTTAGGGGTGAATTAAAAAAAGGCTCATCTTGTCTACATCCTTTGACAATCTATTGTATCAAAACGTGTCATAAATCTCCAAAAAGTTAGCCAAATGAGCATTAGAATCCTCATTAGCTAGTTTATAGAACCGGACATTTATTTGCAGCATATTCAGTTTCACTGGTTTAATTTCAAAAGTGTTCGTCTACATTAGTGATCTTGTTATTCCTTGTTGGCCAGCACTGAACCTTGGCCTTATGAAGTCCTTAAAGGTTATTTATTGTTCTCCTTGATTCCTTTCCTTTAGCATTATTTCCTCTGTTACTTCTTGGCATTTCACTTTTCAAATCTCCCTCTCTTATTTGGTCATATAAAAAACTTGTGTGTTTATTAGTTTACTTGATCTCCTTGTAGATCTTGCGTTCATGCACCTACAATCACATAAGAAAAGTGTTAAAATTTATAAACTAAGGTAACTCAAACTACACTAGATGCCACAAAACAATTCCCAGCAATAGTGCCAAAAACTTGTTGAAGTTTTAAATAAAAAAATTTTCTTTACTGGAATTATACAAATCATATCTTATAGCATAAAAAGTATCATCCTAGGAGGATTGGAGTAGTCACCCAGCAATTCTTGTAAACTTTCTTTAAGATAAAAAATAAGACAAATAGCTAAAATTTAAACAAAAAATTGAATTTGTTAATTAATCAATCATTAAACTAGGAATTACTTTTATCCTTATCTATTGTCACTTCACCTTCTTAATTTAATATTACTTAAACCTAGATATCTAATAATTATGATTACCATCTCTCAAGATCTAATAAAGTAATCCCTACTAAAATAGATAGAAATTAAATTGTGACCTCTCGATCTTTCAAAACTCTTCTTAACTATATAATTGGATTTAAAACTATCTTATGGGTAACTAATAAACAATTAAGATCTTTCTTCAATTTCCTGTTAATTTGATGTTTGTAGGTTATCTCGCTATACAACATAACACAAGTGATCCAATATAATCTCTCTACTCAAATTGAATATAAAGTAGTAAACATAACAAGCATTTTTCATTTAATTAAGAATGTAAAGTTTAACAAATAAACCAATAGAAATTCGTAAAAGGAATATGGCAATTCATGTATGTAACTATATATGCCAATTAAGTCATCATTAACATTAAAAAATAGTAAGGAAATAAAAGAAAAGAGTAGAGAATTGATTTCTGGATAACTTCTCTTCTTTGCCTCGAGCAGGAATTCTGCAGCTTTGTTATTCAGAGTGTTACTCTTTAATCTCTTCATTTGTGTTTTCTAGCCATCCTTCTGGTGTTTTTCTTTTCTTTTTATACTCTTGAGTTTTCTAGGTTCTTTCTAAGTTTCTCAACATGTTTTTGTTTCAGAAATAACCCTGAACTGTTAATAGTATAAAAAATTTGTGAATTAGAAATTTGCTCCCTGCACGATCGTGCACTAACTTGCTACAACTCTTTGTTATGAACGTACGAGAGAGCTCGCCATAATTTTGTTGCTTCATACACGATTGTGTTAAATGTTGTTGTCCATTTCCTTAATCTTTTTTTCAATTTTTTCCGTCTCCACTCATCATCAAACACATAAAAAAACCCTTAAAACATACAATTAAGATTAAATTCTTGACCTAACAAAAATCAATCAAACAAAACACACAAAAAACTAACAATAACATAAATCTGGGTCCTAAACACATGATTATCATCTAAGAAAACACTTAAAAAAACACACTATAACACCTAGAAAATACACTATAATTTTCACCTATCACTTTATTCAAAAGTTTAGATTGGGAGTTGAGTGAAACCTTAAGTTAAATGAGTGATTTTATTTCTAACTTTTCATATATATTAAACATGACTCAAATTTTAAGTAGAACTATGTTTAAAGATAAGGAAGTTAGTAAAGAAGAAACAGTGATAATGGATCAAAAGTCATCCATAAATGTTATTCAAAGCTAATTCGAGCAACTTATATGGTAATTTGGTGAAGTTATAAGGCACATAAAGATGTCATAATTGAATTACAACATAAGCCACTTCCAGCTATTAGGATGAGGATATTAAGGCGAATGAAGGAGTTGAGGGAGCTACCAACTACTTAGGAGAGGTAAATCTAATGGGTAGTACAGGAAGAAGAGAAGGAAAAATGAGAAGATAAGGAGGGGAAAGATTTGGTATAGGATACGAAAAGGGAGTATAACAAAAGGGTGTATAATAACGGGGGAAGTATCGAGATGGCAATGCAACCTTTTGTAAGGAAAATAGATCTAAATGCATACCGAGAGTGAGAGAAGTGAGTGAAGTTAGTCTTTAATTATTATAATGTTTTAGAAGAGAAAAAGGTTAAGAGTTGCCACAAAGTTTAGCGACTATGTGGTGCATTGGTGATATTAATAAATTCTCACTAAGAGGAGGAACTGAGTGCCACCTATTATAAATTAGGAGCTGAGGAAGTTGGATGAGGAAGTGATTTGTGTTAAGTTCTTATTATAAGAAGCTCTATCAAATATTCCAAATGTGAACTCAAGACTTTTAAGATTATGGAAGATTAATATAAGGAGATGGAGGTTGCCACGGCTAGGGAAAAAATGAGCAAGATAGGGAGGTGATAATGACTCAATTTATTTATAGGCTAAGCTCCAAAATTGAAAATGTTATAAAGTTTCACCATTATATAGAGTTGGAAGATATAATGCATATGGTTATAAAGGTAGAGAGATAGCTCAAAAGGAGGCTTACTAACTGTTTTAATGTGTCTAGTGCATGTTCTTTATCAAAGAAGAAACCTTAAAACAAATGCTCTAAGGTTTCCTCCATGATGAAGAGCATGCATGAGGCTCTAAAAAGGATATGGCTTTGAGGTTTCTCCCTAATTCTATTCTTTTTGTACTAAATATGCCATCAAGGATTAAGTGTACAATATGATCATAAATAAGAGAAGTTGTACTAATATGGTTAGTGTGGAATTGGTGAAGAAATTAGGATTGTTAACTATGAAAAACCTTAAATCTTATAATCTACAAAGGTTTAATAAGATTTAATAAGAGTGAGGAGGTTAGGGTAACAAAATAAGTGTGAGTTTTTTTTCTCGATTGGGAAGTATAAGGATAAGATGAAGTGTGGTATGGTTCCCATGCAAGTAAGACACATTCTTTGGGGTCTTCCTAAAAAAAGGACATATATAACATGTATAAGAATACGTATTCCTTCTTCATGAATGAAAAATTGATTACCATTTCTCTATTATCACCTAAGTAGTATTATGAATACCAACTCAAGCTACATGAAAGTGAGCATGAAGAATTAAGGAGAAGGAAGTGAGAGCAAATGCTTGGGAGTAATTCAAGTCTTTTGGGGAAGGTGAAAATGAGAGACAAACATAAGAGAGAAGGAGTGAATTTGATAGCGAGATAATGGGATGTGAGAAAAGCATTATTGACTAAGCACCAAATATTTTTTTAATATTATAAATGAAGGAACTAATTTGTGTATAAATCATTTTGTAGAGGACAAATTATGAGAATCTGGTATCAAGTTAAGCTATACAAGTTTCTACATAAATAAGTGTCGAAATATGCTAAAGATATGTAGTTATATAACATAATCAACATCGGACACCAAAGTAAACTAACATTGATTTTTTTGTTAGGTTATATTCTGGAGAAGCAAAAGTGAACTGATTCTTATTGTGGTCTATAATTGTTCTGTTGGTAGTTAGACAATATGAAAGGTCACAATGAACAGCCACATAACATAACCTCCATTGGTTATGTTTATTCTCATATAAAAGGAGAATTCAAGAGTGAAACGGGGGGTTGGTTTTTCATTTGCAACTGCAGCAGAAACTCTCTCTAAATTTTCTCACGAAAAACAAACCATCAAAGGCACAGGGTTTGAGACGTGAATTAATCGGTGACTCTAGTAGCCTACCGAAATTTGAAGACTAGCAAGTAGTAAATCGATCCGGTACTTCTGCATTAAGGTTAGTCCTTATAAATCTACATTGGTATCAAAGCCAGGTTTTTTATGTTTACTATTGATTTGCGAAATTTGTTGCGTTCATATGTTATCTTGGGTTTCTGTTGATGAAATGTTTTACGGAACCGCAAATTTTCATTTGATATTGTTTACGCATATCAATATTACAAAGGAAGAAGAGAGAATACGTATCAGAGACCTCTGATAAAAGTCATGCCCAGTAAATGTTTTTAACAGAAGTCGATCTATTACGTTAAAGAAGATCAGAGATCATGTGAAACGAAAAACTAGAGTGGGTTTGTTTTTTTTCGGTTTCTGTGCATGATTATAATAATCTTGTCTTTAGTACGTTAAAGTATAAAACTCATTCAATGCAATGCATGTGTGAGATATGAACAAATGCATTTAATTCGTGAGTAGTTGTTCATGCACAGTCAAACCATTAAATGCACTTAATGGCTGTTGTTTTAAAAAGCAAGAGAGATCAGTAGATATTAAAAGGTTTTGGTTAAAAGCTTTTCGACAGATGGTGCGATATACAAAGGCTTTTCCGCAATTTTGTTTTGAAAAATAAGATCATTCTCCCCACATAGGTTCGCAATTTTTTGTTGTTGTTCGTTTCAAACAAGATGCGTTAAGCGGTTTCACAGAAAACATCCATACAGATGCTTGAAACTCCCATTTTTTGTTGTTGTTAGTTTCAACCGTATGTGCGTTAATGGTTGTTTATGAATAGTAATGCATTAAATGCATTTAATGAGTATTGTAGCATGAATCAATACAAAGTAACGTTTGAAAAGGAAAACAGTATGCGTGAGGGAAATAAAAGAATCTTCCTTCGTTTTTTTTGTGTACAAAAGGAGAGGTTTTGTGCAGTGATATTCTTGCCTTTATTGCATGTAAGACGTTAAGGTATATATGCATTAGTTTTTCAGTGAAATTTTCACAGTGAAGGTTCCTTAAATGTATACACAATATTTGTATTGAAATATTTCATAAATGTGTTTTATGGATAATTTTGTATTATGTTTCAAATAATATTATATAAATGAGTTTTATATAGTTTTATATGTACGAGTTATATAAATTTGTTTTATGTAAAATTGAAATAAGAATGTTAATATGTTTTTCATAGAAATTGGTTATGTTAATTGGTTTAACATATGAAATATATATATAAATATATACATTTGTTTTGAATATGTTTCATGTGAATAATTAATAAAAAATATTATAATTTATGTCATAAGTGATGATTATGAGCTTAGTGAAATTTTCGATCTTATGATATGAATGATGATATTTTTTGATAATTTAATTATTCAGATATGTGCCTTATATCATGTTTATATATACTTGTAGATATGGCAACTAAAATCT
>JANZXV010000007.1:7051664-7064515 GCA_027576455.1 Erythroxylum roigii
CTATCTAATTCCAAAAGAATGCAATCTCCAATACCCAATCACCAATTAAGGCACATCTTCAAGAATTATGGAAATTCCCATATCCAATAAAAATGTCAAAAATAAAGATAGGATATATTTAACATAAATCCTAACAAGATTGCATATGGTTCTACTTATAATGATTATCTTTTTGCTTTGACATCTTGCATCTATATTGTAATCAAATACTTATACCATTGATTTTTTTCATTCTTGCTTTATTGGCAAATATCCCATTATGAAGCATACAACTTCACTTTATCTTTTAACTTAATCAACCTTAATAGTTAGGCATTCTCTCATAGTTCCTTTGACTATTGTACTTAAGAAGTATTTTTTGTAAAGTATTATCAATCCAAAAAATAAATTAATGCATGAGTTGTTGGTTCATAAACATTATATTTTTGGTATCTTTTTAAAGGAGTGGTTTATTTTATGCTTTTATATTTATCTCATAAATTAATAAAATAATATGCTTTGAAGAATAAAAACTTATATTTTAAAAGGCTATTTGACTATTCTGGTAATTTTGCAAACTATTTGTTCTCTTATTTTTACTATTGAAATTATAATAGAGAATATGAAATAATCAGAAAAAGATTCAATGAACTTAACATTCTCTAACCATGGTAAGGTTGATCTAGCATGAAATTATTTTATCTTAAATATCTGATAAAAATATTCAATATAAATATATGTTTTTGTTGTAAAATGTCTAAAAGGTGAGGAGTTTATAAATTAAAGAACATCTTATTAGTGTTGAGGGTAATATTGCTTCTTAAAAAAAATTATTGTTTAATGTATAAGAGAGGACTAAAAATTATTTACAACAATAATAAAAAAATGAAAATAAAGAATAGAGAGACTTATAATAAAGAATATGAAATCATTAAAAAGATTGAATAAACTTAACATCCTCTACTTTTGATGAAATCGATTCAGTATGAAATTATCTTTTTCTTCTTAAATAACTACTAGACATATTTAATATAAATCTATGTTTTGCAGTAGAATGTTTATAGGGAGAGGAGTTTAAAGAATGAAAGAACATCTTGATGATATTAAGGGTAACATTTGATATACAAGAGAGGATTAAAAATTATTCACAATAATATGTAAGGGGAAAAAAAGAGAATAAAGAGACTCATAATGTATCTTTTGAAGAAAATGAAGTACAAAAATATTATATCAAGGAAAAAAGGAAAGCTATTATTGATAAAAAAATTTATTTTCCTCTAAGAAATATTCATATTTTTCAACCTAGTTTAAAAATTGTTTTGATTTATAAGGATGCTATTTAATGATATAAAGAGCTTAGTATTAATAACTCTATCATTAATGTACTTGTTTAAATACTTTAAATTTAGCCTATTTTAAAAAACTAATAATAATACAATAATGATAAGACTATGAATTAAAGCACCTTCTTATTACGAGATTCATATGCATTTATTTTAAAATTAGAAAAAGGAATACCTATTGATTATGAACCGATCAAAGAAAAAGAGCCTTTGAATAATTTCTTAGTCTATTGTAATGTTGGCACAATTGGTATCAAGTTAAAATTTCAAAATTAAAGAAAACTGATTAATAAATAAATTGTCACTTACAAAGCATCTACTGAGTACACTATGCTAATTTCTCAAAAACCACAACCAAGCTACAGAGCCAAGATACTGACCTAAAAAGGGACTTATCATCAATAACCATGGTCTATAAGGACAAATGTCCTGTTTTCCTTATTAAATTATAGAGTAAAATCATAAGAACAAAACAAAAAGAATCAAAATCTAATCAAGTTATGCAACTTTATTGATTATAGTTTTTATCAAATATGTTGATATTTCTAATATAGTAAAAATTACTAATACTTTATTTGAATTATTTTCTGAAATATTTGATGAGTTAGACTAAAAAATAGTATTCACTTTATTACAAATAATGCAACTAATTATGTTTTATTTAAGCACTTAGTACAATCAAAGTATGAGTATATTTATTATTCTCTATATGATACTCATTGTACAAATATCATTTTGAAAGATATTATAAATCTCATTTTAAAAGATATTAGCTTTCTATAGACTATATCTCTAATCTTGCTTCACATATATCTATGATCACAATTAATGCATATAATCATCTTACATTTTTATCTCGGTTAAGAAAGGAAGAAGAATAGGTTGAAATTGTACATCTTGCTACTAATATATTTGCAACTATTTTTATAACTTTGAAAAGTGTTTATGGTCATAAGTTATTAAAAGGTTCGAAAGGCAAAGAAGGTTATAGTATTGTGCTGACTATAAGTTTTGAGAAATTTGCTTGATTATTAAGAAGATTATGGCTCCCTTATAAGGTTTTTGAGGATTGTTAACTAAGATGAGAAGTCATCTTTATACTGTACGTGATAGTATGTATATAGTTCACAAACAATTATAAATCTTTTTAAAGTAAAGGAAAAATTATATAAGCCTTATGTATATATTATAAATTAACGATAGGATAAGTATTTTACTCAAAAGATCCACTTAATAAATTACTTTCTCAATCCTCTTAAATAATGGAAATGCATGAACATATATTGATATTATGTGTGGTAATTTTAATGTCCTTGAATACAAAGGTATTTTCTCTAATGAAGAATAATCAAAGGTAGCAAATGAAATGAAATTATATCATGAAAGTTTATAGAGCCTTGCTAGATTATCTGCAATAAAAGAACTTATAATGAAAAAATGTTGCGTGGTAAGTTTTCATACTTTTAATTGTATTCTTTACTTATTAATAATATATTTTTAATTTTTATAACTTTTAATTTGAAAAATAGATTAGAATTAGAGATTATTTGATTAAAGTTCTTCAAAGTTAAGAAATTATACCATTAGATTACTCAGCCAAATAACTTATATATCAGGTTATAAATATAATTAGAGCATTTTCTAACATATTAGTATGAAGAAATGAAATTGTTTGGAACATCAAAGACTTAATGACCAGTATGTATTTTATTTATTCAATTTAATTTTTTAAAGTAATTCTACTTTTATTATTAATTTTATAATTTTTGTATTATATATTCAGAGTATTAGTAAGAAGAGAACATATGATCCAATTGATATTAATTTTATTGATTATATTGATTTTTAAATTGAAGAACCATCACTTGATGTTCATTATAATGAACTTAAGGAGATTTATAAACACATTTGTTACAACAAATAAATTAAGAACATCTATTGATAGGTAATTAATATCTTATTTTAATTATATCTAAAAATTAAAATTATAATGTCTTACAATAAAAAGTAATTTCACACTTTACTAATTTTAATTTATTTAATGCACTAACAGATGCTTATGTAAATACTTTAGGTGAAAGCATGGTTACATAAGGCTTTAAATAGTGTTGAAAATTTTGATTTTTTTTAATGATAGTGAGACACATCATCCAGGAATACAATTTTAATTGTCACTATTATTTTATTTTTTATGTTAAATTCAATTTTGTTTTGTATTATTAGATTTATTAATTGTATATTAATAAATATTAATGTGTTCTTTTTATCTTAATAAGATATTTAATTTTCTAATCGTATCTTTAATTCTTATTTACTATACATTAGTTATAAATATATTAGGTTTATGACAACTTAATATAGGTTAAACTTTTAATCTTTAAATATCTTATTTTACCAGTTTGATATTCAATCTAATTTTCAAAATATTAAAATAGTAATTTATTAAGATATGGACAAAATTGTGCTTATATAGTAGCCACACATTTTCATCCCACTACAAACAAAGCGTTTGCTTATCATTTCTAACTTCTTATAGCCTACAACAGTTTGGTTATCTGGTCGATGCCCATGTGCTGGTACTATAAGTTCTCATTTGGATAGCCTTCATACATGCACTTTTGTTAATTAGTTTTGGCTATTGCATATCTTTCCTTTGAAGAAGGATTTGCTCGCTTAGTTTAGTAATGTTTGCATGTTCACTTTAGAGATGCCTCTCTTCTTTATGAAAGAGTTGATCTATCTTCAATTGATGTTGATCTATGAAAGAGGCTGTTTCTATAACTCGAATATGTGATCTTCTGATCACAAAGGAGCAACTTTTATCAATTGCTCCAAGAATTGATGTTATGCTCCTATAAGTGTTAGCTTTAAACCAAATGTTTCCTTTCTTGCTTGTGTTACAACTCTGCATGGTTCAATTATTTCTATTGATGAGATTCAAGTTCTCTTTTTTAATCTATTTTGCACTCTCTACTTGAGTTGATCCACACAACTTACAGATTGCTTTTGCATTTTTGTTTAGCTTATATTACTATTTGCCTTATGGTGTTTGTGGAACCCTCCATTTCATAGCTGTTTCTCTATTGTAATCCAAATGTTTTAGATGTATTATTAACTACTCACTTATAGAATTCACTATTGTATCAGTTAATTTTTGTGAACCGATTAATTCCTTATCGAATATCCTTTGATTCCTTTCCGGATATTGTAGATAGTATTGCTTAAAGCTATGTTTAGTTGAGGGTTTATTAATGGAATGAAATATTAATCTATCATTTGGGAGGAGAGTTTATAATAGAATGAAATGAAGTAAGATGAAAAATGAGGGTTTCATATAACATCTCATTCCATTCTAAACAGTAAAAATGAGAAACTTTCGATTTGGAGGGTTCAGGATGGATTGTAAAATGTTGAACAACTTTTCATTATATTATATTATAAACCTTTCTTTTAAATAACATTTCACTGTATTACATTATGAACCCTTTTATCCCTTTCAAACAATAATAGTATTACATTCATTTACATTCAATTTTATTATAAACAATTCCATTCCATTAAAACCTTCCGTCTACCTAAACATAGCCTAAGGTTAACTTAGTTCCTGTCTACTCCACTACCTTCTTTTTGTGATTATTGCTACACTATTAAATTAGGTCTTGCCAATTTATTTATGCTTTAGACCAGCTCATTGCAAATTTTCATATATAAAATATTTTTTAAAATTATAATTTTAATTAATTTAATATTTTTTACTTATTTTTTATTATAATTTTAATTATTTTAACAATTTTTATTTCTTATTTCTTATATATTATATATATAGTTTTAGTTATTCTATCTTAATGTTATTTCTAGTTTGATGGCTATCCGGTTTTGGCACTTTAAATAGGCAGTTAACAAAGATAGTTTTGGATGTCATGTCGAAGGGTGTCTTTTGAGTATTCGGGTTTTCTTGGGACCTTGTCTACTAATCTGCTCTCTCTCACAACCCCATTCCAGTTGGTCTCATGGACATCGGCAGACAAGATGCGCCACCGCCTGTGTTTCTGGACCGGGCGTCTAGAGCAACCAGAGGAAAAAGGTAGTCCATCTACAAAGCTACTGTTATTTTCACTTTGGAATTTGGATTCTAAATTTGGTTGCTTTTGGTACTGTTTTAGGATGAATAAGCTTCTTGACGAGGAAATAGAGGAAGATGAGTTATTCTGGAGTCAAGATGCGCTCAAAGAGGTAATTTTTACGTATGTAACTTCATTGTATATAATTGACACGCCTAAACATTTTCTAATAGAAACCTTATCGTTCTGGTCATATTGTATTTCTAGGATGAGTATGATGACAATTATCAGGAAGAGGCAGAGATGGCTGATGAATTTGATAGTGATTTTGATGAAGATGTGGGTATTTCTTTTCCTTCTTTTCAACTTCCTTTGCGTTTTGATGGTAATCTTCTTTAAACCATAAACAGTGAAAGAAAAATGAACTTATTCACTTGTATTAGGAGCCTGAGCCTGATGAGGAAGCAGATAACGATGCTGAGGACAGGTAAGTAGTAGATCTCTGACTGCAATGCCTTTCATTCTTACACTACTGTTTCCTAAATGCTTAGCTTAGCTTATCTTAGTCTCTTTCCTTTGCAGGACTCAAACTAAGAAGCGACTTATATTTCCAGGAAAATCACCAGGGAAGAAGAAAAAGAAAAAGAAGGTCCTTTCCAAACTAGATGAAGACGGACCTCCAAAGTCACCTCACGACTCTCCTGCCCCCAAACACCATGATGGCTATTATGATGCTGAGGGTGAGAGAATTGTTAGGAAGTCTACAAGAACCGCTGTAATTGTTAAGCAAGCTGAGAGAGATGCAATCAAGGCAGCTCTGCAAGCAACAACGAAGGTCTGTTCTCTACTTTTAATTCTTTGTTACAGATGTCTATTCTAATCGATAGAGTATGGTAAGAGTATCATTGGTTAGGATGGGGATTAGAAACTTTTGGAACAAACATTTAATTTTTCCATCTTTACCGGACTCATGCGCACAAAATTTAGATTGTGATGCACTAAAGGGACCGCTTAGAATCAATAGAAAGGATGATCCAATCAACTGAGTTCAATAAAAGTAAATGGGTTCTTCTATAAGTTGTAGTTAGAATTGATTTTGAAGATACAAGCCATAGATCATTGATAATTGTTTTTATCATTACATTATGGAATTTACCTTGATACTGAACCGAAGAAGCGAGTAAATGATATTATGCGCAAAGGTGGGTTTACTAGCGAATGCTTTGTCATTAAAATTTGAAGTTCCCATTGGCAGCTAATGTTAGGCCACATGCATGAGAAAAGGACTGTTTGGTTGGATAGTGACACATCATAATATTTTAGAATAAACTAGAGAAGACCTGAAGATCTCCTTGTACACCTTTTGAATTTCTCTAAGGTAATTGAGCAACTCTAGGAAATGTGGTAAGAGTTCAAATTAGTGGAAGGTTGCCTAATTGCTTCTTTGGGAAGCTGGTATTTCCAATGATGAGCATTGTACTCCATGATTGTCCTTCAATGTTTAGGAGATTGTGGCTTACATTGATCATGAGTCTTTTAAAGTATTTTAACTCCCAAAATAAGTAGAATCCTCATCATTTTTGGTGGTTTCTTTCTTGCATTTTTTGTCATCCTTCATGAAATGTGATGCTAGTATGACACATAAATTAATGTGGTTAATTTTGTCATATTGTTTACTTTTATGATTGTGCAAGCGATTGACTTCTTGGTTCTCATTCAAGGATACCTCACATGTAAATGTCTAGTATCATATTTTTTGCTTTTAATGCTTTGCAACGATCTGATGCACTAGGTTTTTCTTTGCATCACGACTGATCTGCGTGAGTAAGTCATTTTGGAAGAAATAAAAGCCTTAACAGTGTTGAGGATTGTCTTTTTTGCAACCTAGTTTGAGGGGAGATGCTGTTGGATTGCTGCTTGATGTGAACCTTTTCTTATGTTTTGAGTTTGGACAGTGTGTGATTGTTTATATATGCTGTTACTTACGCTTTGGAACCTGGGATGGATGTCAGCTTTGGTTTTGGCTTTAGATATTCTTATATCACATGGTTCCATTTAACTTTCCAAAGGTTTAGTTTTTGTCGAAAATGGCTTATTTTAGTCAATGCTTATCACTGCTAATGCTTCTTGAATGAAGTGTTTCATGTTGTTGAAAATTATTATTATTTCAAACTCATATCCCAACTTTGTCTTTTCTGTTGTAATTTACTGAACTAAGAAGCAATGAAACTGGCATCTTCCTAACAGCCAATAAAAAGGAAAAAGGAAGGTGAAGAAAAGAGGATGACACAAGAGGAGATGCTTCTTGAAGCTGCCCAAACAGGTAGATAGTGTCACTGGGTTATGTGTTAGTCTTTGTTTAGTTGTTTGAGGTTCAAAAGCAGTTCTTGCATCCCATTTGATCTCACGTGCATGCTGTCTTTTGCAGAAATCATGAACTTGAGGAACTTAGAGCGTGTTTTGGCCAGAGAGGAAGAAGTTAAAAAAAGAGCTATTGTTCAGAAAGCTGTGTATAAGGGCCCACAAATACGATATACTTCTAAAAATGGCAAGCTACTCTAAGCTAATGGAGTTAATTTTGCATCTCTATCGTGGTTTTAATTATTGTAAGAACTGCTGATTTGAGTTCAGAAATTCTGTTGCAGGTTATTCATGTCTAGAGTTCAGAGGGTTGTCTTTCCAGTCAGAATTTCCAACATGTGTTCCATGTAGGTTATTTCGTAAGTTAGTATGATTTTAAACAATTTTTTAAGATTTATCTGTTGACATCTTCTGGATAATTCAACGTAATTACAATCTACCCTGTTGCGCTATTTGATCAGCCTAAATATTCATTGTTATCTTCTTCCTTCCTTTTGATTTCCCCAACTCGAAAACCTTACTGATGAATCATTAAGCACTTTGTATTACAGGAGATAGAGCTTTTAGATATGTCTTTGGTTTTGTACCACCTGTGTTGCTATTAGCTTTTATATACTCTTAAAGTTTCTTGTTCCCTGTACCTATTAATAGAACTTAAACTACGGGTTTGGCATGATAACTATTGAGCTCTTTTATTTATGAATAACATCTAAGACAAAAGAATTCACTATAGCCTTAATTTTATTATCTTATGTGATATACAAGTGGATTTGGATTTTCCCTAATTTATATTTCTTTGGTTAGTAAAGTGAGCATATAAGTATATTCCTTGAGTTTATTTGCTCTCTATTTACCTCCTTAAGGAATTGAAGATTGTAGCTGATTTGAAGTTCCTTCCATTCACATTTTTCTGTCAATTCTACATCTTTTTGTGAAATGCATATGATATTTAATTCACCTTTTTTTTGGTTGATATCACTTAATTTTGATGTTGAGAGTAAGGTCAAAGAATGATGAATTGCACTGTTGACTTCTAAACCTCCTATTTTTCTTTCAGTCAGTTTGATTATGATATTTGATTAATCTCTTAACAGATCCAGAGAAGCCTGTTTGTGTTGTTACAGGATTGCCTGCCAAGTAAGTTCATGTCTTTTAGTGTTATAGTAAGTTACTGCTTGCTTTTTCTTAAAACATATATTCCTTTGGTTGATTTCCTTTTCATTTTATTTCTTTTTCATCAAAATGAGGTTAAATAAACTGAAAACACAATATTCTACTGATGAATTTGGGACAAATGGATAAATGGATACTTGTTTAACTATCAAATTATGTTCTCTAGGTTTTGTTTTCCAACATTAATTCCTAAATTATTTCAATTTAGTGCTTCCATCAAACAACCCCCCTTGCCTTGATCTGCTAAGTATCTTAAAAAAAGTTTTGATCTGCCACCTATTAGCTTTGTTGATAACCTTGCTTTTCAATTGTTTGAATTGGTGTAGCTACATCATCTTTAATTTGAGGGCAATGATTAGAGTTAAAAAGCAGGTCTTTATGGAATGAGGGTGCACAGTAGTGAAAACCATTTTCAATGAGTTCTATGAGTTTTGATCCCCAACTTGGTTTCCAAGAATGGAAGAATATTGGAAAACCACTGTTACATTCTCAAATAGAAGATTGTCTGAGCCAACATTCTACTTATAGTTAATAAAATTTGTGCGGAACCTTCAGTTTGAGCCAAATGTGCTCAAAATTGAAACAAGTTAATAAGATAGTGAAATAACTATGCTTCACTGATGAGACAAACAATTGATGAAATCATTCATTTTGGGCCAGCTATCTGGATACTTGTGCCAACTATCTGAAACTAGTTCCATTTTGCAGTTATTCCCTTGTTTGCTCTTATTATTGTTAATTAATTGGCATTGAAGTTGTCATCAGTTTTTTATAGGGTATCAACTTCAGTAGTAGATGGAAATTGTCCATTAAACAGCATATGGAATAAAAGAAAAATAATTTCTACTTTATTTTATTTGAGAATTGCGGAAGCAATGCTTAATGAATTCTCATGTTTCTGCTATGATCATATGTTCTAGATACCATGATCCAAAGACAGGGCTACCTTATGCAACAAAAGAAGCTTTTGAAATTATTCGCCAACGGTATGTTTTCTTATCACTTTCTTGTTCTTGATTGATATTTCAGAAATTTGCTGGATAATTCATGACTTTGATGTATGATGAAGAAAGAGAAAAGAGGGAAGTCGTAGAGATTAAGGAAAGAGATTTCTGGATTGGAGAGTCAGCCCTCTTACATAAATTTTTTTTCTGGAAAGTGAATGAAAGATTTTATTAAAACTCTAGCAAAAGCTATTACACCACTTGAATGTAGCCCTCTTATATAATTTACTAGTACATTACTACAATGTTTTATTTTTTTATCACTCAACAGTTTCTTCTCTTAGTATTTTATACCTTAATGTATGCCTGCTAACATATTATTGCATTATAGCTTACTTTTGAAATAGACATAGGACCTCAAAGGTGATATGAAGCATACTGCTGCTTAGGCATCTTGTTTATAAACGAGATAAATTCCTCTGCTGTTGCCTTTGGTAATCTGTTGAGTTTCTTCACAAACTATATTGTGTAGCTAGTGAGACAACAAAGTGTCCTGAATCTGCTTCGAATCTTCAAATTTGTCAAGGAATTTTATTTACTGTTCACAAATGTGATTTAGAAGCATGTAAATTTTTTTTTTTTGGTATACCAAACTGGCTACAATATAAACTTTTCAGACTGCATCTACCGTAATACCAGCTACCAAATTGTATTTTGCTGCCTATCTATTTGATCTTCACTGTGTGTGATATGGAATTTTGTTTACTGTTTTCGAATGTGATTCTCAAGCATGTAAATTCATTTTCGTATACCAAAGTGGCCACAAGATATCATAATCTCTCTAGACTGCATCTACCGTAAGACCTAGCTACCTAATTATCTTTCATCATCTGTGTGTGATATGGAACAAGTTGAAGATTAACTTGTGCTTCTGACTTGATAACGTTGGTAGTCATGCTAATAAGAATTATTCACTTGATCATTCACCGTAGCATATGCTGTATCCAACCAATATTTACTGGGAGTTGAAGGTTTTATCTGGAATGGAGTTTAAAAGAGCTTAATTGTACTAGGATTTAGTTTAGCTTGTGTACAAGTTCATGGGTTAAATTGTACTTATGCTTATTAAATTGTATTCTAACATCAGAGTGACATCTAAATACAAAGTCACACCTTTTCATATGGTTCGATCAATTGCATTGCTTTACAACTAATTTACTCATTCCGTCTTGCAGCTTTTAATTCCTTCTAACAAATTTCTTGGTTGTGTTCCCAGATTTGCAGAAGAAAACAGAAATATTAGAAAGCAAATGGAGATGGGCGCATTAGTCAGTTCACTAGATGGGAATGGATTCTTAAGGAAGAGAGGGAGAACTCCAGTTTCAAAACCAAGCAAAATCACATACTTTCCTTATTTCCTAAGGACTCCAATTGTAGATGTCGACTCTTCAGAATAATACATTTCTAATGTTTGGAAATACTCCAAAAAATTAAAAGGTACTCCTTTTTTAGATCCATCATTGGCTTATTTAGCATGATCAATTTTATTGAAGTGATGGGATATCCAAAAAGTTGACGCTAGTGTTAGAAAAGGACGAAAAAGAGTTCCAAAGAATAATTTTTTATGTAGTTGAAAGATATGATGCAAAATTGACTTCAAATGTTAATTTGACCTAAGATGACTCTAGAATTAGTTGTAATGTAATGTTTGTTCTTTCTCGTCGAGTTCGACGCCAGTGTACCTCATATCTCCTATGGATGAATGCTGAATGGCTACGCTGGAAAGAAGCTAGAAGTATGTACACCCGTCACGGTGGCTTCAACGTTGGCATGTGGCGCATCCCCTCTTCGGTCAATCTTGAATACAGCCTTTGTGCCTTTCTTTGGTCAAGGAAAAAAGAAAGAAAAAAGAAAATGTGTTGTCGGTTGGTCGTCATCGGAAATACTTGAACAGGGATGGAAGTTTCCGATCGGGTCTTGGGACATAGGCTCGAAACTTGGCCTGATTAGGCCTTGGGTGTAGTGGTCGGATTGGGCCTTGTAGGTCAGGCGAAAGGCACAAGTTGGCCTGATTTTTTAAAACTTTTGAAAGTTTTGATAGAAATATATTTATTAAAAATAAAATATGGAAATTTAATTAATTAAAGTTACAACATTAAATTGATGGATAAAAATTGAAATTTTATAATAAATGAATATATAAAATGAAAACTAAATTCACTGACAAAGGATGATAAAATTATAGGAAATAAAAAAAGATTATATATAAAGTAAGAAATTTAATTAATTGAAGTTACCGAATTTTAATTGATTAATAAAAATTAAGATTTTATAATAAAAGAATAAATAAATCTTATATATAATGATATAATGTATCAATATATTATTCTTCTTTCACAGGTAAAAATAAAATGGGAAAAATACCAAAAGGTAGTACCTCGTCGCCTAGTAAGTGTTATTATGTTTATATAGATGAAGATTTATGCACTTAGTTGGCTTCAAAAACATGAGGCGGATAATAAAGAGAGCACTAAATTGAATAAGAGATTAGGGCATTTGAACTTTTGTACTATTAACGATAAGTATGATGAGATATCACCACTTAGGCTTAGTTTCATATCTAATATTAAATTTTGTGTTTTTATACAATTGCATATTCCTAAATTGTTAGCCCTAACATCTTCTGTTCCACTTCCTCTGCTTTAACCTTATTTCTGCTCCCAATACTATGTCATATTGAGAGCGAAAACAAGGTTGAAACAGAGAAAGTGAAATATAGAATCTAAACGCAAGTTGTTGGGTCTAGAAGCAAGTTCAAACTCACATGATGGGACAAGAATATCGTATGATTTTGTATGAAATGAAGGACAATTAGGGATGGCAATGGGTAGGGTTCGGTTCAGGTTTTACTCTACCCATATCCATATCCATTTTTTATGACTCAACTCATATCCATATCCATATCCATCGGTTTTTACGATTTACTACCC
>JANZXV010000007.1:7064615-7074839 GCA_027576455.1 Erythroxylum roigii
CTCTTTTGTTTTATTAATAATAAATATTTTCATTACAAAACTGTAACTGAAGAAGATAAAGTTACATGTAAATACACATGCTTTCCAGGGTGCTATATTTACATAACTCTAACACTTACATGGGCATTTTTTGACATATGTGTCAAGTTATATGCATTTCAGTCATGTCATAGTAGGTAGTAGCAACTGATCCCTAGTCTGAGTTGCATTTATATGAGTCACATACGTGAGCATTTGTTAAGTTTTTGAATTGATGGAAGTAGTTGGAAGAATGATGATCTGTCTGACTATGAGAAAATGAGAGTTTGTGGATATTTAGAAATGAGAAATAGTATATGGTTAGATATAACAAATAATGATGTAATGTATTTGTATTGGTGGATGTATTATGGAATACGATATCAATATTGTACTGTGATAATATACCTCAAATGTGATATAGATGTGAATACATTGTCATAGACTAATTAATGAAAGTAAGGATATAAAGATGAACGACGAGATTTAAAGTGTACAAGCCAAGTTGACAGAAAATAAAATTTTTTATGACTTTGAGGGGTCAAACTTAGACTTCAAATGATTGTCGGATAAATGTGATAAGAGCTATGATTCACCATAAGAATATGTTTGTCACGACCTGGTACCACATTAGGCCTATGAAAACCGTTGCATAACCGGGCTAAGGACACTCTCGGTATCCTTAATCCGACTATGCAAGGCTATTTGAATATCTATTCTTTTCTTTCTTGAAAAATTTGGGCAGCACAACGACTATGTTTTAAAAATCCCAAAAAGCTACAAACATTTTTAAACATACTTCTATATTCACATCCAACAACAATTTCAGGACTTTATAGTCCACTCAAGGCAATATGAACTCAAGGCAATCTCAACAACAGTATGAAAAGTTTATACATAAAGTCTTTTACAGCAATAAAATAGTCAAAAGTTAAATTTATAAAATTATAAAACATATCAATATGAATAAAGTAATAAAAATAGTAAAACAGTTCATGAGCCACTATGTAACTAAAGTAGAAAATAGGAAATTACCCACGTGCGGTAATACCCTAAAAATGTCAAAAGACCGCACAATCCACTCAGAGCTTCAAACTCACTAAATTAACCTGTATGGTTAGAAAGCAGAGGGGGGTGAGTACACTAGGTACTCAGTGAGTAGGAAAAACATATATCACAAATAGGATTCGATTCATACCAAGATGGTGTAAATAACCTACGAAGTGAATATATATCACATAGAAAACACATAGGCTAGCCTATGACTCAACGTATACTAGTTAGGAACCATATAGGCCTAGCCTATTAACTTACTCATCCGGTGAACATAGGTTCTAGTTCAAGTACACAAAATAATTAAAACATCATATGTATCAATCAAATCTTGATAGGAAAACTAATATCATGATAAGCCAAAACAATCATTTGTGACACCACTAGTCGGCCAAACTAATGTGCATACCCACTGATACTCAGTGTTGGCCCGTTTTTCATCTTTGGTGAGTCCAGACTACAGTCAATAAGAGCGTCATGACCTCGTTGGTGTCCAGACCCTAAGTGTAGAATCACCTGCAAGTCCTGTAAAAAGGTATCAATACGGCAACTCGACTTAATGTACTAGCGTCAAGGGTACGGGGGTCACTTAATCAGTTGTGCCTAGCACACAATTGGCCAATCGTTTCCTCATCATTCACAAAACAAATCATATACAAATATTAAGTATAAAAATCAAGTAAGGCATCTTGCCTTTATTTATCAATCCAACTGATAAAATGAAACCGTGCCATAGCTTTAAGCCAAAAGACAAATACACGCAGCATACATGACTCGATTATGCGTATAAAAACTTCAAAACATTATTTCATACAATAAAAGTCATCCTTTTCACTCCAATTGCAAAATGTTATTCAAAACAATGTCATTTATTAAATACCTAAGCATATTAGCATCCATTTAAAATTCAATTCTACCATATGTTGCCTAGGTTCAAAATTCATATACAAGTCATCATGCTTGTCTTAGGATGTTCTAATCCTATTTGAGAAATATGGTTTCTCAAACTCACCTCAAAAGAAGGTGTACACTCCCTTAACTTCAACAATCCTCAGTACGAGCTCCTCGATTCACAGCTCCCGAGCCTTTATACATTAAAAAAGGACATACAATGTATTTACTACTTAAACATGAGTTTCATATTTATACACCATCACATAAGTGTATAAAACACAATATCGCTCTCTTTAAGCTATAGGCTTTAACCATTAAGCTTCTCACATGATTACTTCCTTACTATTCACATTAGCTTTTGTTTTACATTTTCTAAGGCATTTAATGCCTTTAATCTAATACTTACTTATTTCAAAACATAATTAAGCACATTTTTATCCAAGTACATTAGGCCATTATTCATAAATCTAACCAACAATTCAAGTTTATTCTAAGTAAACATGAAAGCCGCTTTCAATGTATATCATTACGAATCCCTAAATCCTAAGCCAAGTTTACTTAGACATTTCATCAAACACCTAATATGCATGACTTTCAAGTCATAATTTCAAGGCTTTATCATGGTAATTCATGCTTTTATCTTGTTATATAACGAATACTTCCAATCAACAACACATTTCACCACTCCATTTAATCCAATTCCTTTCATTTAAGCCATATTCATCATAATTATACAACTCATCACATTCATCCATTCCTTCTTCCATCATTTCGACCAAGCCTATCCAACATACTTCTTCTTTATTTTTCATCATCAATTCACATTATACATGTACAATTAACACCATAGAATTCATTTAGATCATCAATTTCAAAAGATATTAAAAAATCCACAAACTTTCACCAAAAGGGGACATTTCGGTTTTGGCTTAAAGAACCCTCTCCTTGACACGTTTCATTCATCTAAACAATGTTTCATGCATATTCAAGCATAAAGAACAACATATCTTAACACTAAACTTAAAATCCTAATGTAGAGAGAGATGAAACAAAATTTACATAAACCTTCCTTTGATGATATCTTCAAATGCTTTGAGAAATTCTCAAATCTATTGATAGATTTGAGTTCCTTGACCCCAAATTAGCTTAGAACACCTTTATTTGAGTTGAAGAATCAAAACAAAGGAGGATTTAGTGAATAGCCGAAAATTGGTCTCCTCTTCCTCTCTTCTCGTTTCTTCTCCTTTCTTTTAATTAAAACGTGTTTCAAGTCTTTAGTAATGGGATGCACGACCATGAATGAAGAAGGGTCTAGAATATTGACCCTTCTTTGACCAAAATATGGTGAAATTACCTTTTTGCCCTTAGTTTATGTAAAATTACCATTTTACCCTCCAAACTTTTCCTAAATTTGCAATTAAGCCCAAAATTTGGAAATCACCAAAAATTTTATTTTTATTTTGGTCCTTGAACTTTTGGGAATAATAATTAAGCCCCTTAACTTTATAAAATTACATATTGGTCCACCAAGAATTGAAAATTACGATTGAGACCTTTGACTTTTAACATTTGGCAAATAAGCCCTTATGTACATTAATCTTTCCAATTAAGCTTTCTAAGTGTCTAATAACTCTATAATTCATGGCTAATCACCTCTAAGGCATTAGAGCACATTTAATTCAACCACCATGGTCATATCCATCCAATAGACTTGGTTTTACATAGCTAAAAGCTTATATGCCAGAAATCTCCAAGATTTTGCATATCGATGAACTCTAAGTTCATGTAAGGGCATATAAAATTATAAATCACTAACATATTTACCCAAAAGGATTTTAAATACATATTTGAGCTCATATATAGCCATGTATATATCAATATACTGTAGTATCCCTAAGTACATTACAATATAAAAAGGCTCAGAGAGTCCAACGTTACATTGTATCTTAGGTCCAATATAGATATGACTGCATTAATATGTACAACCATATACCAATAGAATTCAACTTCTCCATTATTTACTCTACCATAACAAAATTAATCTCATTGGAATAAAAAATCCAATTGGATAAAGCCTTTTTTTTTTAATCTCACACATAGTGCTAAAGCAGTAGTGTGAAATTGGATGTTTTGTTCCTGAGAACAATTATGTCGCAATATAAAATAATTCAAACTTTGTAAAAGATTCTCTAGCCAACTCTAATTGGTCTTCTGTAGGCATGTACGTGTATAGAAAATCTCTTTGTCTCAGTCTGGTAAACACCTCAACGTATTGGATTCCCTACTTCAACATCTTAAAGGTTGAGTTCATTTGGTTGAAAAATCCAGAAGCAACTTTTTCGTACTCGAAATGTATAATAATTGTATAGTTTTTTCAAATTTCTCAACTCTTTTAGGTGTTACACTCCAATATACTACACTATTTTGAATTGAATATATTACTTCTTTTTATCATCTCTAACCCATCATTTACAATCAAATTCAAGATATGCATAAAACAATGCATATGGAATAATCTTCTACCAACCAATAAGCTCCCAACATGTATCTTATTATTCAAATTTTCAATTGTATGATTATTTGTGCTACAATTATTGACTGTTATGGTGGACGATTTATTATTGATATTAAAAAATATCAAATAGTCTCCCAACAAGTTTTCCAACCTTGTGTTTGTATGTGTGCTGACATATAAACAAACCTATCATGTATAAATATGACCAAAATTTAATTGATAACAATATTAAAGAATATAAAGTACTTTAAAATTTTGTTATTAAGAGCCCGTCATTGTCAACATAATGTATTGTCACAACCATGTAACCTTTGTGGAATATTAGATAATGTTCATTTCTTTGTATCCTTGTATATCTTCATAATTTCCTTTTTCAATGTATTTCGAGTTGGAATCTTGAAGGTCTGTTGCATTGAGTTGCAAAACACCTAGATGTTTTGGTATCAAGTATAGATAGTAGATGTTCATCACCAATTACCATAGAAGCAATAAAAAATATCGATTTGTTTCTATCATAAGATGTTGCAGTTGTTTCATTCTTCCCTCTTAAGGGTCAAACATTTTTGACCTCCTACTACGATTTTCTTTCTATTACACGAATCCACATATCTCTTTAAATGAGAGATTCCAACTTTTGAACTCCCGACCAACATCTTCTAACAATACTTACATTTGACTTTTTCTACTATGTCAATTGATCTAGTCTTAATCAAGTGATTTCATACTTCTCTTTTCAATTAACCTGGACTTTTAACTTCACTTGGTATGAGATTAAAAGTTTCCACTTCTGTCTCCAGTACCAAATTACAACTCTTCACTAAAGGAATATGTTCATCCATTTAAAACAATCAACATATAAATATATATGTTATTCATAATTGATAATTCATAAACACAGGAAAGAATAGGATAACATAAATCATAATCATATATTTAAAGTTTGCTAGTGATTTACATGGTCACATATATTTCACCCAACATACGAGTGTGTATGTGTTTTTGTGCACTTCTATGGTCATATACACTACATAAGTCACTTAATCATACTTACATGGTCATATATACGGGTGTGCATATAACAATGTAAGTTTTCGAAGAAATTTCAACGCTATCGCTTATTTTCATCTCGTGACTATGATCAATTCTATATCTTGTCAGGTATTGGGTACAATAATTTGTACCATGCTATGAACATGCACACAATCACTTATATGGTGACAAACATGCCTATGTATGTGACCCAATAAGTTTTCAAAAACACCCTCCAAATGGCAACATTCTAAAAAATTCTAGTATTTCACAAATTCATTCTTTAATAAAAAGATTCAAGAATAGAAAATGAAAAGAGTGAGATCTCACATTGGTTGGAGAGGAGAACGAAGTATGCCTTATAAAGGTATGGATACCTCTCCCCCTAAGACGCGTTCTCCCGAGCGAGTGTGCGGGAGGAACAAAACCGTGCGGGCTGGGCCCAAAGCGGACAATATCTGTGGGTGGGTGGTCTGAGCTGTTACAATGGTATCAGAGTCGGTACCCGAACCGTTTTGCCAGCTAGGTTGGGCCCTAAGGGGGATGGAAAGTGTGAAATCCCACATCAATTGGAGAGGAGAACGAAGTATGCCTTATAAGGGTATGGATACCTCTCCCCCACAAGACGCATTCTCCCGAGCGAGTGTGCGGCAGGATCAAAACCGTGCAGGCTGGGCCCAAAGTGGACAATAACTGTGGGCAGGTGGTCTGGGCTATTACAATGGTACCAGAGCCGGTACCTGAACCGTTGTGTCAGCTAGGCTGGGCCCTAGGGGGTGGAGAGTGTTAGATCCCACATCGGTTGGAGAGGAGAACGAAGTATGCCTTATAAGGGTATGGATACCTCTCCCCATAAGACGCGTTCTCCCAAGCAAGTGTGCGGGAGGAACAAAACTGTACCGACTGGGAACAAAGCGGACAATATCTGTGGGTCTGGGTTGTTACAGAAAGGGAACTTTACCTTGGTGGGTGGGTGGTGAAGAAGCAAAAAAAAGATGGTGGTAGGGTGATGGGGAAGTTGAGTAGCAGGGCGACGTGGCGGGAGGGAGTGCGAAGGTTAGAAGAGTAAGGCTTTAAGAGAGAGGGGGACTAACGTCTAAAGGTAGGGGAAGAAAACAACATAGGAGAGGGAAAAAAGTTAGGGAAAACATAGGTTAACCAAGATTAAAATGACATTGTTTTACTTCTTTAGAAATGAGAAAAGCTTAACTTAAAATGACGTTGTTTAAAATTTTAAATCTGTTGGGCCTTAGGCTGGGATCGGGCTCTATCTCAACAGATTTTCATTATTAAGGCCCAATGTCAGCCTAAACTAGGCCAGGCCCAAATGCCATCCTTACACATCAATTATGTTTAAATAAAGTTGGTTCCTCTAATTTTTCAGTTTCCTTTTATTTTTAATTGTTTATTCTTCCCATGTAATTATTGAAGTTTGAATGTGAGAATAAATACTTTTATTTTTAAAATAGAATTGTTCTATCAATTATTTTATTAATACTCTTTTTTATTTTCTTTCATCATCATTAAAGATTTTCATGTCATTTTATACTTGAAAATCAAATATATAACTTTATTTATGTTTATTGAATACATGAGGAGAGAAGCAAAATTTTAAAAGAATAATAAGATAGAAGATCACGCATCCTATATCAATAATCAATACATGTAATACTTGTGTAATGTACAAAAAATACCAATAGTAGATAAAAGTTAGTACCATGCATAGTTTACAATTTATATATTATTTTTGAGTACAAACTATACCTTAACTTAATGTAAATTATACTAGTACTCTATTTATATAATATCACATCTAATTTTACAAAATATCATTATTGATTATAAATAAGCAAGATATACAATTTCAACTGGTTAAATATTGATTGAAAGAATGGTATAACTTAATATAAAGTATACCAACATATAGTAAATACAACACCATTAGTGTGAGCAAAAGTTACCACCATACATTTGAAGTAAGCATCAGGTACAATGAACCATAGGAATACCATCTTTGACTATAAATCATACCTTGTCTCGATACAAACTAGTTTAGTATTCTTATTTATTGAATCCTATGTCTAATGAAAAAAATATTGACTAAATGAAAAGAATATCATAGCTTAAACATGACTTAATAAAAATTATACTAGCATTCAACAAATTCAATACCACCAGTATAAAAAATGAAAAAAAAAACCATATATGGTTATAAAACCATACTATACTAGTATTGTATCTTGTATGTCTAACCTTATGGTTCTCATTGGTGATGAAATTTCTACTTCTCAACTTTTAAATTGATTTTAATTACCATTTCCCAAATTTTTTAAATTTAAAAAGTAATTTCCTTTTAAAATTGATTTTCCTTCCTTGTTAGTTACATTAGGGTTACACAAGTATTTCAATGATATATCATTCTTTTTGTGAAAATCATATTTCTGAGATAATATTTTCTTTATCCGTTTAACAATCACAACACAAATTTCTAAAAAAAACCTAAAAAATTTTGGACCTAGTTTTAACAACTTATGAGGCATACTATCCATATTATTAAATGGGAATTATTGTTCTAGTAATGCTTCAAAACCATGATCAAATGGAAATTAGTGTTGATTTGGGCCATTTAAGAAGATAAGATCACATGGAGAAGAGATGGAGAGATGGGGTAAATTATATCTATATACACGCTGACATAAATAATCCAAAACAAAGCCTTAAATTGAAAGAAGGGAAAGATAGTGGGCTACCTACATAGAGATGGAGGAGATAAAGCAATATTAATGATGGTAATTTGGAACAGTTGTAAAATCACACAAAAAGGAACAAGAAAATAGGTAATGGTGTATATTATTACTTGGGATTGTCACAAACACCATTGAATTGGGATCTATACTATGAGATAGATATTCTAATGAACTTATCACTTAAAAATAAGTTAATGTTATTTGAAATCATCAACTTTCTTGCTGATACGATACCATATCTTCTAGGCTATATGTAAGCATAATTTATTGCATAAACATAATCACAATAATTCTTTAATCCAGATCTCAAAATTCTATGTTTTACATCAAAATATAAAATATGAAGAACATACCATGATCCATAAATCAATCTTGATTAAGACAAACTCTTCAAAGTGATTGAAGATGAGGAAACATATTTCTCTACTCTTTCCCTTAATAGTACTACTTTTTGATGGTGAAAAATAAAATAGAAGTGAATGGGCGAGAGAGAGGACTAGTTTCAAATAAAATAAAGATATTTCAGAACCGTTCCCATCAAACAATAAGTTTAAAATAAAACATTATCTTACTTAATCAAATTGATTAATCATAATTTAGCATTTAATATTATTAAAACCATAATTATTTAATGAGCCATATATTAGATATATAGATTTTACACTATAAGCCTAACATAGTTGTCTCAAGATACTAAGGTGAATGCTAATATTTTGGATGCAAGGCGATTTCAAAATTTTGATTTCTTGAACTAATTATTTCCATGCCTTATGAATTTTGCACATCAATTTTCAAAAGGCCTTATTGCATAGATTTTCTAAACTTTTTCTTCAGGAGATATAATTTTGGTATCTAGTCATTAAGAACACAATTCAATTGAAATCTTATAATGTATTCAAATTGGGATTATGTTACCGATTTCCTTATACCAACTGTCTCAAACCTAAATATATTTATGTGAGCAATGTTTTTCAATCATATGATAAAGTATTTCCATAATTGTACCAATACTGAGACATGAATGATTTTATCTTAGATGATATGTTTCGTAACATGCTATTTGTTCCAATTTATTCATTATCTTATTTTTTATAATATTTTATTTGAGTTTATTAATAGGTCCAACTAGTGAGATTTAAATGTATCTAGATCAATTAACTCAGACCCATAATGTCCCTAAATGTTTAACTCTAAATCTTTTTAGTCAATCGTCAATAACAAATACAAATCCTTGGTGGAGTTTTTATTGTAGGATTTATAATTGATTAGTGTTACCATTCAATAGTGCAATTTTATTATTCATTGAAGTAAACATGCTCATATGATTAACCCATTTGATGTTTCATTCTAGTACTCTAAATGTAAGTATTACACTCATCTTCAAATTGATTTCCATAAGTGTTAGACTATGCGAAAATCAACAGTGCATCAAATAGAAATTATAATTTGATTGATGACGATATGTACATTTGGAATAACTAAATCATGTACACTTACCCTATTTATATACTATTATTGAAAGATAAACCAAAAGAAAACTAACTAAGTGTATAACTAAGCCTTTTCAACTAATAAAAGGAGAGAAACTTTGGTTCAAGTGTTTAACATTCATTCCTCCTTAATCCTTTTTATTCCTTTAGTTGGCTCCTAGTTCTTCCTTACATTTTGTTTCTCCTCTCCTTTTCCTTTTTGTTTGTTCTATTCTATCCATGTGTTCCCAATTTCAAATGTAATCCTTTCTTTTCACCTTCAGCCTTTTAATAACTATACATCAACTTTCATTTGTTTATTAATTGTTCTTGCCCATAGATTGAGTACAAATGATCCCTTTATTTTCCTATGATTATGAAACCATATCCTCTTTAAAACACTCCTCATTTGCTTCCCCAGTACTTGTTAAGTCAGAATTTTGACATCTCGTATAAAGTAATTTTGATGATAAACAAAAGAAACAAAAGTGAATACAAA
>JANZXV010000007.1:7074939-7094079 GCA_027576455.1 Erythroxylum roigii
GGATAAAATCTCTGTGTTCAAAATCTTTTAACTTTCATTACTACTTACTTGTATTCTGAATTAAGCAATTGTTTAAAAAAGAGGGTAAAAATAAAAAGAATTCACAATTCAACCCCCCTTCTTGTGCATTGGTTATTATTTCACTAACTTGTGATTCACATCAGTACTATCCTTCACTTGTATTTACTAGACAAAGAAAAAACATAAACCTACTCCAACCAAAGTTACTCCTATATAACCCCTCAAAATTATCGAAGGCCTAAATCCTCTCCTTCTTAATTATGGTTATCCCTCACTCTTAAAACATGGCCAACCAACCATCCTCTTTTTCCTTGCACTCCATTCCTTTACTTCCTATTCTACTCCCAATGTATTTTGATCAAACTCTTGTCAATATGGTTGATTTGAGGAAAACCTAGATTGTTATTATTAACGATAATGTAGAGTAAAACAAAGTCCCATCTTCGACTTATTTCTAGTCGTCTAGAGAAAAAATAGTGTACTGGTTAAAATGCCATTAAAATTACATAAAATTACTAAAAAATTGAAAATTTTCCTCTTAGGTTTTTTCCTAGAAAAAAGGGTTACTTTTACTCATATGCAGAAGATGTCTTAATCCTCTAGAACATATTTGGGGCTTTGAAAAAGTCTCTTTTCTGAAAATGAAAATTTCTTGTTTAAATTAAATTATGTAGAAGTATTAGATCTTATGCTTGAATTAGGACTATAGCACTTCAATAGACGGCTAATGCTTATCAAAAGTTGGTAGTAACGTTTCAACCCTAGCCTAACAAAAATGAAAATAGCACTAGTTTGGGTTAAATTCCACAATGTCCCTTTAGAGTACTACTATATTGAGGGGTTGGGCTATATAGCAAGTGCAATGTGTAATTCTTTCTTTATGTGATGAATTAAAAAATGTATAGGATAACTTATGTAAGAATCTGCATACTAGATAAACCTTTTCTGGATCTCTGCATGCTATCCACTGATGATGAGGAGAAGAAGAAATTATTGGTTCATATAGCTCTTTCATATGTATGGAAGCCAAACGAGTTTAAAAAGGACCCAATGCATCTTGGATCCTTATGTTGAAGACATTTAGAGCATGATATTACCAAGAATTTATAAGAAATGTATAAAAAGAACACTCCATTAGTCATGGTAGGAAAGTATGGCAACATATCAACTAACCTATCCTAGTAGTTGATCCAACTGCTCCAACCTTTATAGGAATAGTGCAGGAAGAAATCCTAAGGCTAGTGGAAATAACCCTCATTTTGGATCAACTGAGGAAGTCCACCCCCATCTTCTAAACTTCTATAAAATTGATTCTTTAAATTCATTTTTTGACAAAATTCTGATCACATACCTTAAGAACTAGTTTTAAGTTTCATATAAGTGATTCCTTTAAGTTTTTTTTAATAAATTAAATATTTTTTACCTATTTAGTACATTGGTGTTAACCAGCGCAAGATCATAGGGAGTACAAAATAGCTAGAAGGAATAAACCACAGTTGGACCTCTTATTTAAGCCTCTTGAAACCTCACAAGTAGATGTTATCCACATTTCCTCTAGAATTGAAAAATAAATTTAATTTTTTTGAAGATCAAGTAAAAGATTGATATTTAAAGGTAAGTTACAAACATAACCTAGATAGAAGTCGTATGTGAGGGCTTTTTCATTATGATCCTAAGACTCACACTAGAAAGAAGAATGGATTAGCTAGGGATTCCTCCTAATTTACTCAGTACAATTGAAGACTCCCTAAACACATAACAAGAAAACTTCAAACCTAAATCCATGAAAAACATAAGGAAAAGAAATTATTGAATCAAGCCTCAAAATCTTGTTTTCCTTGTGTAAATAGTTAAATATTTTCTAGATTGTCTTCTTGTTTGGAATTTCATACTTAATCTTTAGTTTACTCTTTTGCTAGTTCAATAATGATTTATGTTTTATTTAAGCTGCTAATTGGGATCATGTTGGTTTATCTAGCTTTTGCTTCAACTTTTATATAACTAGCTTTTTCTTACATGACATACATTGTAACTTCATTTTACATGAACATCACCCTCTCATGTAGGTGCTTCAAAATCTCCGTTAACTCCTTCCATTGCAACTCATATGTCTAATTCGTCATCTAATAATATATTACAAGTTACACGGTGCACAAAACATATAAACATAGACATACCTTAGTTGATGATTCTGGTTTCTAATTCCCGTGCCAAAATTCCAAGGCACAATACATGTAAACCTTACAATCATTGCTAAATGTCGTCAAAACACAAGCATACTCAAAATGTTGGTCAATATATAAAATTCCACTTTATACCAATATATATACAGTTCAACATAGATTCTTTTTAACACCATCCTTCTTATGATTGGAGTCAGATATTGTAATGTCTTTTAATTCTATAAAGATGCAACAACTACTAGTGATCATTATGAAGTATGATGATGAAAAACTATGAACACAACTTTATTAAATGATATTATATTTTCAATAAACCATTTTTACATGTAAGAATTCTAATAAAATAGATATAATACACTTACGAAGCTAATCTTGTGTGCATCAATGCCATCATCCATGTTCCTCCTAATATATCTTGTATACTTCATAAGAACATACAAGAAATAAAAAAGGACAAGGATTTGTCCATATCTTAACCTAATAACTAGATTATGCCAGCCTAAAATCATAGTTCAACATGACATTCAAATCTTATACAATATTTTAAATCAGTAACTTCAAACTCACTCTTTAGTAATAAAATTGATGAGAAGCCACTCTCTAGTAATATGTGTTATAATGTTTAGTGATTTTTTTTTAAAATTTGAGCACTTAACTTTAAAGTTGCACACGTTTACAAAGCATTACTTGCCTTTTAGACACGCTGGTGCAATTTTACATGTTTTAATATGCACTAAAACTATAACTTCATCTACTATAAAATGAAAATTTTCCAATTGAGAGCAAGGTTAGTTTCAATGCATCGTTCCAAAATAAAAGCAAGATTCTCTAGGAATTGATCAAAGGAAGAACCATAAATGCTAAAATCATCTATAAATACCTCGATGATTTTCTTAACATACTAAGAGAAAATGCTCACCATACGTCTTTGGAAAGTGGTGGGTGCATTGCATATCCGAGTGACATTCTTCGGTAAGCAAATGTACCGAATGGGAAAGTGAAAGTGATCTGGTGCAATTGGGATCTAAAGATAACCTAAAAAGGAATCTAGAAAATAATAATACCCATAACCATCCAATCTTTCAAGCATTTTATCAATAAAGGGAAGGGGAAAATGGTCTTTACGAGTCACCAAGTTTAGTTTTCTATTGTCAATACAAACTCGCTACTCGGTTTGCTCTCGGGTGGGAACCAACTCACCTTCCTAATTAGTCAATACTGTGATTCCAAAATTCTTTGGAACCACCTGAACTGAACTTACCCACTTACTATCGAAGATTGGGTAAATGACCCCAACATCGAGAAGCTTCAACACTTCCTTCTTCATGACCTCCATCAATGGAGAATTCAACCTATGTTGAGCATGCTTTGTGGACTTGGTATCCTCCTCTAACAAAATACAATGCATGCATATACAAGGGTTTATTCCTTTGATGTCTGCAATTGTTCATAAGATGGCCTTCGTATGCTCTCTCAACATTCGAATCAGTTTGTCTTCTTGATCTAAAGTTAACATTATAGAAATAATGATTGGTAACCTCTGTTTATCTCTCAAATAAGTGTACTTCAGGTGGTTGGGTAATGGTTTCATCTTTACATCAGGTACTTTCATATCAGAAGGTAACAACCTCTAGTAAGAATCAAGTAATTGTATGGAAGCCACATCATCCATTTTGGGAGAGTTCTCCAATGATTCTAAGGTAGCTGTCATTTCAATCAACTTTTGTTCCAATTCAAAATCATTATTGACTCTTGCTTCTAGGTGTTTAGTCAAGACTATCTCTAATTGATCCTTCAACTCAATTTAAACATTTCCTGCACTAGAGGGTCAATCACATCAATGGAGAAAATGAAATGGCCATCCCAAGGATGTTTCATTGCATCAAAAATATTAAAATGAATGACTTCCCCATCAAATTCCACATGAGGGTGCCCTCATGAACATTTATCTTAGTCTGAGTCATGTTAAGAAACGACCCCTAAGAAAGATAGGTATTGGATTGTATGAAGTTTCATCATTCATATCATCTGCATAAAAGTTTGTAGAAAATACCAACTTATTCACTTGTGCTAAGACATCCTCAACTACACCGTCAGGATAAGTGTTAGTATGATTGGCTAATTGTATGATAACATTTGTCTCTTTTAAAGGGCCTAGATTTAAGGAAGCATAAATTGAACAAGAGTAACATTGATCTAAGCTCCTAAATCTAACATAGCTCTATCAATCACAATGTTACCAATTTTACATGGGATAGTGAACATACTTGGCTCTCGGCATTTTAGTGGTATCTTCTTCTTAAAAATTTTAGAAACATTCTCACCCATCATTACCTTCTCGTCACCTCTTAGCTTTCTTTTATTGGTACATAATTCCTTAAGGAATTTTGCATATCTCGGTACTTGATTGATTGCATCTAGCAAAGGTACGCTCACTTCCACCTTTTGAAAGTCTCTAATATCTCATTATCTTTTTCCTCTTTGTTCAGTTTTGCTAATCTGCTAGGAAAAGGTGGAGGATTAGTATTAACGATATTAGGGCTTTCGAAGTTTACCTTTGTACTAAATAAGATTTTTCTTCATTTTCTAACTCCTTCTCAATCTCTTCTTCATTTGCAATCCTCAGTGGGGTCCTCTTGGAAACCTCAAGCTGCTTTCCACTCCTCAAGGTTATAACACTGACATTCTTTGGGTTCACCTTGGGTTAAGCTAACAATTTTCCTCCACTTTGAGATTCTAAGCAGTTAATCGCCACCGCCATCTTATCCATTTGGCTTTCTAAGTTTTGGATGCTCGATTTTACTTTTTGCTGAAATTATAAAGTGTTAGTAGCAATAAACTTAACCAAGTCTTCCAAAGATGTACCTAATTTCGAGGAAGAGGCTTGAGGTCTTAATTAGAATTGCTACATTCCTTTTGGTCACTTTAAGAAGTAGTTCTGCTGCCTCTTTCCCTCGTAACTCAGGTTGGGATGGTTTATCCAACCTGGGTTATATGTCTGGGAATTCAGGTTGTACTGGTTAGGAAAATTCCCTCCCGCAGCATTGTTGTATTCTATTCTCCCCTCTTGTAAGGTCAAGCACCCATTAATCAGATGGCTTGTATTTGCACATGTGTCGCATGTCTTTACTTGTGTCTGTCCAACTGCAATTTGTCTAACTAAACATATTAGCTCATCTAAACGATGTTCAATGGATGAAGTACTTTACACGATGAACATCGTTATGAGTGCCAGATTATTGAGTGTTAGTAGCCATTCCCTCAATTAAAATATGAGCCTCTATAGGAGTCTTCTTATATAATGATCCATTGCTCACAGCATCTACCAAACTCCTTTCCATATGTAACAATCCCTCGTAGAAGTACTCGATAAGGAGTTGTGTTGATTTATGTCACATATTTCTTTTGTCATGCTTGCTGTCTTTGATGCCGAAAAATATTTTTCCAAAAAAAGCCTTTTCATCTCAATCTAAGTGTTCACACTTCTAGTAGGCAAATCAAATAACTAATCCTTTATAGCGTCTTTTATTGAGAATGAGAAACCCTCAACATGATCTACTCGTTTGTCACTCTTAGAGGTTTCATACTCATACATACCACATCAAGCTCTTTAAGATGCTTATAGGCATCCTCTTCTATAAGTCCATGAAAATTAGGTAACAAATGTATTAATCCAAACCTAAGTTCAAAATGAACATGTTTAGTAAAAGTTGGAAAAGTAATGCATAATGGCCTTTAGGTTAAGTCAGGTGCAGCCAATTCCCTTAATATTAGCAGATTAGCCATGGTTTCTTCAAATTAAAACTCCAAAATGTCCTTTCGATCTTCGGATCAAATTATACAGGTTCTCTGTAAGGAGATCTTGTCACTACTATACACCAAAACTAACAAACTTGTAAAGATTAAGAAATAATTAAAAGAAACATTTACAAACAAGAATATACACGCAACACCAACCAAAATCAAAAACAAAAATTAGAGCATCACATGCCATGCAACAACGCCAAAAATTAATAGTGCTTATCTAGTGCACCACAAAATAAACCTAACTCTGCATATTAAAAATTTGTAGTAATGATGAGCATGTATTGTATCCATAGGGAATGTATGTGTAACTTTTACAATGAAAATAATTGATGTTTAAGTTAAATAAGGTGGGTGGGGGGGTTTGGTTTAATGCAATTAAGGAAACAAAGTAAAATTAAACTAATGAAAACAAATTATAGAAAACAGTAAAAAGGGATGAAAGTGGTGAATATGTTAGAATCCAATCCTCGAATCAATCTTAGCCTACACACAATTAAACATATTTCATTGCTCCAATGTTTCCATGCCTCTCTTAGAACTATTATTCGTAGATTAATAATAAGTTCTGTTAATTCTAATTTTTCTTTAGGTCGTGTTTAATTAAAATAAGCTCTTTAATTAAACCTAACTATCGAAAAACCTAGAACAAGCTCTCTAAATTCAATTGGACAGTAGCGTTACGAATATGGAAAACAGACCAATCTAGGCAATAACCACACAAGTTTGGGTTATTCAACCTATGTTACATTGTTCCTAATGATTCACCGTGATTAATAGCTATAAACAAAACTAAAACACAACGATTACATATTGTATAAAAGATTCTAGCAATGGATTTTCATAAAAACAATCTAATGAACACATTCAAATCATCTTTACAATATCCAAATCGATAAACATAGAACAACAATAACAATCCATGAAGAGAGGGATTCAACATAAAACAATGAAAAGATATGCTTAACCATGATCATAGATGTCAATTTCACCTTCGAATTGGAATAGAGGAGCTTAGCACTCCATGGGTCTTGAAAGAGTAAGTTTTTTGCCCTTCTCGAAGTCCCAAATTGATTCTCATTCTTTTTGCTGTCTAAATTTTCTATTATATGAAAAATTAGGTTTCTGGGCATATAGAATAAGTCACAAAATGAGAGAATCATGAAGATACATAGTTGGATAAACAACCATGTGTTAACCATGTAAGTCCAAATGTGTCTTCCAATTGCATACATGTCCGTGTAAGTATATACACTGCCATATATCTCCCAAGTTTTGCTTAATTCTTCTTCTTCTTATGATTTCTAGTCCAATCCTCTTCCTAATCCATCTCTTTCTTATTCCACAAGGGTAATTGAGTTTAAACATCAAAATGTTAGCTTAAGGAATGTGCTCTTAAACATTTTAGCTTTTATGCTTCCAAATTGTACCTAAAATCAAATATAAACTAAAATGAGTATTTTAAGCATTTGATAACAATAATCACTTAGTGTTAAGAAGTGAGTGTATAAAAAATCAAGCACACATAAGGACATTCTCAATTTCGCTGACTAGAGTATGCATCTCAAAGTATCCTTTTTGCATGAGAAAACTGACATCATTGTTTCTTTCATTTATGCAAGCAACTTTTGGTTCCAAAGATTGGTATTATGGAATAATCTAATCAACTTTAGTAAAGTTTTAGATTTGCCTTAGTTAATATGTAGGGATTTCAACTCCACTCTTTATAGGTCGGAGAGTAAAGGAAATTGCAACTTTGTAGCTATTCGGAATATTTGAAGCAATATCTAGATAAATTGGGGGTGACAGACCTGAAGTATATAGGCTATAGGTTCATATGGTCAAATAAACAATCCTCACATTGGTTCATCTAAAAGAAACTTGATCGAGCATTGATGAATGCCAAATGGCTAGCACATTTCCCTAACAACAATGCTATATTTGAAGATCCTTTCTTTTCAGATCACAACCCATTAAAATTGAGAATCTATTTCAAAAGGTTTCTAGTTTCTACCCATTTAAATTTAACAACTATTTGGACAAAGGCCAAAGATCTAGGATATAATGATGCTTACAGGGAAGGTGCTAAATGTTCCGTTAGTGGAACCAAGCAATTTACAAGTGTACAAAAGTTGAAGGCAACCAAAAAAGGACTCAAACTGCTACATTCTTTAAAAGGATCCACAGATGAAACATTATTGAAAGCTAAGGATAATCTCTCTGAAATCTAGAAATTACTTTCACTTTCACCATATGATCCCTCACTCATTGCAAAAGAAAAATAAAACCTCTCAAGCTATTTGCTTTCTAACAGAAATCATAACTCCTTACTTCAGCAAAAAGCTATAGTGAATTGACTTAAAGATGGAGATAGAAGTTCAAAGTTCTTCTTCAACTTAATCCTAGATTGTAAAAAAAAAATTTCTCAATTACCAATAATGAGGGACAAATTGTTCAGAACCATATGGATATTCAAAATAAAGTTGCGAACTACTTCAACAATTTGCTTGGAACCCTAAATGTAGCATCAGTCTCTACTGCATATCTCTCGGCACTCAATATGAAGAAAATTAAGCAGGATGATAATGCATTGTTAACAAAAGTTGTGGAGGACAAGGAGATTGAGGAAGCAATATTCAATATGGTTGGCATGAAAGCCTCTGGTCTTGATGGATTAAATGGTTTCTTCTCCTAAAAATATTGGGACATCACGAATAGATTTGTCAAAAAAGCAGCGAAAGAGTTCTTCTCCAAAGGTATGATGCTCAAAGAAATCAATAAGATATTTATATGCTTAATGCCAAAAAGTTCTAATCCCTTAAGCTTTAATGAATTCAGACCCATTAATTGTACAAATTTTCTTTACAAAATCATCTCCAAGATTTTTGCATCAAGACTGAAAAAAGGTAATTACTCCACTCATAAGTGACAATCAGGGTGCCTTTATTTACAACAGAAAAATTGTGCAAGAGCTTTTTAAAGGTTATTTAAGAGCTAATTCAGCTCCCAATTACACTATCAAAGTCAACTTTCACAAGGCTTATGATAATGTTATTTGGAATTTTTTATGGAAGATGACGAAAGCTTATGGATTCCCACGAACTTACATCAATTGGACCCAAGAATGCATATCCACTGCGAGCTATTCAATTATAATAAATGGGAGCCTTTCAAAGTATTTCAAAGTTGGGAAAGAACTAAGGCAGGGGGATCCTCTTTCCCCTACCTCTTCATTATAAGCGTGGAAGTACTCAATTCTATGATCAAGCTTAAAGTGGACTTGAATGCAAGATTGAAATATCATTTGAAGTGTAAGAAAATTGGACTTACTAAGCTTGCATTTGCAGATGCCTTGTTTCTTTTTTAGAGTGCAAAATTGGAATCCATCCACAGCTATATGAAGTCTCTTCACAAATTCAAAGAAGTCTCTAGATTGTAGATCAACCTTAACAAAATTCAATTCATAATTTCAAAAGAATCTTCTCATATGACTTCATATATTGCTTCCATAACTGGGATCATCGAAAAAGCCTCATCTCTTTTATACTTGGGTCTACCTGTCTCAACAAAAAGACTCACCTTCCTTGAATGCAATCTTATTATAGAGAAAATTCAGAGATTTAGCTCCTAGGTGAATAAATTCCTATCTTTTGTAGGGAAACTGCAGCTCATAAAATCCATTCTCAACTCTCTGCACATACAGTAGCTCACACATTTTCCTTTCATAAAATGTTTCCAAGACAATTGAAAGAATCTTCAAAGACTTCTCATGGAACCATTCTAATGGTGCAAAAGAGGAAGGGGGACTAAGTGATTCTTCATTCCTATTTTCTCAAATGCAGAAACATATGGGAAAGTAGCAAGAAAGTATCCAACTCCTTTTCTCTATTCCAACTTCTCAAAATAAAAATCTTGTCCAAGATGACACGTCTTACTCCATTGGCAATGGGAAGCTAATATCCTTGTGATTTGACAACTGTTCTGGTCAAGGTGCTCTCATTAACTCCTCAAGTGTACTAAAGAATTCTATCAATCTCCTACTTCACATAAAAAATGGAATCGCTCATCAACGGGAGTAGCTGGCAATTCCCTGCAAGCTTTAGTCATTTGCAACCTCAATATTCTTCCAATCCTCTCAATTAAGATACCTTCTTCTGGCATAATGGACCTACTCATCATCTTTCTAATAAACTCATGAGAGACTATTTAAGGATGAAGAAACCAATGGTGGATTGGTATAAAATCATCTAGAAGAAAATCATGCCACCTAAAACCTTCTTTCTCTTATGGCCAACTATTCAGAACCAACTTAACACTGCATATAGAATTAGGTATTTAAACATTGATTCTTCTTGTCCTTTTTGTTCAGCAGAGGAAGAAACAAGAAATCACTTATTCTTCACGTGTGTGATCACCAAATGTATATGGGTAGCAGTTAAAATGTGTTGTATCTGGCCAATTCAAGCGAATACATTTTCCAGTGCTATTCAATGGCTTTATTCTTAAAGAAATCTCCCGAATTTGAAGCACATTGCAGTAATTAGCATGTGCATGCAAGCCATTTGGAAAGAAAGGAATGTTTGACGGTTTGAAGCTAAGCAGAAACCTATCTCACTTGTCATATATGAGATCATGGATAACATCAACAAACTTTTACTATTGGGAGGTGTAGTTAGAAGCTCCAAATTTTACTATATCTTAACTTGCCATGCACGTTAATTATATATTTTAAATAGGTAGCAATACTACAACCTTATGTGAAAAAGGGTACCCCTAAATATCTCTTATAACTTGTAATTCAATTCTCTTTTCATTTCAAAAAAAGGGTAGGAGTTAGAGAAAAATGGGAAAGAAAACATGAGATAGAAAAAAATGAATGTTAGGAGACACGAAACAAAAAATGAACAAGGAAAGAGAAAATTAATACAGAGGAATAAAATTAGTTGTAATTTGAAATGAAACAGATATAGATTTTAAATGAAATGAGATTGAATTTCTTATTTAGGTGGATATTTTCTTGCACTTAATCAATGTTAATATAATAATCTATTTTTTTTAAATTTTAAATAATTACAAATTTAATAGAATTTTATTAAAGGATTAATATGTTCTATTTTAAAGTGTTAAGAGTTAATAAAATCAAAGGCCCACTGGATAGGAACTAAATTGCATTTTCCAAAAAAACAAATTGCACCTTCGGCCCTTTACTTTTTAAACCATTAGACGTTATCTTCCCTCGAATCCAAATTCCTTTTGCGACTTCGATGGCTCTGTCAAAGCAAATCTTCCTCACCCATCTCAAAACCCTAGCTAAACCCCGTCCACCTCCCCCCATTATCTCCTCCCGTTTTCTGTCCTTCTCTTCCCCAGAAGAAGCTGCTGCAGAACGCCGCCGTCGGAAGCGACGTCTCCGCATCGAACCCCCTCTCTCTTCTGTCCATCGTACCCAACAACAACAATCTCCTAAACCCATCCAAAATCCCAACGCCCCTAAGCTCCCCGAACCCATTTCTTCACTCTCCGGAAACCGCCTCAACCTCCACAATCGCATCTTGACTCTAATCCGCGAGAACGACCTCGACGAGGCCGCACTCTTCACGCGCCACTCCATTTACTCCAATTGCCGCCCCACCATCTACACCGTCAACGCCGTGCTTAATGCCCAACTCCGCCAGTCGAAGTACGCCGACCTTCTCTCTCTTCATCGCTTTATTACTCAAGCTGGTGTCGCTCCAAATATTATTACCCACAATTTGATTTTCCAGACTTATCTTGATTGTCGTAAACCAGATACTGCTCTTGAACAGTACAAGCAGCTTATCAACGACGCTCCATTTAGTCCCTCTCCGACTACTTACCGGATTCTGATTAAAGGCTTAGTGGATAATGGGAAGCTCGATAAAGCGCTGGAACTGAAGGAGGAAATTGTAGGGATTAAAGGGTTTTCTCCAGACCCGCTTGTTTATCATTATTTGATGTTTGGGTGTGCGAAGAATTTGGATGGTGATGGGATTTTCAAGCTCTTTGAGGAATTGAAGGAGAAGATGGGTGGGGTTGTGAACGATGGTGTGGTTTATGGGGCTTTGATGAAGGGTTATTTTATCAGGGGAATGGAGAAAGAGGCTTTGGAGTGTTATGAGGAGGCTGTTGGGACGAATTCTAAGGTTAAGATGAGTCCTGTTGCTTACAATTCGTTGTTGGATGCTTTGTGTAAGAATGGGAAATTTGATGAGGCTTTGAAGTTGTTTGATAGGATGATGCAAGAGCATAGCCCACCGAGTCATTTGGCTGTGAATTTGGGTAGTTTTAATGTGATGGTTGATGGTTATTGTGCTCAGGGAATGTTCAAGGATGCAATTTCGGTTTTCAGGAGGATGGGAAATTATAGGTGTAATCCAGATTGCTTGTCCTTCAATAACTTGGTTGATCAGTTGTGTCAAAATGGAATGTTGGCCGACGCGGAGGAGGTTTATGGGGAGATGGAGGGTAAGGGAGTTAAACCAGATGAGTATACTTATGGTCTATTGATGGATGCATGTTTCAAAAATAATAGAGTTGATGATGGTGCTTCCTACTTTAAAAAGATGGTTGACTCAGGGTTAAGACCTAATTTAGCTGTTTACAATAGATTAGTTGATCAGCTGGTTAAGGTGGGAAAGATTGAGGAGGCAAAGTCGTTTTATAGTTTGATGGTGAAGAAACTGAAAATGGACGATGAGAGTTACAAATTTATGATGAAGTCATTGAGTGATGCTGGAAGGTTGGATGATGTGCTCAAAATGGCTGATGAATTGTTGGATGAGGAGGAGGTTGAGTTTAATGAGGAGTTGCAGGAGTTTGCCAGAGGAGAATTGAGCAAGGAAGGAAGGGAAGAGGAGTTGACAAAGCTTATGGAAGAGAAGGAGAGGCAAAAAGCTGAAGCCAAGGCTAAAGAGGCTGAGGAAGCAGAGGCTGCTAAGAGAAGAGCAAAAATTGCTATCTCTTCTTTACTTCCATCAAAGTTGTTTGGGAACAAGGATTCTGAGACAAACTCAGCAGAGCTTAATGAAAATCCTGTTGAGGCTGCTCCAGCGAATGATGATTCACAAGGAGGAAAGGAGGAGAGTGAGACTGGAGAGGAAGCCGTTGCTGCAGATACCTCAGTGAATTCAGAGCAGATGATCTGAAACTGCTAAAAGATAGCACTACATAGTAGCAGGTAACAACTTTTGTGTCATTGCCTTGTCGGAGGGAACATTGTTAGGTCTCTGGATGCTGAAAATGTCCGAATAACTAATTCTGTTTCGTGACTAAGTGCTTGTGTAATTGGGGTGCTAAAAATTGATGATTACCTATTGATGGTCACTGCTCTTTCGAATTATATTCCATGCTAAATTTGAGCACCGTGTAAATGTTTCATTCTGACTCTTGAGAATGATACGAGTCGCTATCCACTTTTTCTTTGAATTTTTTTAAAAATAAAATTAACAACTTGGAGAGCCAACAAAAGTTTCACAAACCCAAAGCGATTCCACCTTTTGATGGCAAATGAGTCGCTATCCACTTTTTTTTTTTTTAATCAAAGTTTTTTTTTTTGAAGATAAGTAAGATATCGTTCAGGGGCTCAAGGAAACACAAAACTGGTCCATTAACGAGAGGGCTCTAGGCTACAAGACATAGAAACTTAGTTACAACTGCTAATAGCTGTAGAAGAAACACGAGGAACTAGCAGTAGAATCACAGGAAGCTGAGTTAAAGTAGCCATGCCTGCCTAGTTTCAGAACTTAGATGATTATTTAAGCCTTTAATGAGCGCAAACATTCTTATCTTAACATCTTCCTCAGAAGCTTTTGTGGACTGGAGAAATGATTAGCAAATAATCTTTTTTCTCATTCTAGACATCGTAGACCAATACATCAAAAGCAAGCGTGAACGGTTATGTATCACCTTTCAAGCACTGTAGTAGGTTCAAAGTCCAAGTGATAATATTATACCACTTGTTAAGGTGGCAATACAGATCAAATGTGCTAATTGTTTTGCTCTAAAGACAAAGGAAAAGCGACAACTAAAGAATAGATGATTCAAGTCATCTAGAGCTTAAGACCAGGGAAGCAACACCTGTCAAAGATGGAGAATTTTAAGGAATCTTCGATACCTCTCTCTAGCAATGACTGCAAGGTTGAATGCATTAGAGGGGATAAGAGAGGAGTCCCAAAAAAGCCTGCTCCAATCGCATATGAGGAGAGGACTATTGAGAAGACTCTTTATAGGAAAGTTACTAAATCCTGGGATAAGGAGTTAGGGGAAGAAGGAAACAAGTTTACCATGAACACAAAGGATTTTCTAGATAACAAGTAGGTCGACGGGCCACTGTTTGGCCAATTATTTTTACCATCCTTTACCTTGTGCTTAATGGAGAGTCGAATAGTGTCCCTTGTAACTGGAATTTGCCTTCAGGGCCAAGAAACAATACCATTAACTTGAACATTCCAAATGCTTTTCTTTTTCAAAAAGTAGTGGTACAACCACCTTACCCAGAATGCTTTATCCACACATAGTTGCCAAAGTCTTTTAATTAAATGGACTTTACTAATTAGTTTGATGGAGCAACATTTCTTACGTAAGCAAACGTCTGACCTTTTCACCTTTGGAATGAGGAACCATTATAAAGGAAGTCTCTAAGAAGTTTGTGTATTGTTTTTAAGATCTCCTTAGGAAGGACCAGGTGGGAGCACCACTGTTGATGGAGATTAGACAAGATGGAAATAACGAGCTGCAATATGTCAACAAATGAAAGAGATTTATTAGTCCTATTATTCAGGCTTTTATATAACATTCCCTATACGGAATCTACAACCATCCACGTACATAGCAACCAAATTCCTGTACATGCATTCAAAGTATACAGTTCTATTTAATGCTATACATATACATATTACAAAACTCTCCGATGCTTAACATTACCATTTAACAGTAGTAATACATCTTTACATTTACATGGTAATCCCAAAGAAAATATATAATATCCTTTTTTATTACATGTGGAATCACCTGTGACTAGAAACAAATTCCAAAAGTATTTTTTTCTTCCATCTGTTAGCTTTGGTTCCTGCAGATATTTCCTATACCTCACTCCTATAACTTGGACCTACACGGATTAACATCCGTGCTAAGCTTGAAAGTTTAGTGGAGAAAACACTTCGTTTGGATGAGTTCTCACAGCAGTCATCCGGCAAGCACACACATTCAAAAATATCACAACTCATATACCCATAAATTCACATTCATGAACCAAACATAGATATTCAATGTCATGTAAATAATGATGACATACTTAAGCAAAGTACATAATGCAACTGTGCTTCAACATATTATCCATATGTCAAAAATGTGTATTTATAAGCCAAATATTGATATTCAATGCTCATTGATACAAATTATCAATATAATTGCACATCATCACAATCAAAAATGCTCATTAATATCAAGTATTGATGTTGTCATGCTATATTTCTTATTTATGACTGTTAAGTTTCCTTTCTATATTAAGCATGTACATTTTCTGTGAGTGTAGATAACGGGAGATATGGATATTCGAAGATATCAAACTGTGGATAATCGAAGGTATCGAATTGTGGATATCTGAAGATATCAAACTGTAGATACCCTAAGGTATCAAATTGTGGACACTGGTGGTGTCAAACTATAGCAGTTGCACTGTCTAGAAATACCTATCTATTCACCACCAAGACAATAGAGTAGGTATTGTAACATTTCCTTTAGCAATTTGCCAATTTCATAATTCATAAATTGACAAATCATATGATGATGCATGTCAAGTCATAAAATCTGTATTTGCGTTCATACATGCAAGTCATAACTTACCACCATTAAAAAGGTATCAAAATCACATTTTTCTAATCATAATATACATATATGAATGATAAATATGCATACAATCATTTATGTACGTGTAAATTTTCTTTACTATGCACTATACTCAATCTTAAATTCCAATGCTCAATCAACCAATTCATATAAGGTAAGTCCTATTTCATTTATATTTAGGTGTTTGAAAAGTTTCATACACATTGAAAAGGTTCGGATAAGATTTGGTAAAAATTAGACATGAAAACAAACTTAAAATAGTGCAATTTGGGCTAAGCCTACGGTGGGTCTAAAAATAGACAAACAATCAGTCCATAAGCAAATCACATGACAGACTCCACTTGCCCCTTAATATGCATATAGAAAAATTTCAAATTAGGTTTTAGGTCTTCTAAAAATTTGTTCCCCTATGTCTCTAGTTTCTATAGAGCTAACAATCAAACCATTTGAACTTCCTAATCATGAGATATAGACCAAATATCACAAGCTACTCCAAACAAGGGCAACATCGGGTTACCATTTTCGATCTCAATTTTCCATGTCATAAAGTCATAATTAAGTCAAAGTATCTTCAAGAGACTTTTCTCCATCCCCTTTTTGTAATTTTAACATTCCTAATTCAACATTGATTTCTATTATTTTAAGATCCATCTTTGATACATTACCATCATAAGAACTCCCCATTCTAGAGTGTCCAAAGTCTAGATTTGGTCAATCTACAAAATTACGCCTTTGTTTTTTTTTTTAAAAAGAAATAATCGGTAATGTGAACATACAAATTCATAAGAAAAGGGAAATTATATATTTCCTGAAAAGTGTAATTATTGTAATAATAAGAATAGCATAAGATTTTAGAGAATGAGTGGTAAATGTCTTTTTGGGTATATTCCTTATGATGATTAGTTTCCAATAAGGAATATACAAAGAAGTAAACATTTCCAGCACTTACTTCAAGCTAGGAATTTCAATTACAAATGGTTGGGAATTTTTCCATTTATTGGAATGCATAATGAAAATTTAGTGGTTCTTTACTAAGAACTTGAGAGCGGAAGGGATAAGAATGGTATAAAACAAAAGATCACTTAAATTGAATGCTAAGATAGGCCGGAGATAAAAGGAAATTTATGAAAAAAAAAGTTCAACAAATAATGGTGGGAAACTTAAAATGCATCAAAGGTAAAATTTTATTCTTCAATTTAGTGAAGTAGTAAGTCACTTAAAACTCATTTCAATTTAAATTTGATTAGAAAAAGATGGGAAAATGAAAATTAATTAAATAAAATGTATAAAAATGCCCTTGTTTAAAATCATATTTTAAAGCCTAGCAAGGTTATTAATAAGTTTGTGTAGTTAGTCATATGATGGGATGCATGAGAAATCACATAGTGTGTTGTCAGTCATGTTATAGTAAATATGATTAATCATAAGATCGTGTTCTTAAGCATATAAATGCACTCTTCCAAATAGTTAATATGAGATTGTCATGACTGAATACAAAAAAATATCATGATCAATGCATACAATACCATAACTTGATACATTCAATACCATGCCTTTATAGATTTGACATTAGATATGAGTATCCTATAGTATGCATTTATAAATATTTAAATGTTATGTGTCCATTTTTTTGAAAAAAAGGAAATATATTAAAAGCATAGGCCAATATGCTTAATATATTGTGAATCTTATTTCCAAAAACTTTGAGAAGTTGTGGTTAGTACTCTATTAATGTAAATGACTAGTAGTACATAAATGAAAATTAAGTGTCCCACCTCCATTCAATTATAGGACATTTGGTTGTCCCAAAACATTGAGTCATTCTAATAACGAAGTTAAGTTGTCCCAAAATATTGAGTCATTCTAATTATGAAGTTAAGTATAAATGTAATTGCAACATAAAATGTTTTCATTCTTAAATACCTGTATAAACCTACAAAATATACCCTATATAACAAAACCGTTTTATGTAATTTTAATGTCTAATTTTTTATACCATGAATTTTTTTGGTATCACTATATGATTTCAAGTAGTTGGTTTTAATTTAAGCATGAATATTATGTCTATCATAAAGTCATCTAGAAAGAACAAAAGATATACCCTAAGTAAGGACATCACGTCTATAAAGAAACAAAAGGTCAAAGTTATCATCATTAGAGAAAATGGACATAGCGCATCACTAAATAAGGATGATTAATGTAGGCCTATAAAAAAGTAAGTGGCATACTTAAATTTTTTGTGATCAACCATTTAAGGTTATGAAGCATTTATGGATGACAACATTTTAGTTTATGATTACATTTTATGCTTGACTTCTTTATTGGAATGACTTAATGTTTTATAATGCGTAAATGTATTATACTCAAATGCAAGTGGGACATACCATTTATGTACTACTTGTCATTTTACATTAGTAAAGTAGTGGCCACAACTTTTGAATTTTTTTTACATATTAAGATACACAACAAATTAACCATGTTCAACCATACATTCAAGCATTATAATTTAGTTGTTATAAAAAATTATATAGGTAAAATTTAATATTTAAAAATGTATTTCATAGGAAATTGACATTTAATGTAGAATTTGTAGAGGCGTGGTATTGAATGTATGGAGTTGTGTTATCATATTTATTGAGACGTGGTATTGAATATACCTAAATATGGTATTCTTATATTAAAATTAAGGTATTACCTTTTTAGGAATAAAAATATATTCCTTTAAATGGAGTTGTATGTACAAAAAGGTTGAACTATCTTCGAAATAATCACATCATGTGAAAAAAGAAAACCTTAACCAATCAAGACCTCCTTTAAAGCCAAGCTTGACATTAATGCATTAAACTATATGATTCCCCACTTATTGCAAACATTGGAACTAATTTTGTGAATTTTTTTATATAAGCTAAATTGCAATCTGATTGAGTCTAACATGAATGCAGTGACGTCATCCTCCTTTTAGCATTAATCGTTGAAAACTCTGTTGCTTCTTTCTACCTTGTTGATAGTGACTAGATATGATGAAGCTATATCAATTATCCATCTATCTCCTTATTACATAATATACACCAGTTTGGAAAGTATAGGTACTTTCCTAATTAACTCAAAGTGGGGAGCTTGAATTTGAAAGTTGTCTATAATGAGTATACTGTAGGAAAATCCCGGGAGGTACATCAATTGTACCAGCAGCGGAAAACAAAAATTTTTGTTACCGGGACCTTCCCGAAGCCAGGATCCAGGTGTCGGTATGAAGACTCAAACCTAA
>JANZXV010000007.1:7123715-7135350 GCA_027576455.1 Erythroxylum roigii
TTTATCCATTAAACACCCAAACAAGTTTTCGTTTCTTTTAAGAAAAAAACAGAAACCAAAAATAGGAAACAGAAATCAAAAATAACAACAGAAAAACGGAAGTGGAACCAAACGGCCCCTAAGTATCTTAGAAGAGGACAGGAAGAGGATCGTTGGGCTGTCAGTGGCACTGGCACATCCTAAACTTGTGCAGATAATTATGGGTTCCTTATTATTATATATCTATATAAAAGGGTAATTTCCAGCATGTGAACCATATGGGTTCCTTATTATTATATAAAAGGACAAATTCCAGCATGTGAACCACACTGTTTTTATGCTAACTGGTACTAATCAGTCAACCATGTGGTTTGAATTAGAAATTATTAAGAAAAAAAACTAGATTTTTTGTTAAAATTGTAAGTAATTAAAAACTAAATGTAAAATCTGTAGAAGCATTCAATGTGGTTAGGAAGTTCAGATTTGTAAACCTACATTTTGTTTAAGTAATGTAAATAATTAATGATTATAATATAAAACTACCAAGTTTTTTTTTATGAAATAGAGAAACTCCCTTTCGTTATCCTTCATACGTGTATTAAGTAAATTTTCAGATTGACGCAATAGTCTGTAAATTATTTTAACTGGGTACTCTGCACTAGGTAAGTCATGTACGATAAGTTCGATCGAGAGAGTGTAGGTAGGAGAATTTGATCACAGAATCTTTTGACCCATGTCTCCCATTCCATCAACTCGACCTTTCCATCATAATAAATCCAATTTATTTAAAGTTGGTAATTTGCCAGAAATCCAATCATACCTAACTTAAATAATTTTATTCTTATAAATATATAAATGTCAACATTTAGTGAAAATTTAGAAAAGTTTAATAGTATGCAATCTTACTTCTAAATAATAGAGATAATGCGGTATGGCGAATCTTATAAATATATAAATGTTGATATGATATATTGAAAAGTTGGGGGTGTAGATTGTGTTGCCAAATTAGATAAATAATTTATCTAAATAAATAACATATTATTACATACATAAAGCCACGAGTTCAAATCATCTGTCTAATATTATGGTGTTGTATTGTGTCCAATAAATCTCAGCCATTTATTTATGTGAAGCTCGCATGGAACCCGCGTGGGTCCCACAAAATAAATGGCTGAGATTCTATAAAACATAATAAGACAGAGTAAAACTGGACAGAGAATCTAGTTTCTAAATCCTCTGTCTAATATTATGGTATTTTATTGTGTTCAATAAATCTCAGTCATTTATTTATGTGAGGCTCACATGAAACCCGCGTAAGTCCTACAAAATAAATGGCTGAGATTCTATAAAATATAATAAGACAGAGTAAAACTGGACAAAATATCTGGTCTCTAAAGCCACCCCTCTCTCTCTCTCTCTCTATAACCGTTCTTCTCTTCTCGCTGTCCCTTCACAAACATTCCGAGTCTGATCCCAACGCCGATGCTACGCTAAAATAAACTGATTTGTGTCGCATTATATTTCAATTCTCTAGTTCTATTATTATTTAAGTCACTCCAAAATCATTATCTTTTAATGGCGGAGCTAAAACTTCACTCGCAAGCATTACACCGCCAGCCTGACTCTTACACTTCTTCCTTCTCCGATTAACGCCCTGTCCAGAAATGGACCCAAATTCACAACCATCTCCGCCTCCTCGTCCGCCCCCACTCTCCGTCGACTGTTCCTTTCGTAACAGTTGCACCGCCATTTGCGGCGATGGTGGCACGTCTACCAATTCTGTTAGGGCAAGCATTGCGGAGAGAAGAGCCGTGAAGTTCGGGTTCAACGCCCCGAGAATCAGCACGGCTCGGTTCAGGACCACCAGCCCCCTGGCTTCACCGTCGTCCACGGCGGTACGATCACCGTGTATTACCATTCCCCCTGGGATTAGCCCCACTGCGCTTCTCGATTCTCCGATCATGCTGCCCAATTCTCAGGTACCGTACTTGTTTAGTTTTGTATCCTATATGTGCAAGTGTGTTTGGATACTGTTAAAATTGGTTGTGGCTCATGAAAAATGTTGTTTATGTACGGCGCTTATTTTTTCACATAACAAAAGCTTTGACTGATCTATTTATGTGGGTAAATAATTTATTTTATGTGTTTAGTTTTTATAGTGTCAAAAAACACAAGCATGTTTTTTCTGACTACACTTTCTATTTCAACTGCACTCGTCATTATGAACTGAATCACAATCTACTCCTTTCACTTGTGCAACTACGACCCAAATTTCAGTAGGTAGATTTTGAGCAATGTTTATGTTTTTATCATTTTCTCAATGTTGCAGACCTCATCTATCATTTAGTAGACCGAAGAATTTACAACTGGATTCATATTCATACTACACTAGCTACTTATTGTTCTTCTGCTTCCTCGATTTTTTGTTAGTATTATCTTCGATAATTTTTATCCTGAAAAACTCCAGGGTTATTATTTGGTGCTAAGACTTTCACAAAACAAAGCTTGGATATCTTGGCATCTCGCTATCTAAAGCAGTCCAAAGAACTTTAACTTTAGACTTCGTACTTCAATTTTTTGCCTACATTTCCTTTTCCCTTCAGGTATAAAAAACCAAATACTACAACTCCCATTATCAATTACAGCTCCCATTATCGTTAATCTTGGTACCCAAATGGATTAATTAATTGAAGAAACTAAGTTTATCTCAAGAAATATACTGTTATGTATAGAAGGTTGTGATAGGAATGCTTGTCTAATTATTTGGGAGCATTCTTCTGCATTCTTTAATCATTTGTACCAAATTTGTGTTCATTTTTTATTTTACTGAGGAAGACTTTCAGCAGAAAAGTTATACTCTGTCGTTACAGACACAATTTACAGGTTTAATACCCAAGGAAATAGAAAGCTGAATCATAGAGCAATGGTGACATAGGCGAAATGATTGGTTCAGTCTTACTTAATAGTGATTTAGCACTTAGGAGGGTTGGCACATAAAAGAGTCCCCTTCTTACCGAGGTTAGGTTTAACTTTCTATTTCAACTTTTATTCTGGTACATAAAGAAGATGATCGACAAGGGTGCCTATGCTTCTTACTTTGACATGCTATTTCACTTGGCCGTACTTTTACTTGTATCATGATTTGCTTAACATGTGTGTACAAAATACACATTTAACATGATTGTAAGACTTACCTATTGTGTAAGATCTCTTCTTACTTCTTTTCATTTGTGGTTCACAACATATTTGATACTTGTCCTACTCCTTTGTTTCAACATATTAGGCCTTTGAAAGCGACATTATGACTTCTTTCTTATTCTTTTTATGATTATCTTCTTTTCTTGCCTCAGCTCTCACCAACAACTGGAACCTTTTCATTGTCCCAAGTCAACAATTATGAAAGTTCAATTCCTAATGAAGCCTCTCAAGCAAATGGAGACAAGAAGAATGATGGAGGTTCATCCTTCACATTCAATCCTCATGGAAATCCTAATTACTTTCCAAGTTTTTCTAACTCCAATGATCAGGTACTAGCCAACGTTTATTGATGTGGGTGGTGACTTTTTATGCTATTCATTGTTTTTATTTTATTTTATTTCATATTGAATGCATTATCAGAAATCCCTTCCCCCCAGTACCTAACAAAGGAAGAAAAAGAGTCAACATATAAGAAAGGAGAGAAGGCCTGAATAATGCATTTGTTTGTCTATTTGTCTAATTTTGTGCACCTGTATGCGTTTGGGGTTTTATTGAGGACTATTTTTATAGTGTAGAGAAGGGGAAATAAAACTAACATACATAATAAATTGTTAGAGAATAGAAAAAAGAGGAATGTCATGGAGCCAAATATTGCCAACATGTAAACTTTGCAAAAGAGCTATGGGAGTACGTGAGACTTTTATTTTCTATTAATGTTATTCATATATATGATTATCTATGGAATTGTTCAAGTGTGAGTAGGGAGAGAAGAAAAACACTGAATATTTTTTCAGAAATAAAGAATCTATTTGTAAAACATTTAGCAACTCAATTGATAACAATAAATAAGGATCAACTTATGGGGGAAAGAGAAGACTTATTCGTGATGAGATACTTGGCTAGCTTAAGACCAAAATATAAACCAATTCGGGTCCAGATACTCGGTGGCACTAAACTCCCTTAACTCACTGAGATATATTCACGAATATCTCGATCCTTGAAGGGACCAATACAAGAAAGTGGTGATAGTCTACTCTAGTTGTTCACAATAGTGGAATAGGTAATGGATGCTGAAGTAACTGTGGTTGTCATGGTCGTCGTGGAGGAAGGGGTAAAGCAAGCCAAAGGAAATGTGACCATTGACTATTGTTGGGACTTACACTCAGAGTTACACCCAAAGTCTTCTCAATCTGCTAATATTGTGGAAGCTTTTGGTGGTTCTACCTCAAAAAGTGGAAACAAGGTAGTTTTAAAGAGGAATATGCAGCTTTTATCCAGTATCAAGCGGCCAAGCACGAAACCACACCATTTACGTCGTTTGCTCACCTAGGTAGTCACATAGCTTGTACATCATCCTCTATTAAACCCTAGGTTATAGATTCAGGAGACACTAATCATATTGTAGGTAAACCAAATTCTTTTGATCAAATTACCCCATGTACCAGACTTAGACCAACTAACTGTTGCTAATGGTTCCACTACTAGTATAAGTGGGGTTGGCACACATTTTCTTTTCCTTCGATGATGTTACAACAACATTATATATTCCAAAACTTTTGTTCAACTTAATGTGTCTTAGTAAACTAACCAAATCACTGAATTGTTCTATTTCTTTTTTTCCTCATTTTGTTGTTATCTAGGATTTGAAGACAAAGAAGATGATTGGAGGAGGGCGTGAATTTGGAGATCTCTACTATTTGGCAGTTGTTCAACCACTTACTTAGTTGTTACTTCACCCCTCCAAATCCATAGTCGCCTTAGTCATCCATCCATCCAAAAATTTTAAAAAAATGATTCTTAATTTGAATTCAAATCTTCATTTAGATTGTGAATCTTGTCAACTTAGGAAACATCATCGTGTTGCTTTTTCATCTAAAGTTAATAATAGAGCATAAAGTTCTTTTATGTTAGGTCATTATGATGTTTGGGACTTATATCGTGCTTGCTCGGAACTTGGTTTTCGTTACTTTGTTGTTTTTGTTGATAATTGGTCTAGAATAACTTGGTTATATCTAATAAAAGAATGTTTTGAATTGTTATCTATTTTCCAATTCTTTTGCTCTAAAATTAAGACTCAATTTGGTTGTCTTATTCATATCCTTAGAAGTAATAATACCAAAGGATATTTTTCTGAATCCTTTAATACTTACACCAAAAATTGTGGTATAATTTACCATCTTCTTGCTCTGACACACCACAACAAAATGATGTTGCTAAAAGAAAAATCAGACATGTCATAGAAATTGCTTGAACCTTACTAATTGAGATGAAGTTTTTAAAGGAGTTTTAGAGTGATGTTATCCTCACTATTTGCTATCTTATTAACAGAATGTCATCAACCACTCTCAAAGGTCAGATCCCTCATATCCTTATATTTCCTAATACCCCTTTGATTCCTCTTTCGTCTCGTATCTTTGGACGTGTCTGTTTTGTCCATCAATTCTATCTAGGAGTTGACAAATTATCTCCACGAGCCATCAGGTGTATCCTCCTCTATTACTCGAGGTCATAAAAAGGTTATCGTTGTTCAGCCCCTCACTTAAAAGATTCTTTGTGTGCGCAGATGTGACATTATTTAAGAACACTGCATACTTTTTTGAGAGTTAAGATGCCAAAAGCTTCCATCATTGTTTATCCTCTCTTTTTGACAACTCCTTAAATAATTCACTAAAAAGTTCAAAAAATTTGCTTATAGATTCCAATCCTTCTTATCTTCATCAGTTGTCTCGATCACATTTGCAGATTTATTCCCAACGACCTCATCGATGGTAGATGACCATCTGGATGAGCCCTCTCCTTAATTTGTCTCCAGATTCAGAAAACAATGACCTCGACTGGCCTATTGTCTTAAGGAAAGATAAAAGATCTTGTAACAATTATCCGATTTCTAATTTTGTTTCTTATAACCATGCGTCCCCCTTCTTTAGTTCCTTTTTATCAAACCTAGATTTTGTGTCTATCCCTAAGAGTATAATAGTTGTTATACAAAACCCTGGGTGGAAACAAGCTATGTAAGAGGAAATAGATGCTTTATGGTCAAATGACACCTAGAAGCTTGTTACTCCTCTTGATGCCTCAGTTGTTGGTTGTTTATAGGTATATACGATTAAGACTCCTACTTATGGATCTATCGAACGACTCAAGACTCGTCTTGTTGCTAAAGGATACACACATGTCTATGGTATTGATTATTCTAAAACCTTTTCTCTTGTGGCAAAAACGGCACCAATTTGTATTTTTATCTCCTTAGCCACAACTTATTTCTAGCCTCTCTACCAACTTGACATGAAAAATGCATTCCTGTATGGTGATCTAGAAGAAACAATCTATATAGAGTGCTCAAAGAGAGTTTGAGAAAATGTGCATATTGAAGAAATCTTTATATAGTTTAAAACAATCTCCTAGAGTAGGGTTTCAACAGTTTAGTTTAGTTGTGAAGAAATTTCGACTCTAAGTAGTTTGGAGTAGACCATTCGATGTTCTGGTAATTGTCTATTGCTTGTGTATGGAGTAGATATTGTTATTACTAGTGATGATCAAAATAAAGTTCACAAATGGAATGAATTCCTACAACAACAATTCCAAATAAAAGACCTTGGTCTATTGAAGTATTTTTTGGAAATCGAAGTTGCAAGATCTAGATGGCATTTGTCTGTCCTAATGCAAATATGTTCTTGATCTCCTAGAAGAAGTTGGCTTGTTGGGATGTAAACCGATGGATTCTCCAATGGATCCCAACATCAAACTTGATGCAGACCAAGGAGAACTCTTAAAAGATCCAGGAAATTATAAGAGAATGATTGGAAAATTAAGCTATCTTATAGTTACTAAGCCTTACATTTCATTTAGTACAAGTGTGGAGAGTCAATTTATGCAATTCCCTCAAACCAACCATTAGAATGTAGCTATTCGAATCTTGAAATACCTCAAGCACAATCCTGGCAAAGGAGTCTTATATAAGTACCATTGACATTATTCAGTTCAAGCCTATAGTAATGCTAATCAGGCTAGTTATAGGATTGATTGATGATCTAATACAGGATATTGCATGTTTGTTGGTGGCAATCTGATTTTAAGGAAAAGCAAGAAGCAAATAGTGGTTTCTTGTTCAAGTGCATGATCAGAATATAGAGCCATCACATATACAATTCGAGAACTTGTCTGAGTCAAACATATGTTGCAAGAACTTGGATTTCAAAAAACCTCAACCTATGGAGCTAATGTGTGATAATTGAGCAACCATTTACATTGCTTCTAATCTAGTTTTTCATGAAAGGGCAAAGCATATTAAGGTAGACTCTCACTTTATCAAAGAGAAGGTGCAACAAAATGTGATAAAAACCACTCATGTAAAATTTGAGGACCAGTTGGCTGATCTATTCACCAGGTCTTTGGTTGGAAGTTGTGTAACACAACTATGTAATAAGCTTGGAGCTTATGATATATATGCTCCAGCTTGAGGGGGAAGTGTTAAAAGTTATGATTTGATTAAGAGAGTTTTTGGGTTTATGATTGTGATTTGATTGAGAGGTTTTAGGGATTATAATTGTAACTTACCTTATATGAATAAGATAATCTAGTATATAAAGGGAGTGGGAGCTGCTAATTTCTACAGGCTCTTACAATCCCCCTTCTCAATTCATATCGATTCTATAAATAGGTCAACTAGTAAGTCGTTTTGAGATAATTTGAGGGGTTCAACTAAGGAAGCTTATTGATTTAGTTCCTTTACCACAAACAACAAGAGTTAGTGTTGAAGTTGAAGGTTTTGCACAACTTATAAGGGATATTTTTGATATGGTATGGTAAAAGATAATAACAAGCAACTTGACTTATAAAGAACATGTTGATTAACATCGTCGATTAATGGAATTCAATGAAGGAGATGTTTTGAAATTATCAAGTTGCATGTGAAGTAGCCTTATCATTAATGATGCGGATATAGGGGTATGATGGTGCACAATCTCTTATTGCAGTTGTGAGGTTTAATTTGGTGGGAAGAGTGAAGGTTAAGGTGACAACAAGGGCTGAAATTTAATTTATGTTAGATTTCCCTATTAGGTAGGAAATAATAGTAAGATACTTTATTTGTAATTATCTTATCTTAGTTGTTTAAGAATTAAAAACTTATTTAAGAATATAGAATTCTTATCAAAATTGTATTCAATTTTATTTTGGATATTTTAGTTATGAACTGTTTACTACTAGAATAAAGGTTGACATTAACAGGTTGATATAAAATTTTGTGCTGAATGGTTAGTTGACATCAATTCTAGGGTCTCTGTGACCAACAAATCTTGGCTTCTAATTACACTATCCATGTTAACGGTGGATTTGTGATTTGTAATTTAAGAAATATTTTGTAATATAGCATGGTGGGTGCATTACCACTGTAAATATTGGATCTTCTCATTAGTGTTACATGTTCTCTTTTACAATACATTGTCCACTGATGCCTGAATGGCACATCATTTTGACTCTTAGTGGGGTTGGAATCTAGAACCACGAAACTGAATGTTCGTTGCTTCATATTAATTTTTTGGTTCAAGACTATCCTTACACGTGATATTTGAAGGTTTTGTTTCAATGGCCCAGCTGTATGAATCTTTCAATGACCCTTTATACAAAGTTTGGTCTCTGGTCCTTTTATCTCACACGTTCATGTTGAAATTTGTGCACACGACTCTCTTAGAGATTTTGGTAATTGGAGTAGGACAATAGTATTGCTTATTTGATCCAGTCGTAGATAGTCTTAATGCCTTTGCCATGCAGTCAATGTTTAGACCTTTTCCTTTGTTTTTTTTTTTTTTTGCATAGTTACATGTCACTATTATCATTTACAGGGAAATAATGTAGATTGTAAAGCCCTTGTCCTGGTGAAACCATCAATGGGTTTTGAATTTTCAGCAGAGCTTTCACATGAAGCTATAAAGAGCTGCATTAAGGACTCAATGCCTGATGTGAAAGCTTTAAGCAACACAGCTGCATCAACTGATTTCTGTGACATTCAAATCAGTGGGTCCGATGCTCCTAGCAGTCAGAACTCTCTGCAAGCAGAACCTTTTTCAGGGAATCATCATCCTCTGCAAGAACAGAATGGGACCTACACTGCAATAGGAACCGGACGAACTTCAGAAGATGGATACAATTGGAGAAAGTATGGGCAGAAGCAAGTGAAAGGTAGTGAATATCCAAGAAGTTATTATAAGTGTACGCATCCAAATTGTCAGGTAAAGAAAAAGATAGAGCGCTCTCATGATGGTCAAATTACAGAAATCATCTATAAAGGTGCTCATAATCACCCTAAACCCCAGCCTAGTCGCCGGGCACAGCTTGGATCAGCTTCTTGGTCTGATGAGATGCCAGAGATGGATGAGGGTGGTGAAGCCTGTTTAAAAGTCGAAGGTGGATCAGTTTGGAAAAATATGCAGCCAGGGTCCAAGGACATTAAAGTTGGTTATGATTTGAGGGCTGATGTTCTGGAGAGAACAGTGTCAACATCAGTTGTTACTGAGCTTTCGGATCCATTGTCAACCACTCAAGGTAAATCTATGGGAACATTTGAGTCTGCAGAAACTCCAGAACTTTCTTCCACACTTGCTAGTCATGATGATGATGATGATGATGATAATGATGATGAGGCTACTCAGGGAACCATGCCAATTGGAGTTAATGCCGATGATGATGAATCAGAAACAAAAAGAAGGTACCCCACTATATCTGGTGGTGAGCACGTATTGACATATACGAGTCTGTACTTAAGTCTGGTAGACTTTATCTTTACAGGAAAACAGACACATGCTTGGTTGAAACAAATTTAGCATCAAGGGCTGTCCGTGAACCTAGAGTTGTTGTCCAAATTGAGAGTGAAGTGGATATACTTGATGATGGGTATCGCTGGAGGAAGTACGGACAAAAAGTCGTCAAGGGAAACCCAAACCCTAGGTATTGATATTTCATTTTGTCAATGGTTGTGGGCTGCTTTACTTTTTCTGTTAAAAGTGATTTCATGATCTCTCTGGTAAGGATTCTTGTATAGTTCCCTGTACTTCTCCGGTGATTACTGGGACAAAGTTTTAAAATGTGTTTCATTATCTGGATTAACAAATTGGTGGTTTCAGCGTGTCTATGTGCTATAATTGTTCAATTTTCCATTGGTTTATATCAGTCTGCCAGCCTTTGGAATACATTTTCCTTTTTCTTAATTAATTATGATAATATATGGTATTGACAATGATAAGATACGTGAATTTAAAGGCTTCTTTTCCTTGTATTTGTATGATAGGAGCTATTACAAATGCACAAGTGCTGGATGTTTAGTGAGGAAGCACGTGGAGAGAGCCTCCCACAATCTCAAATATGTAATCACAACATATGAAGGGAAACACAATCATGAAGTGCCTGCCGCCAGAAACAGCAGCCATGTCAATGCTAGTGGTTCTAATTTGTCTCAGGCTATTGCTAGTGCTCAGCCTGCCCTGACAATGACCAGAAACACCAACGGGCCAAAAACTGAAACACAGATTCAACGTTTTACTCTGGGTTTCGAAAGGAAACAAGAACTAAGCAAGGAGTGTTTGAGACCTTTAGTTGGAAATTTGAGCAATGAAATGAAGCTTGGGCCTTCCTCATTTTACCCCATGAAGTGCCCTTCCATCCAACATACCATGCCATATGGTGCCTTTGGGATCAACACCAGTCATGGTGCAAGCCCTTTCGCTGGTTCTATCACCTCACTTGTTCCAGATTTCCCTATTTCGGTTCCATCCAGTCTACAGACAACTGCAAATCTTTCCTTGGCTGGGGTAACTTTCGGTAATAACAAACTGGGTGGTGAGATTAGACCTTTCTTTACGGGGAAGCAGTTGATTAGACCTAAACAAGAGCAGAGGGATGATAATCCTTACAATGCTGGTCCATGCATCATCGAGCGTGTAAACGCATCATCTTCATCGGTATATAACGGTAGTATCATGGGAAATTTTCCATCTTAAAACAGTTTTGACTGTTACAGTAGGGTTCCGAGAAAAGTGAAATCTTGCTTTTCATTATAATTTCCTGCTGCAATAATTTATTCTATACATCTATAACTCATTGGAACTTTAAGGCAAGGTAGGTGAATGCCTGATTTTGAAATGATCAAGCAATAGATCTTTTGTTTACAAATGTATGCTATAAGTCTTTTTCTTTTTAGGTATTTTTGTTTTCTATGTTTTCCTTTTAAATAAAAATAAGAACTTGTTTGACTGTTAATATTAATATAGCTAATTATTATTACAAATAATAATTACACATTAGATAAAACTTAAAGGTAAGTTATTTTAATTTCCTATATAATGTTTATTAATAAATTTTGTATATAAAATAATATTCATTTTATATGTTTTTAATTATTAGAACAAAATTTTATTTAAATTAAATATAATTATTTATTTATAATTTTATTTAAATAATATAA
>JANZXV010000007.1:7135450-7164056 GCA_027576455.1 Erythroxylum roigii
AAATAACAAAAAATAACTTAACCTTAAGTTATAAATAATATACAACATATTAAAAATATTTGATAATTGGTAATGTTCACATTTTAAATTTTTTTATTATACACTAGATTATTGCAATACCTTTATTTAAATACCTTAATAATTTCATTATATAATATGCTAAGTTTTAATTAGAAAGCACTTGTCATATAAATTATTCAAATATATTATGTATAGCTTCATTCTATTTTTACTAGTCTTGATGATTTTAAATGAAAACTAAAAAGGATAAATCTTATGAATTAATTGTATGAAAAATAATATTTTTAGAATATAATGATCAAAGAGTAATTGATAATGTGATCATAATAATAATATTTAAATTATGCTTAAATTCTTCTTATTTATAGTTTCATAAATAATGGATATTAATAGAATGACAAAACTAACACTGTTTATATTTCTTTCTTACGAGGCAATTTAACTCAACTCACTTTATTTCTGAGTTTCCTTTTTATTTTCTCCTTAGCTATTGGAGGAAACATTTTGCTTTGATATGGATAAAATGCATGTGCATGTGAGAATGAGCTTTCTACTTCTTCTTTAATATTCCCTTTCCAAACTCTTACTACAAAAAAACTAGCTATTAATGTGGGGTTGACTTCTTGAAAAGAAAAAATAAGTTCTTTTTCTTTTTCATGAGGTTTTTAGTCTCTTCTAATCCTCTCTATTATATATGATGTTTTTTTTCTTATTCACTTCATTATAATTGATTATAAGGTTAAACCTTTTATTGTAAAAGTTCAAAGATCATTTTAAAATAGAAGATGGAAAATGATTCTAATATATCTAAACTCTTTTAAAACATGAAAATAGTACCTAAAATTTAAAAAATTCATTTATTGATTTGTGATTGATGTGGGCAAAACATAGAAGTAAAATTTAAGTATCTCTATGACAATTTTTGGACCATTAAATCTAAGTGATGGAATTGTACAAGTGTTGGTGAGCCTTGATCAATGCTTGACATAAAGTTGACATGTAGATAACAGATAAGCAAATAAACTAAATTCATGTGAGTAGGCAAGCAAAATATAAGATATCAATGAAATTAAGAAAAGTAGGAAAGAGTTAATATATGTTTATATACGTTGGAAAAAAAACCATAGGTAGTAAGCGAGATTCAAATGTGAGACTAAAGATAATCGATGTCATACTAAGTCCGAAGGTTTGTGAAGGACTTGACTTTGACGAGGTAGTAAGAAGGTATGAAATCTTTAAGTTTTATTACGTTAGTAGCCCGATTGTTGCCTAAATTAGTTATAGAATAATATGATTATACACATCAGTGTAATTAGATGGAGTATACACCAAGAAGTTTTTGGATGGCTAACCAAAGACTTATTAAGACACTTTTTGATCGATAGGCAATGATATGACAATATATGGCAAGAATATGGAATAGTGAGCTTAGAAAATCGAAGCAATTCTCATATAGTGGGAAAGTGGTCTAATGATGTGGCAAGAGGGTGGGACATGTTTGAAGACCATGTTCTTCATTTTTCTTTTTTGGGTGTTAGTAACCTAAATTGTGTAACTCCTTATTAACTAGGTGGAATTAGTAAATGTGACAATTTCCCACAAACTTAGAACTAGTAGTGAAAGATGATGGTTTATCTTGGTCACTAAATTCCTATAGCCTATATAAAGTTATCATGCTTAGCTCATTTGCTATTCCTTAGACAGCTAAACAATTTTTATAGAGAGTTTGAGAGCTTTCTAAAAACCTTTCATTGAGAGCTTCAAGTAGGAAGGTCTTGAGTGATTGTTTTGTAAAGAATTTCAAGTTAGAAGTTTCTCAAGTCCTTTATATTATTTATTATAAGAATAGATCAATGGAAAGTCAGATTTGTCTTATCTATCTCTTGTTAATTTATTTTTGTTTTGATTATACAAACACTTGTATATTGAGAGTGAGTAAAACACTTAACACTAATGTTTATGAGGTGCTTGAAAACTAAATGAGTTATTGGTTAGTGATTATGAAAAAAGGTTAAGTTAGGGTTTGACAGACTTAAACTTAACTATTGCATAAAGATTGACAATTTGTTAATTTTACTACATCTTGAAAATTTTCCCATAATAGTAACCATCAAAATCATAAGACTTTTGGCTAGGAAGAGAGAGGGAAAATGGATGTGATAGAGGTAATAAGTATGTTTTTTTAATAAGTTGAGTTTATGAGGAAGCTTTTTGTTTGTATAGAGCATTAGCTAGATGAAGTTGCTAATATGTTCTCTTATTCAAAGTATATTTTTTATCCTTCTCCTATAAATTAGGAACAATTTTAGCTTAATATATGAATATCTTTGGCTTGTTTCAATGTCAACTGTTACTTAGCATATTTAACAACTTATTTTTTATTTTAGGATTATTCTCTTAATGTGTACTTATATTGTTATTTTACAATATTGTTGGATAGAATCCTCAATTTTTTTCTTATATTAGAATCCTATATTATGTTAGTTGACAAAAGTAAATTGTGATGATATTGGAAATTTTTTGTATACCTTGCCTTAAAGAGCTCTAGTGCTCAAGTTTTCATATTTGATATCTCAAGAAAATGCACTTAGCTTAGGAAGATTATACAATGTGCAATATATTAACGTATTGTTTTCATGGTCTACTTATAAATACAGGGCTTTTGGGTTTGAACTAGAGTTAAGTTATACTAGTCTTTACAATGATACCATTATTGTTTTAGCCAACTCTGATTGACTACTTTCATCCCTTAAGCTATTCTTTCATTAACATAACAAAGGCTTATGGCTTTCGATATTTTAGTGCATGCCTTTGCTAATAATTTATCATTTTATCTAAGATCTTTCTCAAGCATTTATAAATTATCATCACCATTTTTGCTTTCATACTTTAATCATATTTTCATTTACCACTTTCAATTTAATACTTGATAATTTAATAAAGCTTATCTAAATTGTCTATTTGGATGACCATTAAAAAGCTAATGATAAGCTTGACTTGTGGGTTTTAACTTTTCCTTTCAACATGGGCTCTTATTATTAAGTTTTGTGATTTTAATCATATAAAAATATTCTTTGCCAATTATTAAGTTTTGTGATTTGATCAGATAAAAATATTCTTTGTTAAGGACAAATGACTCAGTTTAAAGTTTACAAATTGATTTTGTAACAACAATAATTGCCTAGTTTTTTTTAAGAGAGAATAATAGGACTTTTTATATATGTATAAAGATACAAGATTATGAAAACTTAGAGGCTATATTATTGATGTAACTAGCCATGCATGTTTCATTATAATAATATGAATCATTATTTTTTGAAATACAGTTATGTTTTTATATCTTTAATGATTGCAAATTATTTACTTCACTTAAGATATATTTGTGCTATGTATACAATGTTTGATATTAATTTCTAACATTCCAATATATAGACTACTGGACTAAGTTTCTCCTCCTTTGACTTGTTCATTGTCTCTTATAAATTAGGGTCGTTACTAGCTTAAATAATAAATGGTTCTCTTAGTGCATTAAGGAGAGATTTAAAGGAGGTTTGTCATTTACTTAGATAAATTTAATTTGTTTGACATTTAAGTCTCTTATTGTTATTGTTATTGTCATTATTGTTGTTGTTGTTTTTGTTATATGTGGAACAATTGATGACGTTATTTTGTTCTTTTGTCTTGACACGATGAGAAGTCTATTTTTTTAATTTTGCTATAGGTTTGCTATGGTGCAATTAGAGAGATAATACTTAAATAAGTTTCATAATGAAACTATTTGGTATTACTCCATTATATACATGTAATTAGGGAAGTATGTTTAGTATTGTGATTCACCTTTATATTTTTTTGGTTCATAATATGTGCACTACTTTAGAAGTTAGAAGTAATTCTTTAATACATGAAAAGATGGTGGATGATGTGATAATCGAGTGCAACATTTTCCAAAACCATATTCTCTATGATCTTAGAGGAGTTATGAGAATAAAGGTGATAACTTTCCACTCGTGAGGTAGAGTTATTGGAAGAAGTGTACAACCCTCACTACTAAATAGGTTAGTAGTAAAAGTGGATGATTTTAATTACTTGGTTCCCAGGTTCTTATAAACCTATATAAATGAATTATATATTGTTCAATTAAAATGGGTAATTTATTTAATCTTCTACTTAAAGAAAGTTTGAGAGCTTTATGAAAGTCCAATTGTAAAGAGCTTTAAATAGAGAGTTCTTGAGTGTCCATGGTAGAGAGTTTCAAATACAATGTTTCTCGATTTTGCTTTTTATTATCTTTATAGATAACAATAAAAGGTTAGTTTGTTGTATCTCTCTCTTATTTTCTTTAGTAGATTGAGCTATGCATATATTTATGCGATTGAGCGTGAAGGAAACAACAAAATATAAGTAAACATGCAGCATGCAAAAACTAAAAGAGGTGTTATTTGATTATCACAAAGGAAGGCTTAGATAGGATTTGGAAAACTCAAGTTGTTTTCCATACGGTAACTTTGACTACTTTGTTCTCATTTCGTAGTACTTAAAAAAAGTCCCACAAAATATGGTATCAGAGTTAGTGAGTAGTTCTTCATTGTCTAAAAAATGATTAGCGAAAGCAACATTGTGAAGAGGACTGCCAAATTAAAGGTAATCATTAGTTTTATAACCCCAATAGATGATGGAATGGTTCCTTTCTTAGAATAACTTAAATATTTAGTCTAAGATTTTCTAGAGACAAAGAGACCATTCAAAGAACAACTAAAATATTTTTTACACTTAAACATATCGAGCAAAACTAAAGTCTAATTAGAGATAACTTTAGTGAAGGTGTAAGAGCCATACTGAGTATCAAAAATTTTCAAACACTTTTAGTGGGAAACAAAAAAATACTTTACACTACAAAGATTTATGATTCATAACGTGTCAATCATGAGTATATACATAGTGGATGATGCAAAGATATGGTAGAAAAAAAGAATTTTCAAAGATGTCAATATGAGTAAACCTCTCATTGACAATTAGGAAAAAATAACGAAGGAGCTAAGAAATCAATTCCTTCCCAATAATACTTCATGACTTATGAAGGAAACCTTAAATGATTGACGCAAGATTGTATAATTCTTTTTATTAGACTCCTTACACTACAAATCACATTAACTTAGATGTTGAAAAATATAAAAGATGTTATATACTTCCTTGTTATTGATAACAATGTATGGAAAACTAGAAAAGTGACTAAGTTCATCTTATAACCATAAATGAATTGTGAAGTTAATGAGAAAAGATTTCACAAATAGTAAGAATTTGTGTCATCGTACCATTACAAGATTTGCAACTAATTTCTTCACTTAATTATTTTGTTCAAATGAAAAAGTAACTAAGACAAATAATACAAGTGATAAGTGAGTTGTATCTTAGTATATCATGTCTAATATTGGAATGGAGTTATGATTATAGTTAAAGATGGTCCCAAAGCTAGCTTATCGTTCTAGTTTGTGAGCCCTTTATGAGAGTACTTTGTCTAGGTAATAGTGATGAGAATAATTAATTACTTTTATGTTGATATAAAGAAGGTGAAGAAAGCTATCAAGGTTAGTCTAAAAAAATCACTAATATGTGTTGGGGCATTTTTAAATTTAAGTGTCTATTTAAGCCAAATTTCACGAAAGAAAGAGAAATTTAATAAGAGAATGATATTATCACAATAATTGTTTCATATAAGATAATACAAAATCTATTTAGTACATAACAGATTCATACAATGATGCATACGGTGATTTTAGGATACCCATTATAGTACGCCAAAGAAACAAAATTAATTTAAGTATATATTTATTCATTTTTGTTACTTGTTTAAGATTAATCTTCACTTTATTTTGTTTACAATATTACTTTTATTGTCGTATAGTTACGTAATATGATCAATTTAGAAGTAGTATTCTAGAATTGTAAAAGTTTTCAATTCAAATTCTTAGTCAAAGGAATTGAAGCACATTTGAATTTATTCATTCTAAAATAAATAAATAAATTGGACTACAAGATATTAAATGATTTGATACTTGTTTGATATAACATGAAACTTAAAAAAAAAGTAATGTTATTTTCATTATTTAGTTGAATATAATTTTTTAATAATTTAATTTATTTGTTTACTAGAACTTTTAGTAAAATAAGTAATCATATAGATCCAATTCATCTTAATCATATTAATCTTGTAACGGATTGGACTTCTGAGAAACTAAGTTTTATAAATGAGAGTGACTTAGAAAATAATCTTAGATGGGAAAGTATAATTCGATACAATGAGCTTAAATAACGCTGATGATGAGATTCCCTTTGTTGATGAGAACTTATACCAAATGAAAATTTCCAATGTGATTTGAGTGAATATATTATGGAATGAAGTTTTAGGCTTTTCTTTTTCTTTTTCTTTTTAATTTCACTTGTATTTAATATATATGTTAAATTCTGTATATGAAATATAAATATAAAACGTTTAATTGTAAGTGTTTTTGTTTCAATTACATTTCCACTTTACTATGATCCTCAGCACAAACTTTGATTGCTCTGCTTGTTGGTTTATGGACTTATATTATTCTTATTATCTAATATTTTGATTAATCAATTATAATATTTTAAACACTTTGCATTATTATTAGTTTTATATTTTTATGATAATTAAACAATCTTTTTAATTATTAATATGAAAAATATGTGACTAGTAAATATTAATAGAAATAATGACATAGATGTTATATTAAATTTCTATTATTATGATTTTAAAAATGTAGAACACAATATATTGAATTACTATTTTATAATTTTATAAAATTTAACGACTATTTTATAATTAAAAAAATTATCTAAAATAGTATTGACTGATATAGATATCATATCGTATCAAAACCAAATATAATTTGAATGATACAAAGTCGTTGGATCTTGTGAATAGTGAGCAAAATGATTTATAAATGGAAAAAAGCGCATCATTTAAAGGGATCTTGGAAGGCTTTGGCTGTTTTTGAGTGATGGAAGCGAGAAATATTAGGCCATCAAGGATAACTTCAATTCAAAATGGATTTCACGAAAACTCTGAATTTATACAAAATTTTGAACTTGCTCAGATTAGGGATTCTAGAGTAGCCTTTGATGAGTAGTTGTACCAGACACTAGTCACATAAAAGAGATAATGGGCATTAGATATAGGAGATGGGTACTAATGAAGGGTAGAGGTGGTTGTTCCCGTTCTTGTGTGCTACCCTGTGTTCGAGAGTCGAGACCATCTATCCATCCATTAAATGTTAATGAATGGATGGATAGTATCGGACACAGGATGGTACACAGAAACGAGAAACAGTTGAGACCATCTATCTATTTATTAAATGTTAATAGATGGATGAATAGTCTCGAACACAGGGTGACACACGGAGACGGAAATACGAGAATTGATCCCACTAATAAATGCCTCAAGGATAACTGATTTTTCCCAACACTTTTGATGCCGCAGTCAGAAGTGAGATGTCCTTGGTCTTCGATTAAGTTAAGCCACACTGGTTCTTGGCATTCATTTGGCAGTTGGCAGCTTCATCAAGCCATATCAAGTTGTTATGTTGTTGCTTCAGAATAAAATTGCCTTGCCTTTGGTGAGGCCAGTTTTATCCGAGCGTGTGTGTGTTACGTATTGATTCAAACCAATTTTTGTCTTACTATGATCTTTTTCTTCTGGCGTCTTTGTTTCATCCATCTGATTTTTCTTCATCTCAAAGGCCCTTACTGTCAGCACCAGAACACTATGAATGATGACAGAAAGCCACAATTAAGCCATACCTCACCTCTCCAGGGCTTAAAAGAAAGTCTGACAGAGAAGGACGAGAGATTTTAGCTGAGGCCCCTTTTAGCTGAGGCCCCTTTTCTTATATTTGGGCGAAAGCATCCAAAGCCACATATCACACACAATGTCCTTTCCCTGTTGCTTTTGGGTTCCATGATTCACTAACAGAATCCAATACTGTAAATAAACAGGAACGCTTGTAATCCGTTACTTCTTTCTTGTTCATCCCTTGATGTTCAAAACTCATGTAAAACTTGGGTGCAGATTGTTAAGTCCGGACTTTGTAGTTATCATACCCCTTTTTGTAGAAAGTAGAAACAAGGGACAACAACATTGCCATTTCACAACACATATTAGTACACTTACATGATAGTATGAACAACTCTTACGACATTTTGTTCAGAAACACCTTATATACAGCTCTGAACTCCTCTTACGACATTTTGCTCAGAACCACCTTATATACAGCTCTACTTCAGCCATTATGGTCCAGTTTGAGGAAGTTATTACATTAAATAACGGTTCAACTACTTACTATTTGGCGCTCTGTTTTATTATCAATAGTCATTTTCCTTTCTGCTGCATCTATTTCCCAGGCTTACAGTGCTGCTCTCTTCCATTACTTGATCGGATATTTTAACATTTAATGTCTACTTCATCAATCCTCCCAAATTAGTAATAGTTATTGCCTTCTCGACACATCAGGTTCTTCAGTCTTGGCAAACCTTCCTCGGATCCTTGGCTGACTGTCTGCCAAGGCCTTCCTACAAGCATACTAAGACAAAAAGAAATAATAAGCAAATTTCTACAAGGGAATTTTGAAACATAAAACATAAATATATGAGATTTGAATTTATAATTGTGCGTTAGAATGAATATGACTTGAAATTTTATGGAATTTGTTAACTTACCTTAATTTTCCTGCCAAAATTCCTTTTTGTCTTCTTATTCCTATACCTTGAAAGCTTTTCCATGCGATCTTCAGAAATGCAGTTGCCAATGACTAATGGACGGTCAAGGGCAGGGTGAATACGGCTTATACTACCATTACCAAGAGTCTGTCATAGAAATTCAGTATCAATGACTCAAGCCTCATCTGGTGGAAATGGCCAGAAGCATCTAAAGAATTCTCAGTCCATAGACTTCCTTACATAGCCAGTTCATGCTTGATGCTGTATTGCATACCAAGGATCCACTAGAATCTGGTGGTTTATGCCAGACAAATGATAAAGAGAAATTAAAACTGAAAAGAGAAGTAATAGATTTTGATTCTATAAGAAGCGGACATGTAGTTGTGTCCTAGTATGCATTTGGAAGAGGCCGCACAAATTCGTTCTTGGTAAGGAAGTAGGAAGGTATTTGCTTGTCTTTTCAAGGATCGCAAAGGGGTATTGCAGCCTAGGACGACATATAGGACACCCTACGAGATATGGTCATGATAACAATTCATATAGGGCATGCTAGGATGTCATATAGGACACCATATACGAGATATGGCCATGATAACAGTTCATATAGGACATATTATAGAAGACATTATTGTGGAGATTTTGATTATATTGAGAGGTTTTGTTATCTTAAAAAGGAGACCTGAAAGCAAACCCAAAAATGTGTGGGTTGAGAAAACCTTCAAGACTAACACCCAAGGACTTGTGCATACTTGGGTACATGAATTGGTTTTATAAGTAAACAAGGGCAAGCGTCAGAAGCGGTTTAAGGATAGTGCTTGCTCAAGATACATGACGGCAGATGCAATAAAACTCATCACGCATGAAGAAGAAAGATACAGTCATACAGGACATATGATATTTTGGAAACGATGTCAAGGGTAAGGTAATTAACATTGGAAAAGTTGGTCAGAATAGAAGTGTTATGACTGGTGTCACCAGAGGGAAATACAAGGTTCATCTTAACAGAAAGTCATATTCGCATGTGCCATGAGTTGATGATAACAGAAGTTCAAAACTTCTAAAGTTAATCACAGCAACTCTCCAGTCACATATCAAGGTAAATGCATAACATCTAGTATTGTTCTAAGCATCTGAATAAAGTAAATGGTTCATGAAATTGATTCCTTGACAGATATAATTCTACAGCTCTACACCAGAGGTAGAAGTAAACAAGTGGGGAAGAAAAGCGGATAGGTCAGACATGTCTGGAAATGATAGAAGAGGGACATACAAGAGGGGAAAATGAACTGACCTTTATGTCTCCTTCACTGAATGCTCTACGCATGCCATAAACATTTTCGAAGTCCATTCCAGTAAAATCCATAAAACTTGGCTTCAATGCAGCACTATTCATCCACTCCATTGAACTTAAAGATCCTGAGCTAACACTTTTTGACAGTGATAGATCAGGAAGTACCTTGGTTTCCAGAATCTGGTTTTCATCAGTCTTAATAATGGGAATTTTGATATCCAGAACCTCTGACAGTGAAGCTCCTGTTGCTGCTTGTTCCATGAGGTCCTTCTTGCACTCATAGAAAACCTCACTTAGAAGCTGCTCAGTCTGGATTGATTCAATATCTGACACCTTCAGTCCTTGTGGGGTGATGACTTCTTCCCCACAGGACATTATTGAGATGGCTGCAGCGATAGGATCAAGGCCCATAACTGGTTCTTCAATGATGGGTTCTGGTGCTTTGAATAGATCTCCTTCTACTCCCAGGTCATATTCTGCTATCGTGGAGGTCTGAATGTAGATCATCTCCATCAGATAAGATAAACCAAGAAAGAAACTGTTGCGTATTGATTTACGATACTGTAACCAAAACTTGAAACATTGACAACATTTATATGAAAAGCATCCATTTGCATACATATCTGGAACAGGAGAGTGGAACTTGCAACACAAAGTTGCAGATGAGAAAAATGACGAGTTAGTGACTTTAAATGTGGCGTTTCAGAATGAAACGTTAATTACACCTTAGAGTCAGAGTGTTACACATACCTCAATTTCTCAAACAAGAAGCTTAATTTGAATTCCCAGATAAACTTCTCAAGACATTTTATTTGTTGAAACTTCTTTCATTACTTGACTTGAGGCATCTATAGATTTACTTATTTCACAAAAAAGTGCAGTGCGAAGTATTATTCACCAACTCCATGTCAATAATTAGAAGCATTTGCAAAGAAAAGAAACACTTTCCAACTTCAAGCACTTCTGGAAAACTTATAGTGATGAAGAGGCATCTTTGATGGATTCCTGCACTACTAGAAGTTGGCCAAAATTCAGATTCGATGCATGTCAAAATGAACTAAGATCGATGTAGTTGAAAAAGGATCCCAAAATTTGTCTCTTCATCCAATCAAAATCTATAAATATTGGAATAAATGAAACTTATCTAAAAGAAATACCAAAGAAGCAATGCACCCAATGTTGTTCAGAACTCACAACTGGGGGTAAAAAATTTTACGAGTTAAAATGAAGATGCAAAAAGAATTAAATCAGGAATACAAAAGAAAGCTAGCTGCTCAAATTTTCCCTGAAAATAAAAAGAAGACCAAAAAAAAAAGGACACAGAATAGACTATAAAAACGAATTTAAAGCCTTTTCAAATGGCCAAACACCTGCTAGAGACAAACCCAGTTTGATAGAAGCACACATGAAAACAGCTCTTCCTTAGATTCCTTTTCTCCAAGTTTAGTTGCTCACACCTCATAGAGAGTCAGAAAGAGAGGGGTGGACATCACTTTTTTCTTTAAAGCTTACGCGTCAAAAGATCAAAGTAGAAACAAGGGGAAAACAAGAGTGAAAACAAAAGGAGGAGGACAAGTTCTTACTTTAGCTCTCTGTAAATGGGTTAAACATAAAAGGAAAAGAAGAAAAAAGAAAACAAGAGAGGTTTATGGACATGGAACTTGGAACCGTGAAATCACTTTCCTATTATGCATTATGCTCTTGCTTTTCTTTTCTAGATCCACATAGGTAAAGAGAACACTCACTGTTTCCTTTTTGGACCACTTATGTACCAAGAGAAAGCCGAGAGAGAACAAATGGAACTGATCTTCAGTTAAAAATTACAGACCCAGTCCTCCAAATACATGAAGGTACCAAAAAATTTAGTCTTTTCCTCCACTTTCTCTGCAACCACGCAGAGGAACAGAGAAGCAAAGCAAAACAAGGACTTAACTTTCTCAAGGAATCAAAAACTTGCAAGACGAGAAATTGAACTTGCCAACAAAAAGTTCACTCCCAGACAACAATAAGAAAGCGATTTAAGTTACGGTTTCACACTTTTAGACAGTTCATTTTCCTAGAAACCAAACAGAGAACAAGCCTCAATAGAACCCAAGTCAATTTTGAAGGCAAAACCCAAACGCAAGGTCAAGGGAATAGATTGGAACAAGATCAGCACAAGGGAAAAGTGAAGGGAGTGTCTACCAATGAGGCAGTGACCTTCTGGTAGTTGCAGTACTCTTCAAGTTGCTGAATATCTTGAGAGAAATTCTGCACGCAAGGAAACAACAATCCAGTCTCTGCGTACATTTCTCTTACTGCTGCAGTCACTCCTTAAATATTAAAACAAAAACAGGGAAGCCTTCTGATTGCAGAAAAGGGAAGAAACCAGCTCTTCAGAGAAAACGGAACAGAGTAAGAGGAAGCAGAGCACACTGGAGTCGAGTAGAGCAAAGCAACTAGTAGAATGTGTGTATGTAATGTGTTGTGTCAGTAATAAATTGGTCAGTTTTTGTAGATAGACTTTATGAAGTTACGGAATTTATACATAAAAATAAGGAAGAGAAGAGGGCTTTTGTTTTGTTGTTTTTAGTAGGGATAGAGAGAGAAACAAAATGGGTGATGTGACGTCACATATTAGGTTTTGTGAGAAAAAGGACAGCAATCATACTATATATTACTATGTTGTCCCACGAGCACTTTGTCCTTTTACTTGTTCTATAATTTAATAATTTTCGCTTTGAAAATTGTTTAGGATATATTATTATTATTATTGTTATTACAAAATTGAACAGATGAAAATGGATGTTTGTGGGCTAACCGGTGCTCGTCATCACCGCATCAACATTCAGTCCATCCCCACCACGCGCCCTTTTTATCTCGCGTGTTTTCACTCCATTTTAAATCGCCGCTTGTATCAAATATTTTTTAATATTATATTTAATGATATTTTAGTAACAATCGGTCAATTTATATTTTTGAAAGTCAGGTCTTGAAAATAGAGACACACCTATCCTTGTGTGCCCTCTGACCAAGGTTTGCCTGTGTAATATCTCAATATTTAAGAATTATATAAAAATATTTTTAAGAATAATTTTGTCATTAAATTTAGATTGTGACAATGCTTTAAAATATAAAGTTTAAATTAAAACGTTTAAAAACATTAAAATACATGAGAATTTAACATATTTAGCCTTTATTTATACAACAATATCTGTAAATTTGACTACATTAAAGATAAATACTTATAACCAATGAAATTTGAGAAAAAATTCATAAATTTTAGAATTTTGTCATGTAGATTTGACATATAAATTCAAGTTTTATTTAATAATTATGTGAGAGATGTTAATAGCATATAAATAAGATTTTTATGTTTGAAAAGAACTAGAAAGGAGAAGAAATGTCTTGTATTATTATTCCTGCATCTGATTTATCTCTAAGAAATATACAACAATTATGACATTATAAAATTATTTGTTGAAATGAATTTTTTTTGAATGTTTATCTTTTTTCTTAACAACAAAAATATTGTTCTTATAAATAAGGGGTTGTATATTTCATTTTTAACCCATATGAATAAGATTGATAAAAACATGTCATTATTCTAAATATAAATCCAATTAAGCAAGTTATTGTTAGACCCTTAAGTTGAAATGATAAAATCTTATGAATGTTAATGGGCTTTGGCTAATACTTGACATAAAGGTTGACGTTAAGATAAAATATTGATAAGGGAACAAGTTGAAGCCATGTGAGTAGGTAAGCAAAATGTGAGATGTTGATAAAATCTCTAGAGCAAGTGATGAGAGTGAGCATACATTGGTGCTTATTGGTAGAAATCTTTGATAGTAGTAGCCACTCACGACCGTGCGAGCCATGCACTATCATGAGAGGCCAATGCACGAGTGTGAGAGGTCATGCATGACCGTGAGAGGCTATGCACGCCTGTGAGACACTACCACCTCACTCAGGAAACCCTACGTTTTTAATATAAAAGCATCATTTTTGTGACAGTAGAGACATGAATGTTTTGGCGTTTTCGACTAGGAAAAGAGTGAAGCTTCAGGAGAAAATGAGGAGAAGGGGAAAAGCTCCATCCATTTGGAGACCCATGGAGGGCTAGCATCCCAACGCCATTTCAGAGGTGACATTGACACCAACGACCCAATTAAGCTTTTCTTCCATTATTTTTGTTGTTCTTTCTCTCTTTAGGAATTGTTTAGGTTATCCTATGCGTATAGATTTGGGTTTTGTGTATAAATGATCAAATTCTCTTTATCATTCGATTGTTTGTGTATGAACCTATAACTATAATTTCAATATAATCCATAATTGTTATATTTGATATTCATTTGTAGCGACTAATGGTTTGTAATCATTAGGGATAACTTAACTTAGGTTAAATGATCCCAGCATATGTGGTTGTTGTTTAGATTGGTCTGTTTTCCTAATTCGTAATGTGACTGCCCAATTAAATATAGGGATAGATTAGTCTGTTTTACTAATTCATAATGTGACTGTCCACTTAAATCTAGAAATTGTATCCTAGGTTGTTAGATGGCTAGGTTTAATTAATGAGCATCTCTTAATTAAACACGACCTAAGGGAAAACTAAGATTAACAGAGCTTGTTATTTATCTACGACCAATAGTTCAAGGATAGGTAAAAGAACAACAATTCAGTTGGTTTTATCGCATCTATTAATTGTTTATTTTTGGGTTAATTTCAAAAAGATTTATGTGATGAGAGTGAGTGAAACATTTAAATATAACTATGAGCAAGATGTTTTAAAATAAAAGGAGTTATTAGTCAAAGATCACGAAACAAGGTTAAGTTCAGTTTTGGTAGGCTTAACTTGATTGTCTCACGAGGAATTAACTATTTTGTTCTATTCCATTACACCTTAAAGAAGTCCCCATGATATCTAGCTATATAAAATTAAGTCCATCTAATATCCATTTTAGAATTCTAAATTCCTTATTAAGAAGGTTAGATGATGTACTTTTTTAATGTAAGTTCTTGTCAAAAAAATACTTAGAAGAGAGGCTCGTAGATTGATATTTAGAAAATTAGTGATAATTTTAGTGAATGAGTCCACTCAAAATGTCTAAGATGCATATAACATATAGAAAAACCTTTAAGTCCCTTGAACTTTAATTCTTAGAGTACTTAACACCTTAAACTTTAATTTATACCACATAAAACTTTAAAAATTTTACCTCCACATTATTAAGTTTAATTATGTTATCCACGCACTATTTATAAATTAATTTTTAAAAAAATTGTTACTTTCATGAGAGGACAAAAGTGTCCCTTGAATTCTCTTCTTAAAATCTCTTCCATTACTACATTACTCTCCATCTGCATTCTCCTTTTATCCTACACCCTAACAATGAAAGTCTCACGAAGCTCGAACCTATAATCTCCTTTATGTTCAATCTCTAAGACCCACTTAAGGCTTTAAATGATTAGAACCCCTCTACCCCTCCGGCCCTATTACTAGTTTGATGTTTCATATACTATCACTGCAATTTACAACACCCTTGGCTAGATAATAATAAGTTGGATATATGAATTTGAGTGCAAATGGTAAACTCTTTAGGATGCATTATTTTAATGATAACCAAAGTGCTTTTAAAAGTAGAAGTCATTTTACTTCAAAAAGATAAGTTATATAAATCAATTCCTTCTACCATGTTCCATAATGAGTTGATTTAGTCATTGTCTATACGGATTATGGAGTTAGGTTTCAATTTATTTAAAGATATTATTGGGCCAAAGTTAGGGATATGTTTCGGTGCCTTATAAGTATTAGATATCAAATATAATGAGATACAAGGTGAGTCAGTTGACAAGATTATTATTTTAACAACATTGGATGTTTTAGGGAACTTATCTTTTAGTATAATTGTGAATGTTTAAGAGCTTAAAGAGGTAACAAGAGTTGAAAATGGCCAATAACTCATTCCCTGGTGTAGTTGCAGTGGAGATTATGCAATGTGTCCTATTGAGTGTTTTTTTAACTTTAAAGGGATTCTTTTTATAGGTGATTTCCCTATATTTTTAGGTGGTATAAGAAGAAAAAATTATTATCTTTAGGGGAAAATCAATTTTTAAGTTCATTTCTACAAATTTTCCAAATTCTAACCCCAGCTTGAAAGCTTGAGTTTGTAGAGCAATAGCCCGTAAGGAAGTTTCACATATGAGCTTATTGGGTTTGGTAACTTGAATATGTTGGATATGAGTGGAAATAGTTTCTCAGATAAGATTTATGTTGGTATTGAGAACTTGAATAGTATAATGTTGAGTTAAACAATGCTTGGATGAAAGCTTAAACAAGTTTTCCTCGTAGCAATTTGTAGCTAACTAGTTATCCTTATATGCGAAGTTCCTTTATTACCCCTTTGATTTTAATAAACATTTTCTTGTAGTGGTTAGAACATATGTATAATATAGTTCATCATAAAGGGTGAAGATGTGAAATCTTAAAATTGAAGGGGTTGTAGGGTGAAAATAAAACTTCAATATATTAAGTATTCTAAAGATTAAAGTTTAAGGGCTTTAAAAAGATGTTTTTCTAGTAACATTTTCCATGTTGGAGTTATGCAAGTATCAGATAACTTATGATTAAAAGACTATTGATTGAAGAGTATGGGACCAATGAGTAAATAAATTATATCCAAATTGACCACAAATTTTGTGAAACAATTGAACCAATCTTATGCAATTCATTTTCGACTACTTAAAAAATTTAGCCTACTAATACGTGTTTACTTTCAAGTTCATTTTCTTGTTTCAGTAATAACTCTTTTCATTAGTAGCATTAGATACTTTGATGACCATCATCCAATGACTAAGTAAAATCCTTCACACTTTTATTTAAAGCTAAAAGACAATAGCTTCTCCAATTGTTTCATTAATTCTATCAAATTCTCCTTTTCTTTAAATATTTTATTAAAGACACTTGTATCCTACGAAAATTCTAAAATAAATTCTTATTTTTTGAAGGGTTTCTGTCAATTTGTTAGCTTAAAGAACCAAGTAAACAAAGGTTGGTTAAGGAATAGTCATTTAACATAAGCGTGGATTGAAAGATGATTGATGGCTATGATTAGAAAACAAATCAAGTTGACCTTACTATGAAAAGAAAGACACCATTTGAACTATATATTGATGCCTCCTATAAGACATCAACTAACCACATATTCCTTTACTAGTGTTTACTTCAGTATATCTCCCTTGGTTTTCATTTTTGATATATATATTCATAGTTCTAATGTAAATAAGTGCATTTACACATTCATACAAGTAAAATAAAAGCAATCTTATATAAGATATGAAATCAAATAAATGCTAAAATATAGATACATAGGGAATATTATAATGTTAAGGAACATTAGGTAGTGATTTTGGACTTATGCCTAGCTTCCTAAGAGTTAGTGCAAGTATGAGTCTTCTTCAAGCATTTTCTAACACTAAAAATGTTTATTATCAGACGCTCTACAAATAAGGCACTATTTCATTCCTCAATTTCAAGATGAATAGCATGCTTTCTTCACAATAAGAAAAGTCATATTTCATTATTATAGTTGGCTCTAACAAAGTTGTTGACGCTTAAGGAAATATATTGAATTTTGTTAATGAAGTTATCTAAGAAAAGAGGATATTACTAAAGAGTTCAGCATGGGTTAGTTCTTATCTTGGGTAAATGGATTTCTTAAAAAGTGTATCCCTTATTGCTTATATGGCAATGTCATATGTCCAACATCCTTCTGTTTTGTGACCATAGTCATGAAAATGCTAGGAATCTAACATCTTTTAAAAATAAAAAGAAAAGGTAACATTAACCAAGCACAAAACATTATTAGGATGACAGACTATAAAAAAACATATTGTAAACATAATAAATACTAAATGGATAAAATCTCAACCTTAACACCTATAAAAACAAATAAAGAAAAAAAATCATAATACATGATTGCCATACCAATGTAAAATAGATGAATTAAACAATAAGAACCTATAAATCCTAAATGAGAAAGAAGAAAATACCCTTCATAATTTTCTTATGAATTTTCCCTCCTTTGACTTTTTAAAGTTTCTAAATAATATGATGTAACCCTACCTAGACATAAAATCTTGAGAACTCATACATAAGAATGAAATCTTAAAGAAAGCTAAATTAAGTTTTTGAGAAACTGACCTATTAATTATGAAAAACCATGAATCAAGTTCATAAGAGGTTTAGAATATCCACAAATAAAGAATTATTTAAAGTTCTAATGTTCAATGGAAAACAAAGGATAAAGCACTAATGATGGTCAATTTTTATAGATTAAATTTATCTTTATTGATATGAAAACTACCATTTATATATGGTAAACCTAGAAAATGTGATAAACATCCTAATTACAAGTGTAATGAAAATGCCTACTTAAATAAAAAACAATCACTAACATTACTTGAATTGAAAATGTAATAATCCTTATTCAATTATAAACTAACTACTAATTCTACTTTAACTAGGAATTTAGTAGAATACTTTAATTAGGTCTCTAGGAATCCTATTTCAATTGAAATGCCTAATAACTATAAGGAAAGCATCACTTTTTAGGATTTTTCCTAATCTTATTGGAAATCAACCATAAAATAAGTTCTAATCTAACTAAGAAACCAATAAACAATTACTAATGTATATGAAACATATTTTGGACTTAATAACTAAAAAATTATATCATAAATAAAATTAAACAGATGCTAAAACAATAAATGACTAGTGATCCATAAAATTAGCTCTAATAGGCTTATGCATCTTAATTTTATCCAACCTTAGCTTGGACGATGTTAACTAATTCTTAGTCTTCTTTCGGGTCTAATAAGCTTCCCAATATATTCTTTGACATATTCCTTGAAGCTTGATTTGCATTATATCATGAATAAGCTCATTCAAAGTCTTGTTAAGCTTCTTACTTCTACCTTTTATAATTGGTCCACTAGCCATATAAAATTGATCTTTTGATTAACTAGTTGCACTCACATTATTCCCCCTTTTCTCATTAGGATTTGACCCCAAACTATCATTTATATCAAAAGGAGAAACATTACAAATATTAAAAATAACATTAAAATTATCCTCATCAACAAGCTCTAGCTTGTAAGCAATGCATTGATACTCTCAATGACTTAAAATAAATGATCATGTCTTAGTTGTAACTTGTACCACCTCTGTAATAAAAATCTTTCCTTCCTTTTATATACCCAAAACTCAAATATAACACTTCTTCTTCCTTTGTTAGCTTTGGTTATATATTAGTCATTCTTCCTCTCTATCTAATGCTTTACACTTTCATGAAGTTCTTTTTCCATCTAAATTTTCTTCTTTTCATCCAAACTAACTCTTTCATTAAGGGGTAAAAGTAATAAATCCAAAGGACCTCAATAGTAAATATTAAGTATAAAAATGCAAAGTCATATTATATGCAAACCCAACAAATAGTAAGCAATCTTCTCAATTGCTTAAGATAATTTGAATAGTAGCATGAAATAATATGGTTAAAATCTTATTTATTACTTCAATTTCATCATTGATTCAAGGGTGATTATTAGCAAAGAGCAATAACTTTGTTCCTAACTTACCCTACAAGATTTTTTGAAAATAATTAAGGAACTTAATATCTCATTCACTCACTATACTCCTAGGAACTCCACGTAATTGTACTACTTTCCTAAAGAATAACTTAATGACATTGGTTACGTCATTAAATTTATGATAAAGAATAAAATGTGTCATCTTAAAGCACTTATAAACTATCACAAATAACATTACAAAAATAATAATGAAGGGAGAATTTTATTAAAATATTTTAAATAGTGACAAGAATGGTATTTAAATTTTTTTAAGAATGATAATAAAATCAAAATTTAATATAAATATAAACATAAACATTAGAAAAATAATTAGCATACTATATAAACATAAAAGTGTACAAATAAAAGAAAAATTAGAATAATGGAAAAGAAAAGTTAATCATAGGTTACATCCATCACTCTTACCTGATCGTTGGCATAACCTAAATATATATCCAAGGAAAATAAAGAGAAAGTGGGATGAATAGTATATTTGAATGGAGAAAGAGATAAAAAGAAGTTATGGAGAAGGAAAGTAAAATGTGCTTAAGCTAGGAGCTTTTCCATATGAATACATAACTATTGAATTTTATAGTATTCCAATATTAATTTAACATTTATATTCAAACATTTTAGATATTAATTGAGACTACATGAACTAGCCCTCTAATCGAATCAAATAAAGAACAAAATATTTACAAATTGGGTTATTCCCTAATATATGCTTCCAACTTTAGCTTCAAAGAGATAAATTGTGGATGGATTTATAGAATCTCCAGCTCAGAATCCATTCTCCATGGCTTATGATAGCGGACTTAAACTACTCACTGGGGGCTATGAAGTCTCCATCTAGGTCTAAAAAAGACCTATTCACCTTCTTAATGAGGATGGATTTGGTAGACCTCAACTCCACTAGAAGACTACTCAGTTGGTCTGGTAATAAATAAGGCAACCTTCTTATTAGGAAGAAGCTAGAAAAATCACCTGTGAATTCTATATGGCTGACCTAGTTTCCAAACTCTTTGTCCACTTTGGTGAAATCTTATTTCAAACCACCCTTTTATGCTAATACAAAGATTGACTGAAAGTAGAACAATGTGAGCCTCCTTAAGATTTCTTAATGTTATCATTGGTATGGATGACTTTCAAGAAGTTGTTAGCGACTGTTGGAATTCTGAAGTGTTAGGTTTTAAATCCTGTCAACTTATACTTAAGCTACAAATGGTGAAGGCTACTATTAAGAAGTTTATGCTTGGTAGAAATCTAAATCTATAAACTCTTAAGGAGAAGCTCATTCTTGCATAAGAAACTTGCTATAATTCTCCTCATAATTCTACATTCAGATAGACAAAAGTGACAAATCTTCGGTAATATCAGGAAACTCTCACATTTCATAATTCAATCCTAAGGCAAAAAGCCCAAATCAACTGGTTGAAGGAAGATGCCTCTAATACCAAATTCTTTCATTCATCCTTGCTTGCTAAAAGGAACTTCAATTTGATCTCCATGCTTCAAGATGATAAAGGAAATGCTCATTTAGATCAGAATTCCCTACTAGAGCTAATCAAGAATTGTTTCATTGAAGTGATGGTAATGGCAGACTCTACATTACCAAGTCCTAATGTGCTTAAGCTATTTGACTATAGTGTTGACTTAGGAATTAAGGATTTTATGATGTCTCCTATAATTGGACATGATGTTAAAAGAATCCTCTTTAGCTTGCACCCCTCAAAATCCCCTAAACCTAATGGGTTTACTGCTATGTTCTTCCAAGATACAAGGGTAATCACTAATAAGCTATTCATTAAAGCTATTTTGGAATTTTTTTATTCTTCAAAATTGCTTCAAGAAATCAATCATACATTCATCTGTCTGGTTAAAAAAAAGACAAAGCCCAAGGTGCATTTCTCTCTTAAAGATATATTGAGGAAGATATTTTGCTAATTTAAGAATTATTGAAAGACTACAATTTTGGAGAAAAACTCAAAATTTGCTTGATAAAGATAGATTTCTTCAAAACTTTTGATACTATTAGTTGGCAATTCATTAAAAAATGTCTTTAAACTTTGCAACTTCCTTCAAATTTCTTTAAGTGAATCATGACTTATATACAAACTCCAACTTTCAGTGTGCTAGTAAATGGCATCCCTTCTAAGTCGTTTAAAACAGCTAAGGGAATTAAACAAGGGGATCCCTTATCCCCATACTTGTTCACTCTTGTTATGAAAGGTTTTTCCATGCTTTTAAGCAAACTTATATCTTGCAATTTAAGGTTCAAATTTTATTATAAATGTATGGATATCAATCTTACACACCTCATGTACGCTGATGACTTTATTATATTGTGTGGAGCTGAAAACCAATCTGTCAATATAATGATGCAAGTTCTAGATTTATTTGCTAAGTGGCCAATCTTAAAACATAATCTTGCTCAGAGTGGGCTCTATCCTTTAGCAAATGTGAAAAATCTGGATGATGTATGGAGGCTGACAAGTTTGAACACTCTCCTTACTCCCTTATGCTATCTAGGGATTCATATTGTAGCCTCTAAGACAAAATTTTCTAATTGCTCATCTATTATTGAAAGAATGAAATCCTAGGTGATGGCATGGCAAAACAGTTTTCTTTCTTATGCTACTCGGCTCACTCTCATCATTTATATTCTCAACAGTTTACACTTACATTAGATTGTGCATACTGCTTTGCCAAATAAACCTATTAAAGAGATAGATAGGATAATGATGACATTCTTATGGTCAAGAAACTTGATAATTCTAAGAATGCTAAAATTAAATGGAGTGAATTTTCTATTCCTAAAAAGCATGGAGGCCTTAGGATCATCTCTATTTTAACTATGAAAAATGTTTTAATGTGTAAGAGGCTATGGAGATTATTCACTAATCAGAAAGCATTATGGATTAAATGGATCTATGAATATTTCCTGAAGCATACTAATTTTTGGCAAGTTGATTTTACAAAGGAGGCCTCTTGGATTATTAAGCAGGTGATGAAATTGAGGGATATTATCTATCCGTGCATCAAAAACAAAATTGGGAATGGTGAAAAGACATAGATTTGGTTTGACAATTGGCTTTATATCAACCCTATTATTCAATTACCTGAATTTCAACAACTAAGGAATAAAATGCCATTGAACCTCAAAGTTTCATCCCTGATTTTGAATGGTGAGTGGAATAACAATTTCAGGGGCTTTCAATCTCTTGTAGATTACTTACCTTCACTAAATGATGTAGAGAATGAGGACGCCATTACAAGGGGATTGAATCCGAATGGTAAGTACTCTAACCATTATTGCCATAAACTATTTTCTAATTATACTGTTGTGGTCCCTTGGTTCACTCTCTTATGGAGGCATACTCTATACCCCAAGGCCTCATTTATCACTTAGCTGGCAATCAAGAATAGGCTGAAAACCAAGAGTCAATGGCAAGGTAGTGTGGATGATACATGTTTCCTTTATAACATGGTTATGAAGGATAAAGAACATATTTTCTTTCTATGCAGATTCTCTAAGGCTATTTGTAATTAAATACTGCATATGCTACAAGAAAATAATGGTAGCTACAATTGGGAGCAGACATTGGATTGGTTCATTAGCAAATCACAGCAAGGCATACCTAATGTTATTCTTTTCGTAATCGCCTCACGATCACCATCTACATAATTTGACAAGAAAGAAACATAAGGGGATTCACTGACATGAAATAAGAGACATATCAAATTGCAGACCAAATTGTCAATCAGATCAAAGCATGCGTATATGCAAAAAATACACAACATAACCTTTCCATAAAGATGAAGTGTAGATGGAGTTTGTAGTTATTTTGATATTTACAAAAGAAATATGTATTGGCCTTCTTCTTAAATTGTTTTGAATCACTGTTAATATGAATATAAGCGAATAGCCTAGAACTCATTTTAATGTAGTCATAGTTTCATCTATAATACATTATTCATTTTTCAAAAAAAAAAGAAGAAGAAGTTTTTATCCCAACTATTGAATGAAGAAATGCTTTTCTTTAATTCTAGGATTAGATTAAGTTCCACGAGAACTTTCTAAGACCCTAAATTTCCAAGATATAGCAAAACTTTTCCTACGAGAACTTAGATCCCTTTTTTCATTTTAAAAGATTAATCCGATCATTAAAGAAGCTTTAGTTTTTTGATAAAGAAAATAAAATTAAGAAAGTTTAACCGAGATCTATTCAAATTGATCCTTCCCTTAATTTAAAATGATGAATCGTTTATGCCATATTAACAATCAAATTAGGTTTCCACAATTCAATAAAAATAATTTTCCACGAGAGAAGGTAGAGTGACTGATATCATTAACTAGGCATTAATAAAGGTTTATGAAGAATCATACTATCAATTACCTAATGTCATGTTCCATAAGTTTAAGTAACACATGCGCATCTTAAAAGGTTGAATGACTGTTAATTACCTATGAACGTTAATGAAGAGTCATGCTATTAATTACCTTATTCGTTAATTTATTTCGACATTCAACAATTCTTACAAATAAGATCGCAAGAATCCTAACTAAGCTACATGCATACATTATATATACCACCCTCTATACAAAATACCAAAGTAATACAGGCAAAGGTGAATCATAAGATTCAAATTACTTACAATAACTCTTAATAATATCACCTTATATTTTAATGTTATTAAAATAATATTTATTATATTCTTTTGTAAGATGTTGAAATGAAAAATATTAATATAAATAATAGTATGCGCTTATTAAACTTTTTATAAAATATTAAAATAAAAAGTACACGTTTAATTGATGTTTAAATAAATTGTTTTTCAAAATAAGTGAGTGTTTATTAGGTCAAAATTATCAACTATGACAGTAATATTAAATTAATTGTTCAAATATAAAGAAGTTACTGCAATCTAATTTTATTATAATTTAATGTATTGTTAATACTATTTTAAAAATTATAATATAATGTGATATTATAAGTAATAAAAAGAGTATGTTTATTTAAACATCAAAGTAATATAACTACATCTAGAACAACTTCCGGCACGAATCGTTTTATCTTATAAAGATATTATAAAGTTCATGTTGTCGTTGTTGTTATATTATTATTAAACAAAGACACATGAAAAAGATCAGAGTCAAATATTGCCTGACCTATATCCTTAAAAGAAAGTTGACATTTCAATAATGTTATATAATAAATATGAATACCACTATAGATTAATTTACATTAAGTAAAGTTTATATTAAGACTTGAATATTATCATGCAATTGATGTTCATTGCAATTTATGACGTACGAAAACTCTTAAAATATGGAGGTGATGATAATTTCATGTTTATTTTGACCATGCTAAATTATTATCAAGTTATATTAGTTTCCAGAGTTATTTATGTATATATTTTAACTAACTTTGAAAATCATATATACAACAAACAAAGAGTCCGTTAAAATACAGAGTCTAAGAAGATCTAATAATATGCAACCTTACCTTATATAATAAAGAATCTGTTTCTAATAAACCGGCATATAATGCAAATATGTCTAACTAAACAAACAAAAATATGTAATGCAATACATATAGAACAAGATAATGATTAAGGAAACAAGATAAAATAAATATACAAACTAGAAAAAAGAAGAAAAGTACAAGAATAAAATCACACTAGCCATTGCAATAAAGTAAATAGACTAAGTAAAAATTACTACTTAGGCTAAATAAGTAGAAGATAAGTACTACTTAATCAAAATATTAAACTATATATAAAATAAATAATTAGGAGAAAAAAGTTTAAAGAACTTAAGAGGACGATAAAGATCTCTCTACGTGAGATTCTTTATTCATACCAGTACACTAAAATTTTTTATTATGGATAATGTCTTCGGTAAGTTCTAACAAAGTCATATCATTCTTGATCACTTCACTCTAATTTTTCTTAAGCCTCCATTTTTTTCTTTTACAGTCTCTAAGTATTATTTTATCGCATCTTCTTATTGAAGCGTTATAGTGCTCCTATTAATATATCAAAACTATCAAAATCTCGTCTTTCTTAATTTATCATTAATACTAGTCACTTTTAATTTGTTTCTTCCTGATACATTAATGACCTTCTCTTTTTTAGTAAGATTACACATTCAACAAAACATCTTCATCCCCGCTGGCTATTACTTTTTCATTAAGAAAGGATGGAATTAGAGAGATTGGAATCATGTAAATGAATAGTTTGAAAGGATAAAATGTTGCGAGACCTGGCTTGGTGTCCCCTAAACGTGACAAAAGGACTACCTTCTAGCAGTGTATTCTACTAGACTGCTTTTCATCCCAAATAATTAACCTTTTGGATAAGATTGCTGTACAATAAAACATATTTCAGTAATAAAGCTGGAATCTGATGAATGAATTCGAGAAAAATGCACGAAATAATGTTTGATAACAACTTTTTGTGAAAAAAAAAAACGAAGATAGTCCAGCACTAGCCGGCAGTACTGAAAAGATTGGCCTGCAAAAGTAAAAGAAAAGGACAAAAGAAGAAGTATTAATTGTGATGGTGCCTAATAAGTTAAATAGTCATAATCAATATGCTTAACATTTGGTGGTAGCATTTTGTCCTTGTAATTAGGATCTTTTGTGGAATGTGTGTATAATTTTCACCATAGTTAATACCTAAGAAGCATAAACAAGGATACAGGACACGACACGGATACAGATACGGGGACACACCAACTTCTAAAATGTGGTGGACACGGACACAACATATATATATATATATTATAAAATGTAAAATTAAGAAAAAAATCAGAATTCATAATATGATATATTGATCGATGTATTTCAAGACTTCCAATATCGTGATAGTTTATACATATTTGATACTTTATAAGCCCCTCTAAAAAAACATGGAGCATATATTCTATAGAGCATATATTCCATTAAATAATGTCCGAGCGGTCTTTAGACGTGTCAGAGCTGTATCCACCGTGTGTCAGTGGATGTCTGACACGGACACGTGTCCGACACGCGGATACGACTCCATTTTACCGTATCCGTGCTACATAGGTTAATACAATTTTAAGAAAAACATTCGGTGGTAGATTGGCAGGGCAAACTGGTGGGCATCTTTTGCAAGCTGGAATTTTATGCACTAATTAAATAAAAGCCATGCATAGCAAGGAAGTATACTGAACTAAATGCAATTATCATGACGCTTATAATATTTCTTCTTTTCTGCTCATCGCATATATTTACATTTATTAGGGTTTGGTCTTTGGCAGTGTTTTGTTCCCTTCCTTTTCTGCTACATGAAATAAACTATAATAATTAATGATGGAGTTATGGGTACGTTGGAGCTGTTAATGGAGTGGAAAGCGACCCGTCAGCTACCTTTCTGATGAGCTCTGCATGACTGCATTAATGAAGATCTCTATTATTCTTAGCCCTTTGGTCGAAATGTACTACTTTCATTTACAACATGAGCAGACAGACAGGATAAGCTTGCCGCTTGCCGACGGTTTGAGTTTATCAAGGAAGGAATTCAACTTCAGCTGAATTTTGGATCTCTTCTGCAAAATTTTATCCCCGTGTACCATACTACCATTACTAGCGGCAAGGCAACGGGTTGGCTAACTATTTCTGACAGTGTCCATATTATGTGGTTTGAATTACCCTACTCTCGTACTGATAATTTCTTGAATATTTGAGTGTTAAGAGTTAATACGTACCGGTCGAATATTGGCTTGTAATATATAATCTAGATAAAATAAATTATCTTCAAATAATTAATCATGTTATTATAGATATAAGTTCTATTAACTACATTCTCACCCCAAGTTGGGCAATATAAGCTAAAGTATTATGATCACAAGCTATTTAGTTGGCTGTTAAGAGATGGATTGATTGAGATGGATTGATTGACACTCCAATCATTCAACATTTCAAAGTTACTTTCAATGGATTGATAAATGCAAGAAATCTAGCTTATGTGCTGTGACTGTGTTTAGAGGCAGACTTTCAGACTATCATGGTAAAAAAAGAAAGTTTTCTTTCAGAATTTATGTAACTAGATTTATTGGGGTGAAGGAAATCAGAAACCCTACCTGGTAGGCGGCACGGGTAGCTCATTTGGTCATCAGAAGAGAAATTAGGTATAAGGTCTCAGATTCGAGTCCCGGTAACGATAATATAAGAGTTCATCCACTGTAATGATTCCTTGTGCGCACTGAGCTGCCTTTCTGAGAAATTAAATAAGATCAGGTCATAATTTACCTCTTCACTACTCTGTCAGGCCGAAGATTGGGAGCGCTTATGGTGGGCGATTCTACCTTTTGGGTACAAGGCTTTATTATTTGATAGCTTTAGTATGTATACTTTTGTTTTTTTTGATAATATCATTATCATCGTTGCCAGAAAAAAAGAAAAAAAAAGTATTATAATGATTAGAAATAAAATTTAAAATTAAGCTAAAAAAAGAAAAAAAATATCTAAAGAGATTCTTATTGATTTCTGAAATATTTGGACTTTTTTATTCATTCTGTTTGCACGAACTCTTTTGGCACTAAAAATAATAAAATCAGATAACTGAGCAACGAATCATTGCCAAGAACTTCAATAGATTAGGCATTTAAGAACTTGATGTGAAGGACAATAGAAAAAGTGGGAAACCTATAACAACTGCCAATAATTACGAAAATACGAGGAACATAGGAAAAGAAAAAGTTGAGCAAGAAAGATTGATTTGATGTAAAGTTTTTAAATTAAAAAAAAGTTGTTTAAAAAGAAAAAGAAAAAGAAACCTGGGGACATGCTTGATGCTCTTTTAGATTTTATGTACATAATTTAATCAAAAGTCAATTAATCAAACTTTAAATAATTAACTAGTCAATTAATTGTATGCTGTTAAATTATTATATATATATAAAGAGATACTTGGTTAATT
>JANZXV010000007.1:7172830-7188861 GCA_027576455.1 Erythroxylum roigii
TGAATACTTGATTGTTGGGTTTTGACTTCTTAGTGAATTGTGATTGATGAAATTGAATTGTGTATTATGTAATTATACAAAATAAATTATATTATATAATATGTATATGTGTATTGTGTAATTGTATATGTTGAATACTTGAATTGTTATTTTTTGACTTATTGGTGAATTGTCTTTAACGAAATTGAATTGTGTATGACATAATGATACAAAATGAGTTATATTATATAAGATGTATATATGTATTAATAATTGTGTATGTTGAATACTTAGAATTGTAGGTTTTGACTTATTGGTGAATTATGTTGGATGAAATTAAATTTTATACGATCTAATCATACAAAATTAGTTATTTTTATATAAGATATATATGTGTAATTGTGTATAAGATGCATGTGCTTTTATGTTAGTTTGACTTTTAAGTTAAACAATACGTATTTTGTTATAGTAGTTGATAATGAAATTATGTGTTCTTTATTTTGATATGAAGTTATTAAGTTAATTTGATATATGCCTTCAATTATTTTTACCGATAAATGGAAGAAAGTTCAACTACTCCTGATAATTCAACCACTTCAGGAAGATACAATAATCCAGCTTAGGCTCATGCTAGATTAGTCCCCGAAATGAAGAACCATACCATTTGCTTGATTTATAACAAGCATTTGAAAGGTGGAGGAATCACTAGATTAAAGAAGCATTTAGATGGGATCAAATGTCATGTGGAGTCATGTAAAAAAGTGAGTTATGATGTGAAATGACAAGTGAAGACTTTGCATGAAGAGTATTAGCACGAGAAAGATAGAAAAAAAAAGATCGAATTATTAAATTGGTAGAGGAAGTTCATTTATTGATGTTCAGGATGACTGTGGCAATATTGAAGGTGGTAGTATTCATATCCAACAAGAAATTGAATGTTACACTTGATGTTAGGAAAAAAAAAAAGACATGTGTCTAATTGTTTGCACCACAAATAACTTCTAGAGCTCAACCTTCCATTCATAGTACCTTACAATCAAGAGTGACTCATAATGTTGATATAATAATGGCTAGATGGTGGTATGATTCAGGGAGAGTATTCAATGCTTCCTATTCTTATTATTATGAGCCTATAGTAGATAGTATTGCCTCTTACAGTTCAGGATACAAAACTTCAACTTATGACTATAAAGATAAAATTTTGAGTAACTCTATTTATGAAATTAAAAATTATTTGGATGAAAGAAGAATGACTTAGGCTACTTTTAAGTGTTCAATCATGTGTGATGGTTGGACAAATAAAAGACATGAGCCTATCATTAATTTTTTGGTTTATCCTGCAAAGAGCTTTGAAGTCTGTTGATGCATCTGACCTTGTTATGAATACTGATACTCTATTTGAAATATTAAAAAAAAAATAATAAAGTTAGGCCAAAAAATGTTGTTTAGTTTATTACTGACAATGCTTTCGCTTATAAAGTAGCTGGAAGAAGATTACAAAGCAAGTATAATTCTCTTTATTGGACTTCTTTGTACTGCACATTGCATTAACTTAATGTTAAAAAATATAGGAGATGCTAGGTATTTTCCTATAATTGATGAGACTGTGCAGAAAGCAAAAAAGGTGACTAAGTTCATCAATAATCATGTATGGGTCTTGAATTTGATAAAAAAGAATTTCACCAGCAATAGGAATTTGTGTCGTCCTGTTATTACATGATTTGCAATAAATTTTTTATCACTTCAGTGTGTTATTATGATGAAGAAAGAGTTGAGACAAATGGTTAAAAGTGTAAGTAAATTGCATCTCAGTATGTTAGGTCTAATGTTGAATTGAAGGTTTCTAGAATTATATTTAAAGATACTGATTTTGGTCCCAATGTCAAATTGTCATTGGCGGCCCTTTGGTGAGGGTACTTCGTCTGGACGATAGTGATGAAAAGTAAAAAATGGGTTAGTTTTATGATGCCGTAGAGAGGGTGAAGGAAGTAATCCAGGCTAATCTGAAAAGTAACCCTTCTTTATATGCACCTTATCTTATAGTCATTAACAAGAGATGAAAAGGACAACTTAACTCTCCGTTTTTTGTAGCTGGGACATTTTTGAATTCTAGTATCTATTTCAAACTAAGTTTTACAAACAAAACTGAAGTTAATAGGAAAATGTTATTAACTATTACAACAGTTGTTGCCTATGAGATTATGCAAAGTCTCATAAACTCATAATTAGAGATTTATAAGGTAGCTTCTGGTGATTTTGGAATGCAAATTGCTAATTGTAAAAGGGAAAAACTTAATCTAGGTATCTATTTTTTTCACTTCTATTACTTGTTAAAAATTGATCATCACTTTATTTTGTTTATAACGTTAATTTTGTTGTCTTACGATTTACATTTTCTTGATAGGACCAATTAGAAAATGGTGTTCTAGTATTGCAAAATTTTTCAATTCAAATTCTAAGTTAATTTATGAGTACAATAAGTTGTGGAAGGAATTGAATCATATTTGAATTAATCCATTCCAAGCAAATGAATAGATTTGAGCACAAAAGATTGAATGACTTGTTCTTTGTTTGATACAAAGTAAAGCTTCAAGAAAAGTTTGTTATTATCATTATCAAGTTAGATATAATTTCTTACATTTTTAATAATTTAATTTTATTGTTTACTAGGACTCTTAATATAGAATAAGTAGTTCAGTAGGTCTAATTTGCATTGATAATATCGATTTTTTGGTGGATTGAGTTTCTGAGGAATAGAGTTTGATAGATAAGGGTGACTTGGAAGTAAGGATGGCAATGGTTAGGGTTCGGTTCAGACATTACTCTACCATATCCATATCCATTTTTTATGACTCAACCCATATCTATATCCATCGGTTTTTACGATTTACTACTCATTGGATTGTTCGGGTTTTTAGATATCCATCGGGTTATATAGCACATAAAAATATATCTTTTAAATAGAAAATATAAAGAGTAGATTTTTACGAACGCTCCAAATCAAAATTACTTTAATAATAATAAATCAGGATTTTGATTTGTATGTCTTAAAAAACCATAAAATTGGAGTAATAAAAATTATAATGTCTAATGCAAAGACAACATATATTTTTTACAATCAAGAACTGGACAAAGACTGAAATATCCAACGCTTCAAATTGTCTTTGCGTGAACTCTACAACATTCAAAACTCCATCTCTATATCATTTGCATTATTATCATCCTATAAGAAAATAAAATATGATGAAAAAGGTGAGGACTGAGGAGTAAAGTGAAGATTTTAAAACTGTTTCTTCTCAGAAAATAATGATATTTTGTTATATTTAACCAAAAATATTCAAGAAAAATAGAAAAATAGAGTTAATAAAAAACAGGTAGGGTATGGGTATCTATCGGTTCGGGTTATCACTAAACCCATATTCAAATCCATATCCACATCCATTTTTCAGCATCCATTTTAGCCTCCATATCCATTTTTTTAGGTTGGGTAGTGCGGATATTAGTCGGGTTGAAAACCCACTGCCATCCCTACTCACAATTGGCAATTCTAGGGAGCTTTACTATACCCTGTGTAGCTGGTAATTAGAGCTTTTTAAATGCTTTTGCAGCTTAGGCGCAAGTATAAACCTTATGCATTTATCAATTTTTAGGAAATTGGGGCTAGACAACGTGAAGCCAACTTCTACGCTTATTCAGTTGGTGGACCAATCGATAAATAAACCATTTTCCATGGTGGAAGATGTGCTTATACAAGTGGACAAGTTTATAATTCATATGGATTTTGTTGTACTAGACTTTAAAGAGGATCGAAACTATTCGCTAATTCTTAGTATTACCATTTTTGAACACTGGACTAGCTTTGATAGATGTCCATAAATACATTCTCATCCTTTGGATTAGTGATGAACAAATGAAATTCAATATGAATAAGGTATTAAAGAATTTGGAGGAGGGCAGCTCATTTATGAGAATTGTTAGAGTCAAATCTTTAAAGAAAGAGGAAGAGGAACATATGATGGAGTACAAAGAGCTAGAAGAATATAAGGAAGTCTCTATTCATGAGGTGGAAGACAAGGAGGAGACGAAGGTGGCTGAGGAAGAACAAAAACAACTCATCCTCTTATAGGACAAATTGCTGGATTCAATAGATTATTCAAGGAGTTTCGTTATTCCCTATTTTATTAACAGTTTTTATAAAAAAAGGACATTGTTAAACTTACTAGGGTTTCTTAATTTGACTAATTATGTCCATCTGATTATCTTACAATATGTAGCTTATTTACAGGTTATAAAACTGAAATTGGATGACACAAGTGGAAGCAAGTCACTCATTATAGACCCAGGTTGAGCGTAAACGTGAAGAGTATATTAAGCCAATGACTTAAAATAAGCACTACTTAGGAGGCAACCTAAGAATTAGTATATGAAACCCAAGAATTAGTATATGATTTACCTTTTTTAAAATATTTTTTGTTAGTTTTTTATGTTTATTTTGTAGGGAGTTGCTAAAATTTAAGGGCACAATGTGTCCACACCATCACCAACGAAACGTTATAAGTATTCTTTCCCTAACTTTTTCTTTGTTATTATTTATCTTCAATTGTATTATTTGTTGTCTACATTGAGGATAAAGTGTTTTTCAAGTGGGGGATGTATATGCAATTACATATCATGTGTGTGTGAATTTTTCTTTTGTATATAACAATTGTGCATGAATTTTACAACTGTATCGTTTTTCTTATTAGGTTGATATAGTGTAAATATTTTGTACATAATATGTGCATGGTGTGAATGTGTCAATGGAAAGAATTGAATGGAATTGGTTTACTTTTAAACATTTTCATTTAATTTATAAAGGCATAATAATCTGGGAACTTTGTGTTTTAAGTATTTTGGGACGAATATGTCTGTTAATTAGAATATGACAATTATTTTTTCATTTTATGAATTTTGTTTGTATACATTTATAATTATAGTCAAGTGAATTGGTTAGCATTATTAGTACTCTTTCATAAGAGTGATTAACTAAAAAGAAATGAGGTAGGCTAAAGTAAAAAAAGAAGTATGTTAAATAAATAACTATTTTGCTGGCCCATTTTAAGGAAATTGGGCTAATAATAGAGCTGGTATCAAGTTAAAAGCTGTAATATAGTTGAGTAATTGAGGGCATTCGTGAAAAAATGTTTATCTTCACGTCAAAAGGCTAGAATGACACTCCAACCAAGCTAAATAAAAAGCATGACCTAATTGAGTAACTGAGGGACATTTATGACAAGGTATTTGCTTTCGCGTTAAAAGATTAGGTTAATGTTCAAGAAAATCTAGAAAAAAGAAGAAGTGTTACAATAAATAAACATACCAATCTTTTAAAAATAGCAAGAATTTTCATGAAAGGATACTTAATGATAGTTTGCCTTTTTTATTGGTCAATAATAATAAATGCAGGTTTACAAGTTCCATACGTGTCAGAATAGGATGTTAATATTTTGATTGATATGTATATTCAATTCAAAGTACTTAAACATGAAAGGAATAAGTTAGTATGTTGGCACACTTTGAGAGATTGGTGTTTAAGGTTAATTTAATTCTATAAGATTTAATGTTATTGAACCATTATTGTAATGCTGCAAAAGTGTGTGATTATGTTTTTTTTTAATTTTGATTTGTTTATATTTTTAGTTTTTCTTTAGGACAAGCAAAGGTTTAAGTTAGGGGATATTGATAGGTGTGAATTATATTATGTTTTCTTATATGTTTAAGTGTGTTTTAAAGCATATATTATATGATTATCATATGTATAAGCTTAGAATTATGTTATTGTTAATGTTTATATGTATTCTAAGTATTTCATTAGTTTAAAGTAGGAATTGGATCTTAATTTTATATTTTATGGGATGTTTGATATGTTTGTTAATGACGAAAACTAGGAAATTGAAGAATGAAGAAGATGGAGGCTAAATGAAGCAGGTCATGATCGTGACAAAGGAATTTCCAGAAGCACTATCGTGACAAAGGAATTTCCAGAAGCACTATCGTGACATCACTTTCCAAGGCGCGACCTTTTTTGTATCTTTTAGAGTTTAGGGGTATTTTTGGAACCGAATCAGAAACAAGCCTAGGACCTTAAATTACTATTAAAGAATGTGAAAGACATAAAAAAGGCAACAGCCAACATTCGAAGTGAATCAAACATGGGAGATCAATAAGAATGTCTAGGAATTCCTGCTTTCAAGATTAAGCTCCAAACAGAGTTTTTATTCTTTTCCTTTTATTATTTCATTAAACTTGATGTGTAAACTGAATTCCAAGATGTTTATTCTAAGTGCCAAATTAGGGTTTATTCTGAATTTATTTTGTGACTTTGATTATTATTGATTCAATACATATTCTGGTGTAGTGATAATTGTGCATACTCATAATTTAACAACAAATCAAAAGAGTGAGTCAAAAGTAATCAGATTAGATTGCGCAAAGAGAGTTGGTAGTTTAATAAGTCACGCAATTATCAAATTAATAATCATTTGAATAGAGACCTTGTGTGAAAAATTAATTGTCTAATAGATAACTTCATATCTAGTTGAAAACGTTAAGAAAGTTTTGTGAATTGAGAGGCTACAGTTCTAGAATTTTCATATTCAATTAGGGATTAATTGATCAGGTAGTGAGAGAGAGTAATAAATACCTTAGAAAATCTAGGATCGACAACGAAAGAATAAATCCTAAGCATTCATCCTTGATCAAACCCTAAATTAATTGGCAACTCACTTCTTATTTAATTTAATTTTTTATTATTCTATTAAAATTTTTGTTATTATTTTTATTACAATCAATTTATTTTGACCTTAGACAAAGTTAGGTTTAAATTGGTTCTTGCATAATCCTCATGGGAACGATACCTTTCGGTACTGCAATATACGATCTATATATTTGCAAGTATTGAGAGTTTTATTAGATATAAAACTTGCTTAACATTATGAGGTTAAGCTATGATATATAATGGTATGGTGTACTTGAAAGACGCTAGATTATCACTTACGGGGACAAACCTAACATTAGTAGGATAATAGTAGAGGCCGACAATTTTGAGATTAAGGATAACATAATTTAGACAATTCAACAAATTATACAATTTGATAGCTTGTCGAAAAAGGATCCAAATGCACACACCACCAACTTTTTAAAGATTTGTGACATTTTTAAGATTAATAGCACAAAGAATGCTATTTAGTTGAGATTTTTCCTTTTTATATTAAGGAATAAAGCAACATAATGGTTGAAATTCTTATCTCCTAGAATTATTACCAGTTGAAATAATTTTGCTAAGATTTTTTTGTCGATTATTTTACTCCAAAACAAATAATAAAACTTGAGAATGACATCATTTTCTTTCAATGATTAGAGGGTGAAAAATTGAATGATACTTCGGAGAGATAGAAGGAATTATTGATAAAGTGCCCACACTGGTAAATTGATTTGAAATTAAAAATGCAAACATTTTATAGTGGATTGAGTTATCCATCTAAGTAGACGATTGAAGCATTTTTAGGTGGGGCTAACAACTTTACAACTACTGAGTAAGTGAAAAAAATGATTAAGAATATAGCTATTCTAGGGGGAGTCTACATTTGGATCTTGATTATTTGTTTTATGTTTCATTTTTTTTTTGCTTTGATTTTTTATTTTAGATTAATAATTTTAGATCAATTATCCTTTCTTTTAAATCAATCATGCATTTTGTTGTATTAAATGATAAAGAGATAGCTATTACTAGTACTTCTAGTTCTTGTGGGAATGATACTTCTATTTACTAGACTATACTATAAGAGGGATAATTACATTTGATTAATTGTTCTTTAGTATTATTCACATTGTTAAATTAAAATCAATAGTGTTCAGTTATTGAAAGAAAAGGATAATGGATTAAGAGAAAAATGATAGGTGGATATAAGACCTTATTCTTTGTTCTCTCTTACATTTAATGTTTACAAATTTAAATTATGTATATTTTCTTGTGTTTTACTTTCTCTATGACACTTATACTCTAAATTGTTCCTTAAGTCTTATTCAAGATTATAAAATTTACACACATCAACTTTACACCTTTTAGACTAATATAATATTTAGATATTTTAGTGTGTGGTTAAACGTTAATCTTAATATATGAATATAATTATATATATAGTATACGATCATAATTTACATTTATTATTATTATATTAAGAGATTCTTTAAATTTTTTCAATTAAAATTTTGATTTAATACAATTCAAAAAGAGAACCAAGGCCCAAAGCCATAAGTATAAGGAGGTCATAAATAGGAATTAGATTATAAACATAATAAAGACCTACAATTTAGATCAAAAGCAAAGTTGAAAGCACATTGAGCAACAAAAATTGATTTAAGAGGGATTTTCATATCGTTTCATTCTTGCTTATTTAAGTAATTTAAACTTAGAGAGACAATAACAATGCCTCAAGTAATGCTCCACGCAGAAACAATCTATAGGGATAACAACATAGTGTTGATTTTGTCATAATCTCCTCCTTAATCTAGTTAAAAGTATCTCTATAGAAGGAGTTCCTTTCTTATTTTTTGATCTTGAAGGTAACATCATTCCTAACTTTCTATAATGCATAAATACTAGCATATAGGAAGACCTTTATGATGTTGTAGTTCTCATTTAATAAGTTAAATATGTTGGCTACCCGTGAGACCAAGATATCCTAGCTTTTAACATTGCATTTATGATCAATGATCCTTTGGATGGATAACCATAGTGCTTTGGTGAACTTGCATTTAAAGAATAAATGATCCTTGATTTCCTATTAGTTGTTGCAAAGCTTGTAGATATTAGAGAGTGGCAAGGAGCTTTGAACTCTATTTAGTGAGGAGAGCTTATTTATCACAGCATGCCACTATATGAATAATAGCTTCGAGGGAATCTGCTTGCTCCATATTAATCTAAACCATTGAACCTTAGGGCTTAGGATCTTGAAAACATTATAAGATGATTTATTTATGAAACAACAATAGTATGCCTACACCACCTTATCAAATCCCATTTAGATTGACTTAGTGCAAAACTAGGCTAGTTATCTTTAATGATTCCATTTTCTCTCTATCTCATATATTATTCATTGTTACTAATTAGTTTAAATAACTTGGCCTTTGCTTTGAACATAAGTCTCAAATGAAAAGCTTAAGGGTACAAATAGAGAGGTCTAAGCTTACAATAATTATCATGCCATAGCCAGGTAGTTTTCCCATCACAAATTATGCTTTCAACCTCTTTGCATATGTGAGCTCCAAGTCTAAAAATTTGAGGAATTATCCATGAGGTGTGTATGCTTATTCTAACCTCCCAAAAGCAATGATCCTCTGAGTAATGAGAGTGAACCCATTACACCCAAAGGGATTGCTTATCCATAATAACCTTCATAGCCTCTTAACTAGTGGGACCTTGTTCCTCAATTGAATGGGTCATATACCAAGACCCCTTTCACTCACAGGAATGGCAATTTCATTCCATTTAAATTTATCATATGGCTTCCTATATGCATCCGCTATCTATAGGAAGTTTTTCAGGATTTCTCCAATCCCTTACTAATGCTTTTGGGAATACCTAACTAGGATAACCAATGCACTTGTAGGTTGCTAAGAATGGATAAAACTAGATCAAGCCTACTAGCATATAAAAGACTTTTGTTAGCCTAATGTCCAACTCGTTTGTGAATTGATTCAAAAATGGATTAGTAATTAACATAAATGGTGAGAATGCATATGTATTTGAATGGCAACTTCCCTAAGTTTAATCCATCAACTGAGGCAAGATAATCAACTCTAGAGCTCACAGCTGCAGAAACAAGGATAAATCCAAAAGGGCACAAAATGTGCTTAGGGAGTCCTTAAGTAACCTTATAAAAAGTTTAGCATCAACTATACAGAAGAGTGATAGATCATCTACAAAAAAAAAAAAACAAGGTTAAAGATATTGTGCTTGGAGCATTTGTAATGAAATTTGAAGGACTGTTGCCTTACAATATTGGATGAAGCTAACATGGATAGAATTTCAATGTAAATAGCAAATAGATAAGGTAAAATTGGATCACCTTGTCTAATGCTTCTTCCACTTTTGAATTCATTTGTAGGTTCCTTATTCACCAAGATGCTGAAAGAGGTTGTGGTGATGCATTGCTCTATCCAAATAATAAAAAACTAAGGAAAGCCAAGTACTTAAAGAGATTGTGGAACAAATCCCTAATTGATTTATCAAAGGCCTTTTAAAAGTCAATCTTTATTGTACAAGAAGTTAAAATAGAATTAACATTAAAACTTCCCAAAAAAAGGTTTATACAAAGATTAAGTAACATAAATAATTACATAACTCATTGATAAGGAACCAAGGATATGTACTAACTGCTAACACATTAGTCCCTGTACTATTTTAAAATGCATCTGTAGCTAAAGGAATCAAGAGATGAGTACATAACTTTAAAGCCTCCATGTAGTAGACAACAAGATACCTATTTTGCTCTAATTGTCAAAAAACAAAGATGCATTGTTCCAATTATCCACCATGCATGCAATGTGTCTTGACACTGTTCCTCCTATTTTTACTAATTATAAGAAGAATTTAATTGTTGCATATAGAAAATTTTAAAAAATTAATTCAATTAAAATTGATTTGATTGTAAAGTTTAAAGAACTTTAAAAGTCAAATATAAAATGTTTAACTAATAGAGATTGAATATTATACATTATGTTTTATTGAGATATAAATTTTATTTAATTATATTAAATATAATTCAAATTAAAGTTTAGTTAAAAGTAATTTTTTCTTAATAATATTATTATATGAGTTTGCCCTCCTAGCGAAACTGGCACAGATTTTAACTACATATTCATCTCTGCATTGTTATATTGAGTGAATAAAATAAATTTCAATTACCTACATGGTTTTAAAAACCATACCGGACCGGCCGGTTTGACCGGTTCGACCGGTGACCGATCGGCTATCCGGTCCAATTTACTCTTAAAAATCAGTTCCTAATTGAACCAGTGTGAATCGGTCAAAACCAGTCAATTGACCGGTCGAACCTGGTTCAATTAATTTTTTATTATTTTTTAAAATTTTTTATATCATTTGGTATATTTTTGTATTTTTTAATATTACTAATATTACATATAATTAAATATAATTATTACATAATTATGACGTCATACCGGTTCGACCAGTGGTTGAACTGGTCGAACCGGTCAAACCGGTGATCAGTAAGACCTCCAGTTCGATTTTCAGCCACTGGTCGAACCGGTCAAACCGGTGATCAGTAAGACTTCCAGTTCGATTTTCGGTCCGGATTTCAAAACATTGATTACCTATATTTAAAATTGGATACAAAAGGGAATTGTAGAAGAGAGGAACTAAGTTCATAACAACATACATTTTTACTATTTATATTTTCGATTGCGTTTTTAGAAGTAAAATAATACTAATTTTCATAAAATAATTTTTATTTACTTCAATGTGCCTTCAATTATTCAACCCTCACTTTCCCAGTCGTTCGATCACACCAATCACATAACAAAGTTCCGTTGATTAAAACAAGTATAAAAATACGAAGAATGGAAATAATTAATATTTCATAATAACCATAAGTACGGTGCAGACTTCTTGCCAATTGTTTGCTGTCGCTTGTCAACCTATTGTCTTTTTCTCTCAACTCCAAGCATGAAGTAAAGAATAAGTGTTACATAAGCAATGAGTGTGAACTCAAAAAAGGCAGAAAACTAACGATGTAAATGTGTATAAAATTGCACTCATAGACTTGGAGTAGTGGCAGCAATAATGATTTCATTATCAAAGAGGCCCGTGCAATAAATTTTAGGTATATCAAATGAGAAAAAGTAAGAACTTGCCCACAGTAAACATTGGGTAGTCACGTGCATAGCGGATAACTATGGAAAGTACTTAAGTAGTAAGCTCACCTCGAAATGAGTGCTCTCTTATTTCGACTTCGTCTCTGAATACGAGGGACTTTGATGTTTCTTCATTGGCTATGCATAAAGGTTCGTATTATTAATTTAGATTAGTTTTTCAACAGCTTGGAGCATGAACTCGAGCAAATAAATTACAGTTTGGTCTCAAACTATGATAATTAAGTTGTGTTTTGAGGAGAAATCTTATGTAGTTTGAACATTCATCGAACGTGGGTTATGCAAGACATGAAAAGTTGGAAGCAGAATTCTGAACAGGAGAAACCCACTTGAGCATCAGCTTCACACTTGTAACTGCGGTCAAATAGCTTTCCTCAAGTTGAGAATAAAAACTTACAAATGGGAGTGGGAATATGTGTGGTATACAGCTGTGGAGTTGAATATAAAGATGAAATAGAAAATAATGAATATGCTCCTATCAAGAAAGAAAGAAATGTACACTTCGGGGGTACCTCTCTCATCTCATCACTGTGACAGTACCTAAAAGAGAAATAAAGAGTTCCTTAAAATTCCCACTTTAGGGAAAAGAGAAAGCCTTCTTGGTTGTCTAGATTGCGCCAACTAAGTTCGTCCATGTGGTGAATCTAAAGAGCTGACATTTGGCGGCCGCAGAAATGACTCGTGGACTTTTGTCGACGAGGAAGAAACAATTTGTCATCCATCAGCGCAACAAAACAAATCAAAATAAAGAACGCAACCAAGGGCCACAGTGCATCGGTGGGTCGCAGACTCGCAATAATGCTTCTACTTATGGATGGTTTTGGATCACTTTTATTAAGACTCTTTGGTTGTTTTTGGTCTTAGATCAGGGTATTCATTAGCGGATCCAGTGATTAGTCCCTGGCTGGAAGACTCTTGGTTTCTAATAAACTGTATCTAGTCGTTTTGGAGCAGAAGAACATTTTAATTTCAAGTTTAATTCTCCAATCCACTTAATTAAGTTGGATGAGCCTAAATTAGACAACGTCCACTAGCTGGCTTTTCAAATACTAGTTTCGTTTTGCTTTTACTTCCAATCCACACTTGCGTTCGATAACTAATGATCTCTCTTCTATCAGCAATGGCTCCTTGGACGAATTCAGGTATTGGTGCCTTGGTGGCGGCGAAATTAGAAAACAAACGGAGAGAAATTGACAAAAGGAAAACAGCTGGAGTGGATTGTCTCATTGTGCTTTTGTCTTTGTAGACGAATTGTAGTGGGAAAATGCTTTGGTACATGGCCCAAACTTGAAAGCACTTTTTGGATTCTTTCGTGTATTATGAACAGCTGAAAAGAGATAGAGGCTCCGAAAGTTGCTTCTAACCAGTTTGACATTGACAAAAGGAAGTGCCCCTCTTTGTCTTGCCAAATTCCATTTTTAAAACTCCTTTCTTTTACAATCATGGGTCAAGCATTTTTAATTAATATTTTCACTCTATCTACAACATATACTGGTTTATGTGTAAAGACAAATAGAGCCAAGTGATCTTTGACATTTTACTTAAAGTTTGTGTGCCATAAAGCAAGATTCTTCAAGAAGTCAATTAGTTTAATAATAAGCTAACTCGTTGAGATTGCAATTGATGCTAGGAATTAATCCCAAGTTCCTTTTTTTAAAAAATAATAATGTCAATTTTAACTCCTATTTCAATCAAACAAATATACCATGCTTTGGATTAATGTGTTTAAGAGTACTCGACTAGTAATTAATAATGAAGGAATTGAAATAAAAAATAATAGAAATAAAAATCCAGTATAAGAATAGACATGTAACCATAACTAAAATAAGAATAAACAAATTTTCTATCCTTCTTATTGCAATCACTTTATTTAAAGCTTTATTTTTAATTATCATACATATAATAATATTTTGATATACAATAACAATAACACCCAGTAAAAATTTCGCTGACATACGGAGTCGGAGAAAGTTCAGTAGTAAGCAGTCTTACCCCTAATTATTAAAAAGACTATTTTCAAATGATCCACAAGAGGAAAAAATGAAAAATAATAAAATAATAAAAATGATGATAATGACGACGACGACGACGACGACTACGACAATAATACTAAATCAAGTTAGCTAGGTATAATAAGGCTTAGGCTAAATCCCTATGAGGTAAATATTGCATATTTACAAGTTTAGGCTAACTACAAGAAGAAAGAGTTAAAAGATTTATGAGAATTACAAAGATCTCTTTAAGAGGTATCGTTTATTTGAATCATAATGCCCAAAGTTTTCTATTGTGGGTCATGTCCTCGGTAAGTTCCAACATTGTCAGATCATTCTTGATCACTTCGTTCCAATTCTTTTTAGGCCTCCCTTTTTTTTCTCTTACAATGTCTAAGTACTATCTTTTCGCATCCTCATACAAGTCGACTTATAGGTACCGTGCATGTGTAAGTCGAGTTACAAGATTGTACAAGTCGACTTGCACTTACAAGAGAAAATTCTCAACTTTGTGTTTTTGATGAAATTTTAGTTTAGAGATATGGAAAATGATATGGGTATGTGTTATATAAAGTCAATTTTGATGTATATGCTTTAGGTTATATTTAATTTTAGATGGAAATTAATTAAGGTTTAGGCTTAATTTTGTGATTGGGGATTTTGTGAATTATTGGTGTAGAATCATAAATAATAGTATGAGTTTGTGAAATATGATATCAATTTTGAAGATTATGAGAGTTATGGCTTTGAATTGGGATAAATTGGTTTAGGCAAATTGTGGAATTTGGGGTTTTTAGAAATTTGTAATTTAGATAACTTGAAGATGTGGGGAATTGATGTTTTCTAAGCCCAATTTGAGGAATCATGTTATTTATGATATTGAATTTTGGATGGATATGTTTAGGTAATTTTAACGTAGAAGAACAAATGACGCTTTGGTCAAATTGATGATCGGGACGAGTTCCTAGCTTCATTTCGAGGTGGGTAGTATATTTATTTATTGAATTTTAAGCTAAGTATGTTTATTTGAAAAATTCAAGAAGCAAATTTTGAAAAATTCAAGAAGCAAATATTGATAAATTAATGTTTAGATAAATGATTTGAAATATATAATTTCAGAATGATTAAAGTAAATGCTTTCGGAAGGTTTATAAGAAAATACAAGATTTATGAAAATTATGTTTTTAAATTATCTGAAAAATTTGAGCAATGTGTTTTATGAAATTGTATACATTTTGATATATGTTTGAAAGAAATAAATTGCATTCATTGTTGTGCATTTGATTGATACGTGATTAAATTGGTGAATATTGAATGTGTATTGCAACATGAATTGATGTGATTTATGTATGTGAGTGTGTCAAGTTTAACATTATGTGGAAATATGAAATTTTTTTTTAAAGAAAATCAAGATTTTGAAAAGTTCCTTCGGGCAATCTGAATTTCTGTTTTCGCTTATGTGTTATGTAGGTTTGGTCAGGTCCTTTTGTGAGTCAGTGCACTATCTCTATTTGCTTAAAGCCTTCTCCCGGCTGCCCGCAAAAGGCAATGGAGCTCCGATTACGGACTCCCTTCAAAGCTACACTGGACCGCTATGCGGGAAAGTGTAGTACGCTCCGTTCACGGCTGCACAGGACCGTTATGCGGGAATGTGCAGTACGTTCTGTTTTGGACCGAACCAAACCATCCGATGTGTTTGTGTGTTTTATTTTGTATTGTGTTATGCATCACATGTTTTGAGAAAGTTTAAGAAATTTGGAAGTTCTTCATGAAATCTTGAAAAATGTAAAAAGTTTGAGAAATCAATTATTGTGAATTTTCAGCCGAGAATTGATTGAATCGATTTAACAACGTTGTGAGAAATAAGAAATTTGTCAATTTTTCTACTGTGAAATCTTTAGAAATAAATGGCAAAAAGTTTTGCAAAATGTTTTCGCTTATCGTTCAATTTATAAATATATTATCCACGAGCTTTGTGCTCACCCCCCTTCATCCCCAATCTCCAGGTATTCGAGCGGGAGATCGGATGAAAGGGTGCCAAGTGTGATTCTTGCATCGTTTGTATTTTTGTGTAAATTGGGATTTTGATATAAATATTGTAAATGGCTTGCTATGCCATTAAAGTGT
>JANZXV010000007.1:7193112-7204908 GCA_027576455.1 Erythroxylum roigii
CAATCGGATAAAATGAGAGATCCTCATGAGTGGAAGAAGAAGATTTTTTCTTTGGTTTTGGAAACCAAAGTTGTCGTCGACGCTTCTCTCTGGATTGTCTTCTCCAGGCTTCTCCACCGCCGCTGATCACCGCTGCTCGCCGAACAAGGTAGGAGCTAGCACTCTGAACTTGTTCCAACTGTTTTCAGTCGAAGGGTTCGACTGATTGAGTTCGCCGACCTCTGCGTGGATATCGTTAGAGACGATCTCCGTTGGTCGTTCATGGTTTGATTTTTCGTTTCTTCCTCCGTTGACGATGCATGATTCTGGGTTCAGGGAAGGTTCCAGAACAACTTTGTTGTTATTCCGCACCGCGTCCATGAGATGGATGCACTGGATTTTCCCGTCTGGGAATCGCGATTCCCTACAGTTTAGAGAATGGGTTTAAGAGTGGGTGACTACTGCATCTCTTGCCATATTAGTGAATGGAGAACCTAACAAGTTGATAAAAACTAAGAAAGTGTTAAGGTAAAGGGATCTCTTATCCCCTTACCTGTTTGTGTTAGGCATGAAGGTCTTTTAAACCATTAATGAGAGGAAAATTGAAAAAAAGCTTTATTTTCCAATATCACCATATATGCAAAGGTATTAAAATAACTTACCTAGTTTTTACAAATTACATACTTCTATTTTACAGGGCTGATAAGCAATCTATTAAACAAGAATTGCTTCTACCTCTCAGTAAATGCTAGACTGGATGTAGCATCGAAAGAAATGGAGATGGGGCTAAGACAAGGCAAGCTTCCTATCAAGTACTTATGAGTGCCAATATCCCAAAAAAGAATCACTGCCTCATATTGCAGACCTCTAATGGAACCCTACAATAGAAAATTCAATCATTGGTGTAACAGTTACCTAAGCTATGAGGGAAGACTACAATTAGTGCAAATTATATCGAGTAATCTAGCAGCTTATTGGATCAACTACTTGTGTTTTAAAGGACATAGACAGAAAACTAAAGGATTTCCTATGGGATGGACCAAACCACAACAACAATAAAGCAAAAGTTAGTTAGAGCAAGATTTGCCAAGAAAAAACCAAGATGGTAAGATTTTCTTGGAAAGAAATTATGATGGTTATACAGTTAGAAAGAGGATTTATGGGTCAAATAGGACATCAAAGGCAAAAGCTTATGAAGCCTAAAACGTAAGTAGAATATGTCATGGAATCTAAGGCAAACATTGGGGACCAAGCTATGGATGCAGAACCTGGTATCCCACAAAATAGGGAATGGTGAATCAACATTATTTTATTTTGGTATGATAACTAGTACAACAAGGGTCCTTTATACAATATTGAGGAGATCCAACATCTAAAACTGGTTGTTAACCTAAGAACAAAGGTTAGTGAGTTTATAAAAAACAATCAGTAAAGATGGCCTTACCATAACAAAAGAGGTGTGGAAATTATAATGAACAATCTACCTACTTGCTAAGAATCAAAACAGGATAAAATCCAGTGGATTGCTAATAGATCAAAAACATTCAACTTAAAAGCTTACAGAACCTCTCTCCATAAAGAATCAAATAATAGAGTGAAGTGGGGAAAGCTAGTATAGGATAATGATATCAATCCCTCACATGCCTTTATTCTTTGGTTGGGGAAAGCTGGGATACTCTTCTTAAAAGACATAATAAAGTTTTCAATTACATCATTAGATCGTGAGTTGTATAACATCTATCCAAAATCATTGGACCATGTTAAGGTTAAATGTAGATATACTCTAAACATCTAGAGAGGGATACAAGGAATACTTAACACACAAAAAATAGTCTACACTTGGAATGAACTAATTGATTGGACAGTTACCCTTAGAATGGAGTATAAGGTAGATTACAAAGTAGTGAAAACTATCTTGGCAACAATGTTGTATAACATATGGTAATAAACGAAAAATAGAACCTTCAGGAAGGAGGCAAGAAGTAAGGACAACTATATCAAAATATCATTCTCTAGTGTAGACTTTCCTTGTAGTAAGAGAACTACCTGAAAGCTCTCTACAAACATGAGGAAAAGATGGTTACTAGATTAAAAAACCACAACTCTAGCTTGTAAATAGGAAGCTTAGCTATACCATATTTTGTTCCTATTGTACTCTTGATCCTTGAAAGGTTATACATACTTATTTATTAATGAATTACTATTACATTTTGAAAAGAAAAAGAATTTTTACAACTTTGATTTCCTTGTATTATATACATCATTATAATTATAATCTTAAATAGTACTTTCACATTTTACATACAAAGTTCAATTACTCTTTCAATGGTTAACTAAGGTTGGTAGAAATGAACAAACCCAATCTTACTTGACTAGTTTGAAGTCAATAGGTTGGACTTGAGTTGACTAGGTTGGAATCAAACTTATGTTGTTTGAACTTTAGATTATACTTGAGCTTGGAGGTTAGTTCGAAACCTAACTAGAATGGCTTAATGGTCCAAACTCACCTTCTAAAATAATGTTGATTAGTTTAATTGTCTAAAATGACATTATTTTCAGATGAACTGAGTGGATTCAAGTCATGTGACTCAAATCTGACTGGGTTTCAAACCACCTATTAAGAGAGTAAGATTGGCGGCAAGCTCAATCTTATCTAACTATGGTTAGCCACAAAATCATTAGTATGAAACATTTATAATATAAAAAAGTGATTTAAATAATGTGATAAAAGTAAAAGGATTAAAATATGAATTAAAGTAAAATATAGTGATAAAAATTGAGTTTTTGGATTATAATGCAAATTCTTTACATTAAAAAAGAAATAAAAAGGTGAAACAAAGCTTGAATTCTTCAATTTAGGTAAACTTCGTAAGGAGTATGAGCTTTATTTGTCTTATACCTAAATCTCACAAGCCCTCAAGCCTATATGACTATTTACACATTTCTTATTACAAATTAATTAATAAAATCATCACCAAGATGCTTATTAGTATACTTAAATCCATGTTGTACGCTATTATCAATCTTAGACAAGGGACTTTCTTAGATGTAGAAGCATTAGTGATGGCATTCTTCTAGCCTAAGCCCTCACAAACTATTATAGAGAGGAAAAGTTAGGATTTGCGTTCTTAAGATTAACTTTAACAAAACTTTGGACTTAATTGAATGGGGAGTTCAAACAGTTTGATGTTATAAGGGCATTTGGCTTACCCTTAAAATTCATCAGTTAAATTTACCACTATGTTACCATCACATCCTTCAATATTCTTATCAATGATGAGCCTACAAATTCATTCAAGGGAGCAAGAGGTTTAGGAAAAAAGGATGCTCTTTCCCTCACTTATTAAGTTTCTAAATTGAAGACTTTTTAAGAATTGCTAGGAGAAATATCAATCTTGCTAAGCATTTTCTGTTCCACTATAAATGCTCTGATCTTCATATTGTGTGTCGAAAAAACTTAAAAATACAACTAACTCTACACAACTAACTACACCAATTTCCCCTAGGTTATATCTAATTAAAAAATGCTCTTTAATTAGGTCTAGCTATTAGACAACGTAGAATAAGCTCTCTCAATTTAGTGTGATAAATGTATTACGTAATAGGAAAATATGTTAATTTAGGAAACAAACACGTAAGCTTGGGTCATTTAACCTATGCTATGTTATCCCTAATGATGATCAACCATTAGTTTACCATAAGTGAATCAAATGTACAATGATTACATATTGCAATCTTGATTCTCGCAATAAGTTCAAACATAAATAATCTATTTGAAGTGTATAAATCATTCGTACATAAATCCCAAAACATTAATCATAGAATAACACAGTCAATTCTAAAAGAGAGTGAGAACAACATCATTAGATTAAGAAATGCCCAAACATATTCTTCTGCCTCAATTTTTCCTTTAAACCGGAAGGGTAAAGATTAGAACCTCATAGTTGGCCCAAGGGTAAAAAATATGTCCCCTTTTATGTATCTAAACTATTCATGCCTCCTTTGGCCTCTTAAATTCCTTTTTATAGTAAAAATTAGGGTTCTATCACAATCCACGATATAGGCATATAGGTAACCGTGTGTGTGAAAATTGTGAGAATTGTGAACTTAAATATTCACAACAATCTACATAGACATGTAGCTCACTTACACAACCGTATAAGTCCACAAATTGCAAAGGTGGCTGAAATGTTGTATCTGAGCTCCTACACGCTCCTAGTTAGTTACATTATCCTATACATAACCATGTAAGTTACAATAACTTCATTTCTTTTATTCTTTGCCTTATATTCACCGTAATTAATCTCCTTCTTATTCCACAAAGGCAAATAAGATTGAATAAATATGATGACTCCAAGGATATTTTTTTAGCTCAATTAGGTTCTTGTTCCTTCAACTTGTACCTAAAACAAAATTTGAACCAAAATGAGTATCTTAATCACATCACAATATTAATCACTGAGAATTAGGGAATAAATATATAGTCAATCAAGCACTTATTACTTCAGGTTTTTAATCTTACTTTTCTAAATGACATTATGATATTTTATAAAACTAACTTGAATTTTATTAAAATGCTCTTAAGCTCCATAGATTTCTTTCAAAATCTTGCAAGGTTCTTTATTAATGATGTAAAGAGCAACTTCTTTTCATTTATTTGTACTTATGAAATAGCTGCCACAATGACTGATATTTGAAGCTTTCAACTTACACAACATCATTTTAGATACTATAGGATATCTATAGTCACTTTAAGAATAACTTACTCGGATTGCTAACCCTTATTTGATGTTATTAATGTGAGAGTTGGTAGTTGGAAGAATAAATTTCTCTCAGTGGCAAGGAGACTTTAACTAATTTAATCAGTTCTATCTTATTTGTAGATTCATTGGTGTTGCCACCTATTCCTCCCTAAAAAAGTCACCAAGGACATTGAAATGTTTATGAAAAATTAACTTTAGATTCGAAGCCTCAATAACAAATCTAAAAATTAAAGTGGATGGAAGTGTGTAAATCAAAAGCACAAGGAGGCCTTATGATAAAAACCATCAAAACTATGAACAAGGTCCTCTTAGCCAAAAGAAGTTAGAAGCTCCTTATTGATCATGAGTCCTTATAGGTGAAATGGGTAAGAACTCAGTACTTATAAGGCCAAACTGGTAAAAGGTACAAATTAAAGCCATCACCTCCTTATCTTTAATCCAAATGCTCAAGATGTGGACAAGCTAGCTACATTCATTAAGCACATTATACGGAACAATGAGAATACATGGATATGTAAGACTTATAGAAACTTATTGGCCCCTTGCATCCTCTTTTAATTACTACAAACTTGAATTTCTACATCCTTGCCTTTTGTAAGATTAAAATTATAATCAACTTGATTATAATTACTCAAAAGTTGCTCTCAATCTCATAGCATATACCACTTAGAACGAAAGAAACTACATGATTTTATTTAATATAGGTGATGATGCACACTCCTTCATGAGGGATATCAGATCCTTGATTAAAGAAGTAAGTTTATCAAGTCTTTTTACATCAAAAGTTAGTCAAAGCATAGTAAGAAATTGTTTCATATAAGAGGCAAGTTCTCAAGCTTTCTAGATCATAATATGGTACTCATGCTATGCAATAGAGAGCTCTTTAATTGTATTCACTACTAATGTCACCTCTCTTCCCCATTTTAAGACCCCTTATAATCTTTTAGTTGTTGAGTGCTTTAGGAAAATTGGGACTAGTAATTTTTCTTTACACCTTAGTGCTTATAAGTTGTACACTTTCATATCCTAAAGTTTTGTCATGAAACTAATTTTCTATTTAAAAACAGAGTTCCATAACTCGTTTACAAGTTTAGGTTCATTATAATAAGAATGATTTCAATTGTCACTTAAATTTGCATTTAAAAATTGTACTTAACAAACTAATCAAGACGAAATTTTATATTTACTTTTAACTTACATCATCTTTAAAGTAATTTGAATGATTGTTTTATTAAGATGAAATTTTATATTTACTTTTAACTTCTATCATCTTTTAAGTAATTTGAATGATTGTTTTATTATTTTCACATTGGCAATTGTATCAAATTTAATATCATTAGTAATTTTGAAGGATTTGCAAATAGTTTGTCCAAAAGAATTAAATTATTCAATTTAGTCATTAATTTTAGGAATTTAATTAAAATTTTAGAGAAGTTAGAAGTTAGAATAATTAAACTTTTAGAAATGTTAGAAATTAGATTGCACTTTATGATAAAAATGAGAATCTTATTTTACCAATTTACTTAAAGAAAGTCTCATCCAAGAAATTCACGTGTGGATCACAATAAAATGACATAAACTAAGGAAAAATTGATGTCATACATTTGGAGATGACGCAAAGTGCATTTTGAACATCAAGGCTTTTATTAGAATACAACTTCAATCATAACGTTTCATGGCATTGAATTTCAGCCTTAACATTTTCAAAACCTTCAAAATAGACCTCAATAGATAAAAAATTTAAAGAGGTTAAACTTCTTTTAGTTAAGCACTATGTCATATATATATATATATTTAAATTGTTGATGAGTAGCACTGTTACGTGATCTAGTGGACCCCATCAGTAAATTTTGAAAATAAAAATTATGTGTATTTGACAATTGCTAGATCGTCCTTCCCTTTTATTCATTACTTTATCCTCCTTTCCCTTCATTGACTTCTTTTTTTTTATCTTCTACTTCTTCGCCCTATAATTTCTCAAAGTTAGTTGAGTCCTAAATCCAAAATCCCCTGAATCATTATATGATGAGAACCGTCCAGTTCATATAAACACATGGAAATGCATCAACAATAAAAGACAGAACATAGGTTTCATTAATTATGGAGATGGATGCCTAAAGATTGTGACTGGACATTGATTGATCCTGAGGTTTTCTGGGTTTCATGAAACATAGGAATATTGGGCTTCATAAAAGAGGTATTCTTATAAAATGACAAGTAAAAAAGTAAAAAACAATACATTAAAAAAGAAAACAGTAAGATTTTAAAAATATTTTTTTAATCTTTTGGAGATTAAATTAGAAGTCTGCTGCAATTATTGAGTTCAGTCAATGGGACAATTAATGCATAACCAGCTCTGTTCATGACTGACCGTCGATTTCCTCTTCCCTCACAGGCATTTAGACATGGAGAAGCAATGAACCTTCTAGCCCAGCGCGTAAGGCACTGTCGATGAAAAGACTAAATGAAAGGATCATAACTTATAAGCCATTACAGTCACTATAGATGTTGCCTGTAATGTATGAATTTAAGCCATTGAGAGTTACCTGAGATGTTGTCTGTAGTGTGTGTATAAGCCACTGTCGGTCACTTTCAAATGCCCCTTTCCGCAAAAAGTTAGCTGGGCATGTACCTGGTTACGTCTGTCCCTTTCTGGGCTTAGCCTGCCCATCACCAAAAGACATTCATGTTTCGAATCTCAACTTGTTACTTAGCTCCTTGCGGTCATTTCTTCGTGAAAAATCTTGAAATACATGTTGATTTGGGTGCGTAAATCATTAGATGAGAAGGTACTAGGTCTAATATGAATAAAAACATAATTGAAAAAACGAGGACCGCAATTTAAGTGGTGTGGTTGAGTGGTAGGGATTCATCCATCCTTAACCAAAGGTTAGAAGTTCGATCCTTGACTTTGGGTATGGAGCAACCTTAAATCCTTGGACCAGCTGTCCTATTCTATGAGGTGCCTACAAACTAACGAGGGGATTAGTCACTAAGTCCGCTGGTAAATACCCTGATCTAAGACAAAAAAAAACGAGGGCCGCATAAATACATTTGGCTAAAGAAAAATGACGAAAGGTGAGCTAAAATGAAAACTAAATATTTTTTGAATAAATTTTTAATGCCCATCTACCACTGTTCAACAACCGACCCAATGACCGGAAATTTTAACCCAACGTGAGGTTATGTCTTCCGTTTGGATTAAAGTCTAATTATAAATATTGTGTCACGTCGACCAACCAGGGGTAAGCTCAGCCGCAATTTCTTCTGATAAACCGCACTTAGACTAATCTTATGTCAAAGCGTAAATCATTGCTAATCCTGAAGTTTTAAACTAAAGGGGATTTGAATTGGGCCCGTCACTGGAGAAAAGTGAAGAATGATGAGCTTAGGACAGGTGAGGCCTATGGTCAAGGCTATTGTGGGTCTAGCCTCCTCAAGATAGGTTTAACTTGTAGTGGCGGAGGGCTTTCTAAAGAATCTGAAGTCCCTGTGCTCCGGGGCCCCCTGCCCTGCACACATGGCCCTGATGGCCAGGGGCAGAGCAGGGCCAGGGCAGGGGGACAGAGGATCCCTGCCCTGTGCTCCAGGGTCTAAACAAACTCTCCTCCCCTTCAGAGCCAACCGAGGTATGAGATTATGCTACGTGTCATTATCCTATGTATTGTTTTCATGTGTGCCTTTTCCTTCATTCGAAATTCAAAGAGAGATACTAATTTTGTACAACCTCGTACCTTCTTCTACTAGATACCTAGGCTCTAGCAGAAGTTTTAACATTTCAAGTTCAAGTTTGCATCTTAAAAGTCAATGAGCTACTTTCTATTAGTTGTACATTTTTCAGCTCTGGTGTCTTGACCATCTTTTCATACCATTTTGATTAATAGGTTTATTTCCATATATTTTTCCACTATTCTTTTGTCTCATATTGTTTCGCAGTCATTTTAATAGTTTGTTAGTTTTGAATTTTACGATAGTTGATGTTTCTTTTTGTTTATTTTGATTATATATTTTTTTCAAGTTGATTGGTTTGTTGTTTTACTCACCGTTTAGTTTGTTATTTTTCTTTCCATTCGATATTTTCGCTTGCCATTTAGTGTATTATTTCACTTTTGATAAAGTTGAAGTTGTTTCGCTTATATTTAAGCTTAAGATAAGGTATTTCACTTGCCTCTAGGCTTGAGATGTTTCTCTTGTCATTAGGCTTGAGGTGTTTCTCCTGTCATTAAGCTTAATGATCCAAACCTACTTAAAAATACCCTAGAGACTCACAAGCAAGTTTGAATTGAATTCTAAAAATCAAGTCTCAATTAGGAAGAGTTATTGGAGATCCATTGAAGAATGTTGGATAAATGATGATATAGATTAGGGGAAGAAAGGTTAAAGAGGTCCTTAATATTTTAATAGTGGTCCTTTATGTAAGGAGTGAGACTTATGCTACTTTTAAAGGGATGAAATTAAACTTATTATGATGATTTAAGTGAAGAAGTAAGTTAAACAATCACATTTTCAAAATTTAATCGACAACGGACTTCAGGAATAATTAGCATCAATTTTTGCATTGTTAATGGAGTGCTGAAGAAACAGTATGTAATTGGCATCAACATCATCTATGATTGATGTCAATCTTCTACAAATTTTTGTGGTTAATGTTACAAATCAAAATTGATGCTGGAGTTTAACTTATGTCAAACTCGTCTTTAGTTTTACATGATTTTGTCTAAAATAGAACCAAAAATGGTCATAGTATAAGACAAGCACCAATCATGTACTATTTACATATTTGATTTTGCTATTTTGATAGGATTTTGTTATTTTAAGTGTTTATTTCCTTTTAGAACTATAGTTTTTAGGGTTTTTATGCTTATAAAGGCTTACTAATGTTTGTAATAGCCACTTTTTGATGAATTTACAATATTGATTAATCAAAATCATTAGAGTGATATTTCTTCCATCTTTTAAAGTGCTCTTACTCAAGGTTCTCTAAAACCTTTGGTCTTATCGAGCTTACTAGTGGCGCTCAAAACTATAATCTTATCACTCCTAACCCTTTCTTTTTTAGAAGTATGGTAACTCATATCCTTCTTTGTGTTTTTATGTTTGTTTTCATAAATTAACTTGTGTTTTATGCAATGGTTATATGTCCTTTCATTTCAATATCGAATCTCATTACTCATAATGATGAGACTTTTATAAGAATTTGTCATATGAGCTTTGTTCTTTATTCAAGTTGGCTCTTAATATCATTATTTTCTTTTTTAAATTTCAAGGTAATAAAAAAATTAGAAAAGTTTTGTAAAAAAAGCCTTAGAATTTTTTTTCCTAAACCAAACACGAATGGGCTAATAGTTGTAACAATCATTAAAGAAAAGTTTGGTCCTATTACAGTAAGGAGAAGGAATCCTACTAGTAAAGTTATTCTATTTATCTAATTAAAAATTATTTTTATTACCATTATTGTTGGAACCTATTACTGGATATCCAACCTCTTAGAAAAACCAAACCAAATCAGAGCATTTCCACTCTTGCTCTTATACCATCTATGTTGGGACCCGATCCGGGAACCGGATCCCAACCAGAAAACGAAACGAAAGAACAAAATAAAAGCAAATTGAAGGCTCGGAATCGAAAGCGAAACGAACCGAAACGAATCGAATCGGAGAACAAAGTACGAAAACAAAACGAAAGCGGAAGCAAAAGCAAATCGAACCGAAAGGCATAAGGCGGAAGGAAAACGAATAAATCTAAACACAATTCAACCGAGTCAAAGCAAACAAATGGTTCAAACGAACTTGAGAGCAACTTTCCGACAAGATTCAACTTAATCTAAAACTTTTACATTTTGCAAGAGAGGGTAGAAAATTTGTTGAGAAAATCACTGGTTTGAAAATCGGGTGAATCGGAGGCCAAACGAGAAAGTTATAGGAGAAAATGCATAACTTTGTACTTAGAACTTGAAATTGTTCAAACTTGGTGCCAAAAGAAAACTGAAGGGAAAATTCTATAACTTTCAAGAAGAATGTAAAACCTAATTTGGCCATGAAGGAAGTCATAAGTTGTTTCAAAGGTTTGCCTAAAGAAAGACCAAATGAATAGTGATTTTTTTGACCAAATGAATAGTAATTTGCCAACTTCCGACCCTCATAACTTTTTACTCCCAACTCCGAATAGGACATATCATACCTCTATGGAAAGATAAAAAGACCCTCTACATCTTTCATGAAGGATGAAAAATCCGATTCCCATTCTAAAGGGGTGAAAAACCCTTTCGAAGATTCAGCCCAAATTGCCACATGAATAGTAACCCGAGAATAGTAAAATGCATAGTGGGCAGCAAACTTCAAACGTTCATAACTTTTTCATCTTAAGTCTAAAAATGTCCCATTTTATGCCGTTTTAAAGATCTTAACATGCTCTACAATCTTCCAGAAGAACTCCTAGTCTAATTCAACCATTTAGGAGGTTAAAAACTCAAGTGAAGTTGCTGTCCATTTTTAAGAAAATTGGACAGCACCTCCCCTAAAAATGCATCTAGCCAAATTTTCAATACTTACTCATCCAAGCTACAAACCTGCATAAAACCACTTCAATCTTCCAAACTCCATAGCACATCCCAAACTCCAAAGGCAGTAACACACTCTTAGGTATCTATCCATTTTAAAGCCCAAATTACAATCCAAGCTCATCTTTACTTTTATCCATACAATTATACATTCTTAGAAAACATATACAAAATACATTTTAACTTCAAAACTCTTACATTTTCCAGGAAATAAATACATATAAAGCTTCAAAGGCATTTCAGCCCAAATACATCAAGACTCAAAGAACAAAAATACAAAGTACATCTTTTCTAACATATGACTTCTAACATAACAAATTGCATCGGAGTTGCCTCAATCCCGATGCAAGACTCGTTTTCTCGCTTGCTACCTGAGGAGGGGAAAATGGGGGGTGAGCTCGACGGCTCCGTGGGTAATAAGTTTATAATAGAACAGAAGCAAAAACGCTTTTAAACTTATTTTCCATTTATAAACATTTCGCAGAAGAAATCTAT
>JANZXV010000007.1:7219252-7231011 GCA_027576455.1 Erythroxylum roigii
ATTAATTTTATAAAGCATATCTTTTTTCAATAAAATTTTAAATTCTTCGATGATGTCTTTCATTCATATTTTAAATTCTTTAATTTTATTCAATCTTTAATCAGTTTCATGGTGCTCTAATATCGGTTGAACCTTTTAAACCTAAAATTTCTTGTCTTATGGATGTAGTTTTCGGTTCAATTTTTAAAATATTGAGTAAATTTGTTTAAAGTCTCTTTTACACCATAGATAAATTATCATATAATTAAAAAAAATTAGAATTTTTTTAAATTTTTGAAAAAAGTTTTAGTTATTAATTTTTTAAAAATTAGTTTCTTATACTTCGGCTTATAATATAAACATTAAAGAATGAGTAAAGAATGAAAAAAGATGCTTAGTAATATATAATTATTGGATAAATAGTATTTGATTGTTTGCAATATGCTTTCAATATGCTTCGTCCGACTGTGGAATATTTGATTGTTTGCAAGCAGCATAGCAGATTTGTTGTCACAAAAGATTTTGGTTGCACAGTTATGCTCTTGACCAAGATCTTGCAACAACCTGTGTAATCAAACTGCCTGACAAGCTGAGCTTGTTGCAGCCACATACTTACCCTTTGTGGAGGATAATGCCACCATTGCTTGTTTCTTCGAGTTCTAAGAAATTGTTGCTGAACCAAGAATGAAACAGTTCCCATAAGTGCTTTTCCTGTCTTCTAAAGAGCCAACCTAGTTGTTATCACTGTAGCCTATAAGAGTAAAATCTTCTACTGCATGAAACCACACACTCCTTAGTCCCTGCCAAGTAGCATAGTATCCTCTTGGCTTCGCTGAGATTATGATTGGTTGGTTTATGCATGAACCTAGACAGCAAACTAACTGAAAAACTTATGTCGGGCCGAGAATGAGTCACATAGAGAAGTTGTCCAATCAAGCTTGTGTATGTGGAAAGTGAAAGCAAGACTCCTTGCACTTCAACAAAACCTGAACTTCAAGGCTGCTCCAAACTCAAGCCTCTGCGAAAAGAACAGAACTTGCAATCTATTCGAGTCTGAAGTTAGAAGATGATTAAAATCTCCAGCAGCAACTTCTGAACAAGTTGGTTTACTCCACAAGATGATTTTCAGAAAATCAGCAATTATACTTTGTATACTAAATGTGTTATCTGTAAAAATGTAGGAGAGTCAGTCTAATGTATCTCACAAGTGTTTGTATTGCTTTTGGTTTTCAGTGTATGTAAGGTTTTGATGTGTAAAGACTATGCGATTTTTCATTCCTTCAGAAGTGGAAATTTTCACTTTCAAATTTTCTTCTTTCCACTCAAAGAAAATTTTCAACATAAATCTCTACACACACACATTCATAGCAACTCAACATAAAAGGAAATTTTCATACGCAGGAGATGAAGAGAAGAAGATGGTTTTTTTTCATAAAAACTGCAACTGTTACATTACTTGTGTAGTGTTCTGGAGCTTTTCAAGTTAGCTCTAACACACATTTCTTGCCTATTTACATCAATGGCTCAAAATGAAAGATGAAAAATAACTAATGAGTAAGATTTTGACAAGTATCTTAATTACTCTCATTGGTTCAACAAGTGCAAAAGTAAAACTGTTGGTTAATGCATTCACAAAAACTAACAATGAGATCTCCTAATAATTTAAAGCTGCAAAAAGTAAAAAGACAAAAGATGCTTGAAGACTACGGGAACAAAAACTGATGCTCGACTTCATTAGCTTGATTTTCTTCAATGCTAAATGTCACTTTGACTTTAAATTCCTCTACTCCATTGACTTGCAGAACTTCTCTTCAATTGCTTCATGGTTTTTGCTTCAAATTTGATAACTCTGCTTCAGGTTTTTTGCTTCAGCTGATATAAAAACAGCTCTACACTTGCTGCACATTTTCTGATTCTTCATTCTTCAGCTTTTCTTTGCATGTAGCTTCATTCTTCTTACTTATCTTGCATTGATCTTCATTCCTACACTGATTTTCAACCATTCGGATTATGTTCTTTGGATCCAAGCTTTTTTGAATTGCTGCCAAAATCATCATTTCTAGCTTCTTCTTGAACACAGAAATCCTTTTCCTCATTCCGCTTCTCTTCTTCACTCTCACTGATTATGCAAACTCCTCCATGAATTTCAATATAGCAGGTTGCATGAAATAACACAAATCAACAGCTCCTCCTTTGTTTTGTGCAGCCTGCATTCCTATCAACTTTCTTAAGGATTCAAATCTCCATCTTGGTAATGCCTTAGTGAACAAATCAGCAAGTCGGAAATTTGATCTTCAAAATGCCATTTTGATTTCCCTCTCCTCGATCAATTCTCTAACATAATGGTACTTCACCTTCATGTGCTTGGTTCTCACATGATCAGATGGATTTTCAGCCATTGAAATGGCAGCACTTGAATCACAATAGATTGTTACACAATTCTCTTTCAATTCATCCATATCTTTTAGAATTTTCTTCAACTATTGAACTTGTTTGGCAGCCATATTCACTGCCACATATTCAGCTTCAGCTGATGATTGTGCTACACTCCTTTGCTTCTTTGAACACCAAGCAAAAATTCTTGAACCCAAACTACAACAATATTCACTCCTACTCTTGCATTCATTGCTTCCAGCATAGCTTGCATCACTAAACATATACAACTCTACATTTTCTCCCTTTCCAAACTAAATTCCATAATCAACAGTGCGCTTGACATATCTTAATATCCTTCTAGCATATAAAGCATGTTGTCTCGAAGGATTATGATTGAAACCAGCCATTATATTTACAAAACATACAATATCAGGTCTCAAAGCACACAAATATATTAAGGATCCAATCATACTTCTATAATAAGTCACATCAAATTGCTCACCTAGTTTTGTAGCCTCCAACTTCAGCTGATGTTCCATAGGAGTTGACATGCCACTACTATCCTTTAAGCTGGACTTCTTAATTAGCTCCTCTGCGTATTTCTTTTGATGAATGAATATCCCATCTTTCCTTTGATCAATCTCCAATCCTAAGAAATAACTCATCTTCCCTAAGTTTGTCATTTCGAATTCTGACTTCATCAACTTCATGAAGTCCTCCACTAGCTTCTCTTTAGTTTCAATTATAAGTAAATCATCTACATAAAGTGAGCAGATCAATTTTCCTTCTTTATGTTCCTTCACATACAATGTTGCCTGACTTTTGTTTCTTATGAATCCATTCTGTAGCAAGTAGCTATTAATTCTTAAATACCAAGCTCTTGGAGCTTGTTTTAAACCATAAAGGGCATTCACCAACTTATAAACCTTATGCTCCTGTCGCTCTTTCACATAGCCTTCGGGTTGCTTCAAGTATACATCTTCATCCAACATCCCATTGAGAAATGCACTCTTCACATCCATTTGATGCACTTTCCATCCATTATTTGTTCCCAATGCCAACAACAATCTCACAGTATCAAGTCTAGCTACTAGTGCATGGGTCTCAGTGTAATCCACTCTATATTCTTGTTTGTATCCCCTCACAACCAATCTAGCTTTATGCTTGATAATAGATCCATCTAGGTTGAGCTTTGTTTTATAAATCCACTTTGAGTCCATCACTTTAGTTTATGGAGAAGGTAGATCCACCAACAACCAAGTGCCATTTTCCTCTATTGCCTTTATCTCTTCATCCATAGGACCTTGCCACACTCCTTGTTTAATTGCTTGGTTGTATGTCTTTGGTTCAGCTCCTGCAGACATGGCATATTCAGATACCATGTTTGCATCTTTTAGTTTTTCCTCTGCATTATCATACCTAAAATCAAACAAATGGTTAGTTTCATTATAAATCGAGGCCAGGTCTCTTGTTTTGTGGGCACTATCCAAACTTGAAGTCTCCTCCTAAATTTCTGAGCTTGAGTCATCACTTCCTGAACTAGGTGATGTCTCCCCCTGATTTCCTTCCTCTTCAGAATTATTAGAATCTCCAGCTACTGTCACTTCTTCATCTCTTTGATTCCTTTCCTCTTCAAAATTATTGAAATCTCCAACTGCTATCACTTCATCGTGTGGTTCTTCTCTTATAATTTCTTCAACTTTAACAAGTGGTTCATTTATTGGTATCTCAATGATAACTCCTCTTGACTTCTCCACTGAATGCTCTTCCCATTTCCATCCTTCATTCTCATCAAATTTCACATCTCTAGACACAAACATTTTCTTAGTTTCAGGATTGTAAATTCTATACACTTTGGATTCTACACTATATCCCATCATTACTCCTTTCATTGCCTTTTCATCTAACTTTGTTCTTTTTGTTTCAGGAATGTGCATGAAACAACACAAATCAACAGTGTATAAGCTTGCTTCAGCCTTCCCAGTGCCATCGTCGTGACTCATCTTCTCTTTGATATTCATAAGAGTCATTGTAGTTTTGTGCCCTAACAAGTTGAATTTTTCCAATGTATCTTCAACACACTTCCGCTAACATAAAAATTCCAGCCTCTGTTTGGACGATCTTCAAACCTAGAAAATAGTGTAACTCACCAAGGTTGGTCGTGTCAAACATGCTCTTAATAGAATCTTTAAATTTTGAAATAAGCTTCAAGGATGAACCAATATAAATCATGTCATCTACGTAGAGGCTCATAATAACACAATCATCCATACCTTTCTTCAACAAGTATAATGTAGGTTCATGCATACTTCTCTCAGATCCACTTCCTCGAAAGAAATCATCTATCTTGCTATACTAAGCCTGAAGTTAGCAGGATACGCGAAGTAGTTTTGAACCATCTAGCTATTATTGTCTATGATTAGATATTAACTAACTGATAGATTTTTTTAAATACGATAGCAGTAAATCCATTCCGTTGTGCCTCTCGTATATATATATGTTGAACTCATAAGAATGAGTATATATATATATCTTTTTTTCTTAAAATCCTACAAGCTCCTATATATATCTTTTTTTTTCTTAAAATCCTACATCAAGGAGCTTGCTTCAAACTGTAAAGTGCTTGCTTCAAATTGTAAAGTGCTTTCTTCAATCTTAGCACTTTATTAAATTCTTCGAGACTTTCAAAACTAGGAGATTGAATTACATAGACTTTTTCTTGTAGATCTATGTCAAAAACACTGATTTAACATCGAATTGATAAAGCTTCCATTGTTTTTAAGCTGCAAGTGCTAAAATCATTTGAACGGTTTTAAATTGAGCAACAGGTGCAAAGGTCTCGTCAAAGTTTACTCCTTGTTATTGTGCGTATCCTTTGACAACAGTTTTGTTTTATGTTTTTGCACACTACCATCAGATATGTATTTATTCTTGTATATCCACTTCAAACCAATAGCTTGCCTTCCTTCTGGTAACTTAGCAAGTTCCCATGTCTGATTTCTTTTAATATCCATTAGTTCTTCCTATATAGCACCTCATCATTCCTTTTTTTTCATTGCTTCTTCCACTGTGATTGGATCCCCAGCAAATAGAACCAGTGGTGATGCCTCCTCTCCTTCAATTTCGAATCGGCTCTGAGGAATTCTGCTATGCTCACTTCTGCATAGCTAAGCTGACTTCATTGGAGTTGATTCATTGGGAGGAGACTCTTCAAATAAAAAGGTCAAGCTTGACGATGGATTTGTTTATATTGGTGTCAAGTTTTGAGAACTAGCAGGTGTAGAGACTACAATATCTCTTGTCTTTCTGTCTTCGTCTTCTAACTCAAATTGAGGACTTGTTTACTTTGTCATTTCCTTCCATTTCCAGCTACTGTGCTCATCAAATATTACATTTCTACTTATTGAGATTTTTTTTGCTCAAAGGATCTATAGCCTATAAGCCTTCGATTGGTTATAATAACCAATGAAGATATACTTCTGAGAATTTTCCAACAACTTTGTTTTCCAGTTTTATGTAAGGCATAATAAATACAACCAAAAATACGTAAGTGACTCATCGAGGACTTATTTCCATACCACGATTCGTAAGGTGTCTGATTTCATATAACTTTTGTAGGTGATATGTTGAGTAAGTAAACTATTGTAGCTGTTGCTTTTGCCCATAATGAATTTGGCAAACCCTTTTGTTTCATCATAGACCGAGCCATCTCCACCATTGTTCAATTCTTCCGCTCCACCACACCATTTTGCTCAGGTGTGTAAGGTGTTGTCAACTCTTTTTTAATCCCATGTTCTTCACTTAAATTAAAAATTTTTGCTAAACAGAACTCTCCTCCTCTATCTCTCTGAAGAGTTTTCAAATTTTTCCCACTTTGATTTCTACCAAAGCCTTGAATTTCTTTAAAAATTCAAATGTGTTAGACTTGAGATGCAAAAAAATAGATCCAACTCATCCTACTAAAATCATTAGTAAATAACAGGAAGTACTTGCCTCTTGCAAGAGACACAGTTTCATCAGTCCACATAAGTTTGCACGAATTAATTCCAATTCTTGAGTTGCACACCTTGACTTGCCATAAGAAAGGACTTCTTGGTCTGTTTGAAGAGTATATAACCTTCGCAGATCTTTTCCAATGATGCAATGTCAGGCAAATCAATAACCATATCCTTGTTTTTTAGAAGTTGTAAGCCTTTCATTTTAAGGTGAATGTAACTCACATGCTAAAGTTCATTGTCCTTCATCTCTTTGCTTACCAAGGTCGTCTCTGCACAAGTGAAGTCAAGATGGAACATTTTGTTTACAAACATGTAAGCGGACGCAAGAGTCTCATTCTTAGATTTGTTTTTCACCAAGCATTTGTCATTGTCAAATAGAATAGAATAACCAGTAGCAATCAATTGTCCTACAATGAAAAGATTGTGTGCCAATGAAGGTGCAAAGTGGACATCCTTAATGAATTTCTTTTGGTTACCTACAATAACCATGACTGTACCTCGACCTTGGATCTGGATATGTTTATTGTCACCAAGTCAAACTTGTGACTTCACTAATTCATCTAGGTCTATAAACTTGGATTTGTCACCTATTATATGGTGATAACAACCACTATCAACATACCATACTTCATTTGTAGCTTCCCCAGTCTTTGCACAAACCATAAACAAGTAGTCATCTTGTTGTTCTTCTTCCTTAACACACCAAAATAATCTCTCTCATGCTTCATACGTAGATTCATCTTCTCTCGATAGGAAGGAATGCACTTCACCCCTCAGTTGTGTGGTCTTTCTTGGGGGAAAGTATTGTGTTAGGAAAGCTTGGGATAATTCTTGCCATGTAGTTATAGACCTTGGAGGTAGAGAGTAGAGCTATTCACTTGCACGATCCCTCAAAGAAAAAGGGAATAATCTGAGGCGAATTGCATCGTCAGATACCCCATTCTGCTTCAACATGCTACATATCTGAATGAACTTCTCCAAATGAACGTAGGGATTTTCTGAAGGGTTGCCTCCAAATTGGGACTATTGGACCATTTGCACAAGTCCGGCCTTCAGTTCAAAACTATTAGCTGTAACTGGAGGTGTCGCAATGCTCGATTGGTAATCCTCAAAGTTCGGTATGGCATGGTCCCGCATGGTTCTTAAATTTTGCCCACCATTCTGCATTTGATCTGCCATTACTTGTTCACTTGTAGTATCAACAGGTTTGGTTTCTAATCGCTGGTTACTCTGCACAAATTGTGTTCTTTGCTGTCTCGTAGCTTTTCGGAGCGCCTTAGCGGTCTTTTCAATTTCTGGGTCAAATAACAAGTTTTCTGCACTATGAGAATGGCTCATATACTAAAGGAATCACCTGCAAATCAAAAATAAAAAAGAATACTCCAAGTGAAGAAATAAGCTACGAGAAAAAAGTAAATAAAATAAAAATAACAAAATGATAATGAAAAATAAATGCCTAAAGTAACCAAACAATTGATTGCCTAATATTTTCCAAAGGGAAACTCCTCGGAAATGGTGCCAAAACTTGTTTGAGGCCCCGCAATTATGGGTCACGCAAGTAAATAGGGAAGTAAGAGTATCGATCCACAGGAAGTTACTGAACAATTACTAGGCTAAAACCATTCAATTATTTGGGCTAATAACTCAAATGTTGATTATTGAGAAATTAATTAATAAACGAATTGCTAAAACTAATCCTAAAGCAAACAAAATAACCACGTAACTTATGCAATATGAGTCTGTAAGGAATAAATCATATATGAAAAAGGCAAGTTTCAAATCTGGTTTCATGATCGACTTCTAATTATTCTCTTCTAGTTTATTCAATAATCTTGATCCTTAGACTTTGAAGGAAACTAAATCTAAATTATCTGTGATTCTCCATTGAGATGTTAAAGAAGTATCGAAGTTAAAATCAATCCCGACTATCATAGCTGACGAAATTAACTAAAACCCATTAAGATTTTTATCTAATTAGTAATTCCTCTCATAGATTTTTGCCTATATCTAGGTCTAAACCTACAAGTTCTTAATTTTGGTTTTTCACTACCGATTTTTACCTTTTAATTCTTCAACCGATAATTTCGACACAAATTATGTGAGGCTTAACACATAACAAGCACAATAATACTCAAAACAAGAATCAATTGCCACAAATCAATTTTACTGAATAAAATCCATAATCAAATCATGTAGAAATTTGAAAACTACATCCCATCTTTGAAACCTAATAAAAAATCTACTCACTCATGTTCATATTCAACAAAATAAATATCAAAACAAGGAGAATATACATTAGAGGAGTAAAGAACGAAGAACCTAAGTGAGTCTTGGACATATATGTTTAAAAAAACAGGTCTGGAATGGGTCTTGTGCGTGTGTCTAGGTCTCCCTATATGTGTGCGGCGGCGTCTCTCCGTGCGCCTGCATCCCTATGTGAGGTCTCCCTCTTTTTTTTTCGTTTTTGTTCCCAGTACATGAGATAGCCCTTGCGTCAGGTCTCCTAGTTGCGGTGTCACTTCGTGCATCCAGGTCCCTTGCGTCTAGTCCTCTCTGTGCGTCAAGCCCCATCTCCGTGTGTAAGGTAGTCACCTTGCGGGTGCGGTCCTCCTTGTTGCTACTCTCTTCGTGTGCATCAAAGTCTTGGAGTGCAGTCTGCCTTTCGTGCGCCCCCTCTCAGTTACGGCGTGTAGTTCCCCTCCCAATAAAAACGTAAAAATGTTAAAATGTTTTCTGTCCTCCAAAACGTCCTGTTACTCTCTATTTCTCTTCTTTTAAAAATCCTGGCCCACTTCATTATTCACTCTTATTAAAACCCTCACCACTCTTGCAAACGTAACACAAACTTGTTTGCTTCCTTCCTTCTGCTATCGTTTCCTGCTTATGTTGCCTGCGTTTTAGACTATTCTATTCACTTGCTGCAGTGTCAACATCTTAGGTCTAATTTGAAGCCAAACTTCATACTTTCTACAAAGAAACCAGAAAAATAAAATAAATAACAAACTCAATTAAAATAAATAAATTAACCAAAAAATGCTACTAAAATGAATGAATGAATATACAAAATGAATGCAAATATGACCTAAATACCTATATGAATTAGACTAAACAGTTATAGAACTGTAAGGTATTATATAGGGATGTGTAAAGGTTGGAAAAGATTGTTGACTTTGCGAAATTTTATCGTATCAATTATTTCTACATAAAAACTATCAACTTAAGTGATTTGTGTGATTCAATTAAAATTATTAAATCAAATTGAGACAAAATATGAAATTAATGTTTGTGCAATTCATACTAGAAAAACAATTGATATAAATACAATCATCACGTAATAACTAATGCAATAATTCAAGTAAACAACATTATGCCAAAAACGAATCTATCACCCAAAAAAATAGATTAAAAAGAAGTTTAGAACCATGAGAATTTACCTGGAGAGATATGTTGAGAAGCAAACAGAGAGGAATATGGAAGAGATTCAATTGAGAAGAAACATATAGAAGAGAGGAAAGAGAAAAGTTGTGTTAAATGAATAAGAACAAATTTTCATTTTTATTTCTACGACTATTTATTTGTTGTTTATGATATTTAATTTCAAGTTATACTCGCGCTATCTTTAGAAATAAAAATCCAAGATTATTTGCAATTCATTTAAAAAAAATTATTCCTTATTTTATGCATTTTTAATAACTAAACAAATAAAAATTAAGGAATCAAATTTGCATTCTTATTCTCACCTTTTCATTATTTGTTATCAAACCAGCCGTAACTGTGCAAAGCATCTGGAGTAATGGATTTCCCTGTTTTTGCTAATCCACTTCTTTATGGCTTACCTTAATAAAATTTTTTATTTATAAAAAATGATCATAAGCAAATCTCTACTGAAATTATTGCAGTTCTGCACATACATTAACAGCGAACTGCAAAATTTGAGTTGTGAGGTCAGCTCTCAATGGACGACGTGAAAACCACCATTGAAAGCAAAGATATTTATTTACCCTGCCATGAAAGTCTGCGCCAACGAACACTTCTCCACACGCTTTCCTTAAAAGATTGGCGTGTCCAGGTGAAAATGTGGACGCCGAAAGTAAATGTCCAAACCCAAAACCAAATTCCAAGTAGCCAGGATTCTTTCGACTGCTGCCTTGAGCAATTTGGCAAAAGCGAGAACAACCCCAAGTTGAAAACCACGGAGAGTGTGAAAGACAAGGAACGTGGTACCACTTCTTTTTTCCTCTCAGCCAATTGAATATTATTGCTAAGATTATGACAGCGCGTCAAGAACGCTAGTTAAAATAAAATAATTATATCTTTTTTTTTGGTGCAAAAATAATTATATCTACTATTATAGTAGTAGTACATCTAGGTCAATTCTATAGAAAATATGTGTAAAGTTTCCCAAATGAAAGTAACTGTGTTTAGGTTTAACAGAGGGTTTTGGATTTTTAGAAATAAGAAAATAAAATAAAAAGAACCTAATAAAAAATTTAAAAAAATGTGAAAAATAATAAAAGTGGAGAATTCGGTAGGAAACAGGTTCTTTAATTCAATCTCGGTCTACACCATATTTAAACATATTTTATTGATTTGTTATGCTCAAACCTCTCCTAATAACTATTAATCATGGGATAATAATTAATCCGTGTTTTCCTTTAGGTAGTGTTTAATCAAGATGCAATCGTTAATTAAACATAAGCACTGAATAACTTATGATACGATATCTAGATTTAACTAGGCAGTAGCATTACGAATTAGGAAAACCGATTAATTAAGGCAACAACTACATACGATATATCATTTAACCAAGATTATGTTATCCTTAATGATTACGAATCATTAGTCGCTATACATGAATTTCAGCATAACAATTGCGGATTATAGCGAGATTCTAGCAATGGGTTCACAAATAAACGATTCAATGAACGCATTAGCATCATTTTTTACAATACCCAATTCAATCAACACAAGATAACATAATCAATTTCTAATAAGAGAAATAAACAACACAAATAGTAAAATACACTTAACCCGATTCGTCGGTATCAATGTTACTTCCGAACAAGTGTCGGGACGTCTAGCCCTTCATAGGTTTCTCTAAAAAAAAATGCTTCAACCCCATTAATAACCCTTACCGAAGACCCCTAGCAGAGCCTCCCTCTTTTTGCGCTAACTATTCTCTTTTCGCTAGCTACTGTTATGTGATTTTATGAATTAATTGTTGGTTCATCTTGTTGTTCACGTTTTAAAACCCTCGTTGATGTCTTGGCCAAACGTCTGCATTTCATGTATAGACGTTCCACACTACATTTCCTCTCTTGCATCCAATGTCGTTTTGCTTACTGTGTCGTTTTTGGTCTCTTCCATCTGCCAACGTGCTGCCTGATTGTTGTAGCTTCCCTTTAC
>JANZXV010000007.1:7249356-7265437 GCA_027576455.1 Erythroxylum roigii
AGCAATCCATATTATTCAGACATTTATGGAGCCATTTACTCATATGACTGGTTTTTTCGAAGAACTTACCGATGCTTGGAAATACGCTATCTGTACCCAACTCAGGGAATGGGCTTTACATTCATGTCCTTATTGCCCAGCCCAATCCAACAAAACAAGACAAGGAACCACCGAAGCAGACTTATCGGAAGCACCAATTATTGAAGAATAAGTTAGCAGTCAAAAAGGCTACAGGAAACGATGTAGGGTCACACCATGTGACCTACACAGTGTAAAAATGTACAGGTGTCTCTTTTCTTTTTCTTTTATTTTTCTTTACGTCGTTTCCAGCCGACGAATCTTTCTTTTCTCTTTTCCTTTAGTCATTTCTGTCGTTTGTCTTTTGTCTTTTCTCGTCCTATATAAGGGACGTCTGAGCATATCGAATGTATGAACTACTCAGATAAATAAACTTCATTTGCTCGCTTATTTCCTCTCTGCAATTAAGCCTACAGGTTGGCGTCGTGCATCCAAGGAATCAGGTACCTTACGAGTTTATGTTCTCTGCTAGTATCATCAACCCTTAGTAATTATGTTTATTTATCTATGGTCTTTCTTTTCATCATTGTATTATTTTCGGCGCTCATGGCAAATCAGTATACTTATTTTGAACACAAACGCACTCTCAAGCAATTAATCCCACGCACTTATCAACGTGAAGCATTAATGGACGAAAACATTAGCCACTATGCAGCTAAGAATAGAAAGGCTCATCGTATATATGAAGAAGCACCCTTAGAAGAAGTAGAACTTAGAGAAACCGCAAAGCTTATCATGAACGAAACTGCTAAGGCTATAGAATTAGTATATGAAATGAAAGAACTTATTGTACAATCCAGAGCCTCTTATAGATCTTTAATTTCTCAGCTTATCATCTAAAATGTATTTTGACCTTATCAGACATCTGAAGCACTTAATAAACGTATATTTACAAATAGAACATGAACAACTTTCTTACATGCAACTTTATAAGGAAACAATTAATTTAGCTGAACGAAATCATAATTGTCAATTATTTTTAGAAGCCAATCAGCTATTAGCACAAACTCAACATATATATCATTAAGTTAAAATAGATAGACAGGAAGCCAAAGATCAAATGAAATATTTGATTAGTTAATCATCATGACCTTATTTTATTTCTTTAATTATTGCATGACTTATCTTATTACTTTACTTCAATCTTATTTCTATTTACTTTATCTGCAACCATTATTACTATTTTTAATTTTAAGTATTACATTTGTTCACCCTTTAGATTTCGATCATTAGTTCCATATAAGCAATCATTATTTATTTATTTGTCTTGATTATTTATGGAGGCAATTATGGGATCTCGAGCTAGTAGATTATATTTTACTTACCAATAATATCGAATATATACATACTTATGATTCTGACAGTGATATATCTAGGAATAGTGAAGAAGAAGTAGAATATATAGCCCCCCCTTCCCCCAGATGACCATCCTCTCTACTGCACTCATTTTATTCTTCCCAATACCTGTCCATTATCTAATGACGACATCCTACTCGATACGAGTGATGATGGTTAAAAAATTACGAGGATGTTTTCTCTTTCTCAGGATGTTTTCTTAATCCCTTTTAGATGAAACTAAAGTCCTTTTTAGGATGTTTTCTCTTTGGAGCCAGGGCCTAGTGAATAAAATATAAATCAGTAGTTTGAGTTGCACATTGTCATTCGTCAAACATGAATATTCTTAAAAATGAACTAGTAGAGCTGTTATAAAGTACAATGTAGCTTGTCGTTTTCATTTTGCTGAACATATTATTCCTAGCTATTAGGAACTTCTGGATTGTCTCCATCAATGGGAGAATGATCTGCTAGCAAGTATGGAGGACTTGATGCTTAAGCTTCGGATGGACTAATTGGATGATCAGGAAGTTCCTCAAACAACATCGATTTGCTTTAGTCAATGGACAATTGTAATTCACCTGTTTCATCATCCTCAATTGCACGATTATATGATTAACCAATTATTGATTTGTCTTTATAAGAAAAAAATTTCTAATCTTGAAATAAAATTTCTTTATATTTCTTTATATTTTCTCGATACTTGCAGGGTATTGTTCTTCTTTCGCTTCAAAATTGTTGCCACAGTTTAAAGACTTTTACTAGGTCTTGGAGATGTAGCTTGCATGATAAATATTACAATGTATTCCCCTACTCCTATATCTATTCCTAGGAGCAAGACACAATAAAGTTATTTATAAGCATCTTTGACTTTATAAGTCAGAATCCTAATTGAACTGAACTAACTGAATCATTTCTATCCTCATCGTATTACATCACACTAATCGGATGACACTTCTATCCAAATAAGACTCTATCTGATAGGATTTATCTATATCCCAACTAACAAGATAATATATTACATTTAATTAGAAAAGATGCATCTAGATCTATGAAGAACTTCACTATTTTCAAACAATGCTCCATATGGTCTATATCTTTCACAACTAGTGTATATTTACTGTGAACTTATTGGGACATCATCTAAGATCTACTTTTGATCTATATCCATTGATGATAAGTCATCTAATGGTCTTTATTGTGTATCTATTGTGATCTTATTGGGACATCATCCAAGATCTACCTTTGATCTCTATCTATTGATTATGAATCATCTAAGCCAAAAGCCTTTGATAACATGCTGGTCAAGTTCAATGCTTACTCATGTCAAGTCCATTCATCATAGTCCATCTATTTGAGCACACATTAAGTTCTTAGAGCTCTCACATGTCTCCCTCATATATGTGATCTAGCTAACATTCAACTCAAGGTCTATCTCAAGCTATCTTTTGATTTCACATCTAAATCTTATATCTTGTCAAAAATTTCTGTCAATGTGTACCAATGTATGCCAACTCATGGATAGTGCCCATCTTCTTAGCATACTCGTAAGGTTCACTAACACTCACACGATTCTGCAATTTAGACTTAGAGATCTAACACTAACCTTGGCATCACCCTTGATTTTTCTAGCATTTATAATTAAAGATCTTTGTCCATAGTCCTCATCCTTATCTTTGTCCATAGTCCTCATCCTTATTAACTTCTCCAACCTCTCCATAGGCTTTCTCACTTCTTTGACTCATTCTTCCATTTCTTCGACATGATTGTTGTTATCCAAGGGAGAATCAATAGTTTCATTAAGATCTTGGACATGTAGATACTCCTCTTTTACTTTGCATATTGCATCCTTTGCAGTAGTAGAAGAATCAATCAATTCGACAGGGATTAAATGATTAGGTACATAACTAAGGTGTTTTCCAAAATTCAGGTATATAATTTCTATATAAATTTCTTTTTTGAAAGAACATTGTGTATTACCTATATGAAAAGATCCACATACAAAGTCCATGATACTAGATTCTCTCTCTCTCTTGTTAGCACTGCTACCAGCTTCTTGATCTTCATTTGCTCCCTCTTTGCCATATTGCAAATTTGATTCGAACCTTGAATAGTCTTCATCTAAAACAATAATTACCACAAAGCCAACATTAGAGAGGATTTGATGCTCTTCTGCAACGATATCATCGTTATGATTCAGTTCATCTTCATCAATATCTTTTGACCTCACTACTATTAATAGTGTAATGTGCCAAACTAAAACATTTCGTAAGTTCTTTTCAATTTCTCTCATTTTCTATGGTTTCTAAAGTAAATCTTCTTTTTTAGTCGTACTTGAAATCACCCTAACAAGGCTTTAACAAAAGGTGAAGGGGGTAGAGATCGTTGATCAAGCTTTCATTGCAACTGGAACTCCTGATAATCTTATCATCATTATTAAAAGTATTTGTGTTGTTGTTGACGAAAGAAATGAAAGCTATCCTCCTTATCAATACAGTGGACTCACTGTTGCCAGTTGGTCGAGAGGCCAAGCAATTAATGTACATATGTTGGTACTCAATTAGTGTCTGATGCTTTGAGCGATAACCAAGTTTAGATATCTCAATAGCTTGAGTCTCACATAAAAGTTCTCTGTAAAAGCAAGTGTTGGTTCTAGGGTCCAATACATGGTCTTTGTTGTGCTAGTAGTGGTGGAAGCAATGGAATCAATCAAGTAAATAAAGAAAAATAGTAGGACACAAAGAAATTAACAGAGTAAGGTATAAACTGGCAAAACAGTCGGCAAAGAAAACTATCTCAGTGGCTAGAGGAGAAGCATATGAGACTATGTACAGGGACTTAGATACGTTAAAGGGAGCACAAAAGATTTTCAAGCTAGCACGAGATAGGGCACATAGAATGAATGATTTCAACCAAGTTTGTTGTATCCGTGATGAAGTAGGACAGGTACTCACCGAGGCCCAAGCCATCGAGAGTAGATGGCAGAGATACTTTTATGGCCTATATAATGAAGAGAAAGTGGGAAACGTAGAGTTAGGCGAACCCTCTGGGACGAGGCACGCTCTTCACAAGTGCATTTGGGAAAGGGTCACAAGGGGTGAAATTACAAAGGTTTTGAGAGGGAAGGGGAGTAGAAGGGCCGTAGGGCCAGACGAGATCCCTATAGAGGTATAGAAGCAGTTAGGAGTTGTCGGTATTGAGTGGTTAGTTCTTTAATGTGATCCTAGCATCAGCCAAAACGCCAGATGAATGGAAATTAAGTAGGTTGATCCCCTTATACAAGGCCAAAGGGGACATCCAACAAAGTCTTAACTATCGAGGCATCAAACTATTAAGTCATACCATGAAGATGTGGGAGAAGGTCATTGAAAAGAGAATCTGGAGAGTTTCTTCTGTATCGGCCAACCAATTTGGATTTATGCCTGGTAGGTCCACGAAGAAACAATACATCTCCTCCGTAGACTCATGGAATGCTACAGGGAACGAAAACGAAATTTGCATATAGTTTTTATTGATTTGGAAAAGGCGTATGACAGGGTTCCTAGAGACCTCTTATAAAGGTGTCTGCAGGCCAAGAGCATTCCTATTACCTATATTCAAGTGATTAGGGATATGTATGAAAGAGCATTGACGAGCATCAGGACGATAGGAAGTGACACGGAAGCGTTTTCTATTAGTGTTGGACTCCACCAAGGATCTGCGTTAAGCCCATTGTTTTTCACATTAGTTTTAGATGAAATTACAAAACATATTCAAGGAGAGGTACCTTGGTGTATGTTATTTGCTGACGATATTATCCTCGTGGATGAGACCAAGGAGGAGGTCAATTCTAAGTTAGAATGTTGGAGAGAAACATTATAATCGAAAGGTTTTAAAATGAGCAGGTCAAAGAAGGAATATTTAGAATGCAACTTTTCAGGAAAACAGATGGTCCATAAGGCAGCAGTAGCAATTGGTACTGACGTCATATCATAGAAAACAAGTTTTAAATATCTCGAGTCCGTCATTCAGTATGATGGTAATATCGATGCTGATATAGTACATCGTATTAGATCTAGATGGGCCAAATGGAGACGTATATCAGGGGTTTTATGTGACAGAAAGATTCCTTTAAAACTCAAGGGGAAGTTTTATAAAACGATGATCCGTCCAACCATGTTATATAGGGCAAAGTGCTGGCCTGCCAAACATAGGCATACAAGACAGTTGTTGGTAATAGAAATACGTATACTTCAGTGGATATGTGACATTACTAGGAGATATAAGGTCCGAAATCGGGTGGTTAGAGAAAGACTATAGGTAGCTAGCTTTGCCGACAAGTTGAGAGAGAGTAAGCTTAGGTGGTTTGATGTGCACAGGAGGCCCTCTGATGCTCCGGTACGAAACTGTGAGGGAATAACACTTTGTGAATACAAGAGGAGATGAGGGAGACCTTACAAGAACTGGAGGGAAGTGATCAAGGAGGATATGACAGAGTTGGCCCTTAATGAGGTAATGGCTAGTAATCGAAAAGTTTAGCGTGATCGGATAAGGGTAAAGGATTAACCTTTACAGTGCGCCATACCAATAAAGCGGTTATTAAGAGATGATGATGCAAGATGCGCAGACTAGCAAGTAGGAAGTTATACCCAACGTCCTCTCTCCCTTTTATAAGGTGAGTATTGGACAAGGCTTACTAGCATTAAACTTGGCTTCATAGGACAAGTGTGGGGGGACAGTAGGATGTCATACCTTCAAGGTCTCTGAGGGAGGTCTCCTAACTTATTTAGGGGTAAAGAGGGATGGACTTTGTCGCTTGTCAGGTACTCGCAGATTTGGACTCCATTAGGTATTCCCTACTACTTGTATTTTCATTTATTTATGTATTTATTGTAAGTTTAGTTGCATAAAAAATTTTCCATGCTCATTTTACCTTTTCTCCATAACTTGCATCATTCTTATATTGTCTCATTTGTATATGGGTCTATCGAAAACAGCCTCTCTACTTTGTAGGGGTAAAGCTGCGTACTATCAGACCCCCCTAGACCCCGCTTTATTGCAGAATTTTGGACTGAATGATGATGATGAGTGGGACAAAAAGAAATTTTACATGAGAAACCCAAGTGTTGAGAGAAAAACCAACGGGGTGAAAAGAGCCCAAAAATATGCACTATGTCAAAGAAAGAAAAATTAGAAGTGTCTTTTCTAACTCTCTCTCACAAACTCCAGGACTAATGAAGAGTACACCAATACGATTTTACAACGGATCCTCAAAAGATATTTATATAGTAGCATAAACCTAGGGTAGGAAACCTACACAGAGTAGGAATTTGGAAATAATGTGAAAAAAGGAAAGAAGACCTACACAATGTAGGAATCTACACAGAGTAGGAATCTTAAAAGCTTGGGTCACTATCCTAACAAATCTTCACCTTGACATAAAACTGAAAGTAGGAGCTCTCTTCTCCATATGCCCCAAAAGGCACTCAAGTATCAAGAATACCAGCTAAGTCCTGGCAACGCTTGAACTTGGCGATAGGTAATGGCTTGGTCAACATGTCGATAGGGTTCTCAGTAGTGTGAACCTTCTTAACAATAACTTCACCTGCTTCAATAGTATCCCAATTGAAGTGACATCGAAAATCTATATGCTTAGTTTTAAGGTGGTACTTACTATTTCTTGTGATGTGCACAACACTTTGACTATTACAGAAGACAACAAGGACATCTTGTTGTAGACTGAGCTTTGTCACCAAATCTTAGAGCCAAATAACTTATTTCACTCCTTCATTAGTAGCAATATACTCCACTTCAGTGGTTGATAAGGCTGCAATGATTGTAGAAAAGAATACTAACTAATAGTGGAATCACAAAGAGTAAAAACATAGGATGAAAGTAGCATGCTTCGATCATAGTCACCACCATAGTCGGCATCAACATAGCCAACTAAACCATCGGGATTGGAGCGAATTTTGTCGAAGACCAAACCGAGCTCACTAGAGCCCTTTAAGTAGCGAAGGATCCACTTCAAACCTTCCAGTGTTCCTTACCAGGATTATGCATGTACCTAGATACAACATTGACAGCATAGGCCAAATCTGGTCGGGTACATACCATAGTATACATCAAGCTACTAACGACACTGGAGTATGTAACATGAGACATACGTTCCTTAGCTTCACTAGTAGATGGGCATTATTCAGTAGCTAATTTAAAGTGTGCAGCCAATAGAGTAGTAACGGGCTTACATTGAGCTAAATTGAAGTTGTCAAGCATCTTCTAAATATATTTCTTTTGAGAGAGCATAAGTTTTCTTACTTGACGATCCTAAATAATCTCCGTCCCAAGAATCTTCTTAGCAACACCAAAGTTTTTAATATCAAATTCATTGCTAAGCTGGGCCTTCAACCTATCAACAAGAGCTTTACTAGGTGTCGAAATCAACATGTCATTAACATAAAGCAAAAAATAGATGAAGGAACCATCAAGGAACTTTTGAAAGTACACACAATATAATAGCTACTTCTAGAATAGCCTCACCCAATTATAAAACAGTCAAACCTCTTATACCACTATCTTAGAGATTGTTTGAGACCATACAAAGATCTCTTTAAAAGGAAAACATGGTCCTCATTTCCTTGAACCACAAAACCCAAGGGTTGATGGATGTAAATTTCTGTATTTTTCACATCCATTTGTTGAAGCTCCAGGTCACGAAGAGCAACAAGAGATAATAGTATGCGAATAGAGGTATGAAGAACAACGAGAGAGAATACCTTATTGAAATCAACTCCTTCACGTTGATCAAAACAATGTACAACAAATTGAGCCTTATATCTCTTGCTTTCAACACCGGGGATGCCCTGTTTGAGCTTATAGATCCACTTGCAATTAATAGCATGCTTATCTTTAGGAAGCTTCACCAAATCCTAGATCTTATTCTTGTGATCACTTCCAATTTCTTCCTGCATAGTACCAATCTATTTCCCAGCATCTACACTAGCAATAGTCTCAAAACAATTCTTTGGTTTAAAATAAGTGTCAACTTCTTGTGCAGCAACTGAAACATAAGCAAAGAGATCACAATCATCACAATCATAGTTTTGCAATCTCGCTGGCAATTGGGACTTCTCCTAGAACAATCTTGGGCCAACACATAATCAGGTTATACTAGCAGTGGATCAACTTGTATAATGGCTTCAGTCTGAGTTTCCTAAGACTTAGAAGTAAGTGAGACTATCTCTTTAGGGGGAGTAACAGGGACAACAAACTCCACCTTCTCCCTTGTACTAGCCTAATCATCTGCACAAGGAGAAGACAACATAGAATATTGTCCAAAAGAAAATATAACATCTTCATAAAAGGTTACATCATGATTATGATAAATCTTACGATATTTAGGATGAAGACAATAAACATGATAACCTTTAACTCCTTCCCCATCACCTAAGAAGATATATTTAACAACACGGGCTCTAACTTTCCCTTAATAATATGAACATAAACAGGACACCCAAAAGCATGAAGATTAGAATAAGCAACAAGGTTGTCTGACCAAACTTCTTCTGAGACTTTGCTATCGAGAGAACGATGTAGGGAACAATTGACAAGATAGCATGTAGTAGTAGTCGCCTCAAACCAAAACTCATGTCCCAACTTAGTATAAGAAAGCATGCATCGAACTTTATCCAATAAAGTCTTGTTCATATGCTCAGAAACTTTGTTTTACTGAGGCTTACTAACCAAATTGTGGTATCTAGTGATGTCTTTCTTCTTGCATAGGTCATCAAAAGCATCTTCACAAAACTCCAAACCATTGTCAGTTCTCAACCGCTTAATTTTCTTACCTGTTTGGTTCTCAATCAGGATTTTCCACTCCTTAAAAGTGGGAAGAACTTCATTCTTCTTCTTTAGGAAAAACATCCAAACCTTACAAGAGAAATCATCGATAATGATCAACATATACCTTCTACCACCTTGAGAAGCAACGCGAGAAGGATACCATATATCATAATAAATATAATCTAGAGTACCTTTGGTCCTGTAAATCCTCGAGGAAGAAAAACTCACTCTAGTCTGTTTACCAAAGACATAATGTTCACAAAACTCCATATTACCTTAACTCTGGCTTTATTGACCCTCTTGCACAAGATTTGCATACCTTTCTCACCCATATTACCTAGGCGATAATGCCACAAATTGGTGGCATCTTGGTGAGACTTAGATGAGGCAACATTAGTAGTACCAATAACAATAGAGCCCTGCAACACATAAAGAGTACGATGTCTTTTCCCTTCAAGGATTACAAGATTACCTCAGGACACCTTCTTGACTCCACCTTCAGAAGAGTATCCACACCCATGAGACCCAAGTGTACCAAGTGAAATAAGGTTGCATTTCAAATAAGGAATGTGACAAACATTGGCGAGGGTTTTAACAACACCATCATAAGTTTTAATATTGATTGTACCTTTCTCCACCATATCACACTATGCATTGTTACCCATAAGGAAAACACCCTCAACAGTTTCATAGGTGGCAAACCATTTGTTTTCCTTGAACAACCAAAAGAATATCACTTCCTAAACTAGAATCAACCACAGTAGCCTCGGGGGTAGAATCAGATTGATTACCCTTGTTTTTACCTTCTTTTCTAAGTTTATTTTTCAATTTATAACAGTTTGAGACCTTTTGTACAATTTTTTTACAATGTTTACATGTAATATTGGCATTTCTATCGCTAGACTTAGATCTAGACTTCTTGTGGCTCTTACTGCTCTTTCCCTTCTCAAAAGTTCTACCTTAAACTGTTAAACTCTCATCCTAAGCATCAAACTTTTCTTTAGACAACAAAGCAAATTTAACTTCTTCTAAAGAGAGAGTTTCACAGTTACCATAAAGCATAATTTCTTTAAAGTGCTTATATGAATGAGGTAGTGAAATAACAAAAAGCACTGTTTGATCCTCATCACCAATTTTAACATCAAGATTTTCCAAATCAATAATATTGGAATAAAATTTGTCAAGATGAGATGGGATAGGTGTACCTTCGGACATCTTGAGAGTAAAGATATGTTCTTTGAGACAAAGTTTGTTGGCTAGACTTTTTGTCTTGTAAAGAGACTCCAATTTCAACTAAAGCCCTGTAGGACTCCAATTTCAACTGATCTCATTGACTACTTCCCGGAGCACTTCACGCATCAATCATAAATGAAAAGCAGACAAGGCTTTTTCGGCCAACTCTTCGTAATCCTCGTCTAACATATTGGTAGGTTTCTTTGTTTTACCAGACAAAGCTTTCTTCAATCCATGTTGCGTAGGAACAACTTGCATTTGAACTTTCCAAATAGCAAAACTAATTTTTTTGTTGAACTTGTCGATATTGAATTTGGTTGAAAGAGACATGGCGACAAGACTTGATTGACCGAAACAAACCTTGATCTGATACCAATTTGTTGCGCTAGAGTTGCGGAAGCAATGTAATCAATCAAGTAAATAAAGAAAAATAGTAAAAGGACACAAAGAATTTTTAAGTGGGAAACCTGAGTATCGGAAGAAAAACCCACGTGGCGAAAAGAGCCCAAAAATATGCACTATGTTAAAGAAAGAAAAACTACAAATATTTTTTTTGGCTCTCTCACAAACCCCAAGACTAATGAAGAGGACACCAATACGCTGTTAAAAAGAACCCCAAGGAGGTGTTTATATAGTAGTATAACCTTAGGGTAGGAAACCTACACTAAGTAAAAATTTAGAAATAATGCCGAAAAAGGAAAGAAGACCTGCACATATAGTAGGAATCTAGACAGAGTAGGAATCTTCAAGACTTGGGTTATTATCTCAACACTCCTGTAGTTTCACATATTATATCCATTGGCCTCAACTGCAAGAATATGAGCAATCTTTAGCCAATCAACTCTATTGTCCGATTGCATTCTTTTTTGTTTAGCAAAGTACTGTCCTACATGGATAGATAAACGAGAAAGATGACAAGCTTTTCTGCAAAAGTTGCAAATTATGGGAACCAATAATCTCTAGTATTTTCAGGTCAATAAGGTGCCCAAATTCTCCATATATTTTAGATTTCGAAGTTTAAAGAAGACATGGAAATTGTCAGTCACCATACGTGAGCAGACAATGAGGAGAACAAAATGAGTGCAGTAGAGAGGATGGTGTTCGGTGGTAGGATGGGTGTTCTAAATGTTGCAAAGGAGGTAGAAGGATGAGTTAAAGATTTTTTTAGTTGAATTTTATTTAATATTATTTTATTAAAATTTAATGTAGCTTTTACTTGATATATGACAATTTGTATGTACTATAACATAGGTAACATGGCTTGTCATGTCACCACAGATCAGTAGTTTTTGCAAAAAATTAAAATTTTGACTTTTAAAATTAGAGTTATAATTATAAATTATGTAAAGTTTAAAATTTTTATATAATTAATTCTAAAAAATATAATAGTGCCAGGAGACAGTAGCTGCTTATACGTCAACTATAGCGAGTAAGAAACTAATTAAGTTGTCAAGTAGTTACCTTGATACCGAGTAAGTAGAGTATGAAGCGACCACATATATTAGTTAAGATGGCTTCGAAGGATAGCTTCTTCCTATCAATATTGGCTTTAGCAGTACGTATGTAGTCCAGTGGATCATCTTGTAAAGAAACGTTGAAAGGTAGGAGGACGTAGCCAATCCAATTACCCCATCCCCATTTTGCCTTTCTATTATTCGCCTCACCCATTAACTCTGCCAACTCCTGATTATAAACACTTTTGTCGTTACAACCTGTTTTTTAAACTATCTGCAATCGTTGAACTTTAGACTCCTATTGCCATTTTCTGTCAACAAATTTAGTAAGTGCCAAAAACACAAAGGATCACTAAGATATTACTTAGCATAGGACTTGATGCCCGTCACTATTGATTATGTTTTAGAAGTATTAGAAAATATGTTTATATTTTTGTCAGGTAAGGTTGATCATTAGATGCTTGGATTAAGTCACCTGGATTCCTGCAGTTGGTCTTAGGTTGACAAGAATAGTTGCCCTCAGACGGACATTCTTTGGAAGATTGGATTTCCCACGCGTTAAATCGTCATGGTTGCCATTCTCACCTGTCAAATTAAAAACGCTTCATGATTTGATAACTTAATGTCTGTATACCTGTTGACTCTGTTCTCTTTCGTAATGGAAAGATGGCTTACCATATTTTCGATGGAGGTACCTTGACAGACCAGCTTGTGTTACTCCCAAAATTACATCGTTAACTGTCTACAACATAGAGATGTAACATGGGCATGATGAGTAAGCAAAGCATTCGTTCATGGCATTCTTTAGCAGCTGAAATAAGATTGATGGATTTGATTATAGCAAAGTAAAATAAAGAATAGAGATGGCAAGATGAGTAAGCAAAGCAGACTGACCGTGTTCATGGAATTCTTTAGAAGCTTAATATCATCCATGCTGATCATTCTATGCACGAACCTTTTTGGTTTTTGCTCAACTCCAGAAGCCCCTTTAATAGGAGTCTTTATGTCTTTTAAGAATAGCATTGTTGCAATAAACATAATCATGTCTATCAAAGTATTGAAAATGATTATGGTAGCCGTCCAGATAACCTTAAAGATCCACCAGAACCCATTTGATCCAGAAATCCTAAAACCAACTCGTTTCTGCACTGGAACGCTAGGCAATGTCGACGGGTTATTGGTTTTTCTAGTGCAGGCTAGAAGAAGAGACATTAGCGATACACCATCACCCATTGAGTGATGGATCTTGAAAACGCCAACTGCCTCTGCATCCACTGTTTTGACATTGAGGATGTGTATTTCCCATAAGGGCTTGGATATGTCCATAGACATTGTTGTAAGATGAGCATTATAGTCTTCAACAAATTGTTCAGGTGAATCCATATTCGGATCCAGGTTTGGAACTATCACATGATCATCTAGATTCACTATAGTACGTTTCCAATATATTCTCTTCCTCTTGCCTTGATCATCCACAACCTTTCAATTAGACATGGCCAATTAAGTACGATTAGAGTTTAACATATACGTTATCATCTTTTCAACAAAAACGTAAAAACTAAAATACTTCACATGGAGTGAAAAACACCTATTAATACTTTGTCGCTATGATAAGTACTTGATTGATGATATATGATATATGCTTAATTGATTGTGGATTTATTTCATAACATTTAGTGTTTAATGATATGAAATGCTTAAGACATTCACTTTAGTTCATATATATATTTAGGTATAATTTGGAAGCGAAAGAGCTAAAGTGAGTCAAAAGCACTTTATTTGAATCATTTTTTGAAGATTTATACTCGCTTGTCTTCATGAAGCAAGAACGAGAAGGATTAGAGCAAGAGGAGACAAGAGAATACCAAAAGGAATGAAGATTAGCACAAGTCATGGCTACAAGATGCATATCATGACCATGACATGACAGGTGTGTCACGCCCATGATAGCCCATTTCACACCCATGCAAGGTGTTTGACAGCCGTGAGACACCGCTCATGGCCGTGAGACACTACCAGCTCACCCGAAAATTCTACTTTTTTGTACAAAATCATCATTTTTGTGACGACAGAGGTTTGGAGAAAAAGTGTGCTCTCGGTTTTGAGATTTCAAGAGAATGAAAGCCTCTTATCCTTTAGAGACCCATGGAGAGCTAGACATCTTGTCGCCAGTTCGGAGGTGACATCAACACCAAAGAAATCGATTAAGCATTTCTCTCATTTTTGTTGTTCTTTATCTTAGGGATTGATTATGTTATCTTATGTTTAATGTTTGGGTGTTGTGCAAGAATGATTGAATACTCTATTTAATTGTTTTTATGTAAGAACCCATTGTTAGAATCTTCAATATAATCCATAATTGTTATGTTGAAATTCGTTTGTGGCAACTAATAGTTTCGAATCATTAGGGATAATATAACCTCGGTTAAATGACCAGAGCTTGTGTGGTTGTTGCTTTAATTAATCTGTTTCCTAATTCGTAATGTGACTTTCCAATTAAATCTAAAGAGCTTGTTGTAGGTTGTTTGATAGCTAGGTTTAATTAACGAGCTTTTCTTAATTAAGCAAGACCTAAGAGAAGCTTATTGTTAACCTATGATTAATAGTTGCTAAGAAGGGTGTAAGAACAACAATTCAATAAAATATGTTCAATCGTATGTAGGTCGAGATTGAACCGATGATCGGATCGACATGAATTTGGGTGAAGATGAGACAAAGAGTGAAAGAAATGAAGTTATTGCAACTTACACGATCGTGTATGGGATGGAGTAACTCATTGGAAGCATATAAGAGCTTGAAGAAAACATTTGAGCTGAGCCACCTGTATAACCTACACGGCCATGTGCGAACATACACAACCACATAAGTGAGTGACATTGCTATGTAGGTGGCCGTGTAGCTCACTTTCAACGTGTAAGTTCACAATTCTTACAATTTTTACTCACACGGTCACCTACATGCCCATGTAGATGACCTTGTATTATGATCCCTAATTTTTACTATAAAAGGGAATTTAAGAGGCCAAATAAGGTATGAAGAGTTTAGAGACAAGAAAGGGAGCATATTTCTTACCATTTAGAGAGTTATAAGGAGCTAAACTTCATCCTTTCGGTTCAAGCGAGATATCAAGGACGACGAATATGTTTGGACATTTCTCAATCTAATAGTGTCATTATATATCTGATTTACTTGTGGTAAACTAATGGTTGAGCATCATTAGGGATAACATAGCATAGGTTAAATGACTTGAGCTTATGTGGTTGTTGCCTAGATTAACCATTTTTCCTATTACATAATGCAATTGTCACACTAAATCTAGAGAGCTTATTCTAGGTGTTCTGATAGCTAGACCTAATTAAAGAGTTTGTTTTAATTAGATACAACCTAAGGAAATACTAAAATTAATAGAGCTTATTATTAATCTACAGTTAATAGTTTTAAGGAAAACAACACGATGATTGATTGTTCTCATTCATATGAAGGTCGAGATTAAATTGGCGAACTAGATTCAAAACCCATGACTTTAATTTTATCACTCTTTTACTGTTTGATTTGATTTACCTTTAACAGTTTAGTTTTACTTTATTTTAATAATTGAATTAAACAAAGCATCCACCCTCAAATCTTAAATGTTGATTTATTCATGAAACAAGATATACATACATTCTCTGTGAATATTATCCTTGCTCACCACAATTACAAATTTAGTTGTGTAGAGATAAGTTTTATTTTCTGGTGTATATGACATGTATCAAAAGACTTAGAATATTGCTCAATTTCCTTGGAAAACTTAAAAGGATATCTTCATCAAAGTAAAATGAGTTGTGTAAAATAATTAAACCTTTTGAGAAATATTATTGTGTGATTCAAACCTTTGACTTTTCTTCTTTCACAAAATTTGATAGTTAATTGGGGATACAAATAAATGCTAATACAAGATATTTTGAGAAAAGTATTATGTTAAGGGAGGTACATAAAATTTTCATTTTCCTAGCACTAAACATCTATAATCTAGAAACATTATAAAACTACAATCTAATCACTTACTGTAACACTATATACAAAATTATCTCTAATATATTCACTGTCAGGTTGAAAGAGGTACTCTAGATTATTAATGATCATGATTAAGATTATGATATTCATAGTATGTTCATTAA
>JANZXV010000007.1:7268873-7296904 GCA_027576455.1 Erythroxylum roigii
ATTCCCTTTATCAAACACAAAAGTTCCCATTCAATAGGAATTCAAATTTAAAATCAAACAAATAACAGAATCTGAAATTACTCTCTTCTAGACCCATGTTTTCCCATTGCCTTAAGTTTCTAAAGACTCCAAAATCATTTGATCCGGTTCACCATTGAGGAAGTCATACCTCAAACTTGTTGCAACTATCCTTAGGCTGACACACTAATCCATACTCAATTCCCAACAATCAGATTGTAGCTCTATGGCTCTAGTTCACAACGAATCAAACCTCACCTCATTTGGACATCTACAACTCAAGAAATGCCCAAAGAAACAGAGCAAAAATTGCTAAAAATCGCCCCCGTCGCCGCGGCAAAATCGCCAATTGCCGCGGCAAAACCGCCCATCGCCGCGGCAAGAGGTCGCCTCGCCGCGGCGACAACGTCGCCTCGCCGCGGCAAAGCGCTCGCTTGCCGCGGCGGGCGATGCCGCCTACGCCGTGGCGAGCACCCGGACTCGCCGCGGCACGCGACCCGGCGGATTTCAACCAATCCGCCGCGGCGTGTTCTTGAGCTCGCCGCGGCGCCAAATCGAAGAACGCCCAAAAACCCAGATTTTTCTGCAGATTTTTGACATAAACTTACCCAAATCGGTTTCCAAGCTTTCCTAAACACTAGATCGACACTTCTACCTCATTTCTAAACTCAAACCAAGCCACAATCATCAACAAACACAACAAAATCACAAACCCTAGCCCAAACGACGTTTCCGACACCCACAACCCAATCCAAACTCATTCAATCCTCATTTCAGTTGTTAACAACACTCAATCAAGCTCAATCAACCATAATAAAAGCAGAGGAACAGATTACAACTTACTTGGAAGCTCAAATCTCCCAATCTTGCAAACTCTCTTCTCTTCTTCTTCCTCCCCCATCGACGGCTTCCCTTTTTTCTTTTTAACAAAACCCTAACTTCTTCTTTTTATACTCTTTCTTAAATGTGCAATGTCCATTTTGCCCTCCACTTAAGCCTTATAACTTATACCCTTAAGTGTCATGCCCAATTTGCCCTTATACAAATCTGGCAACATGAATGTTTCATAACAGTCCTATTAAACTCAACATTTTAATTAGTTCCACAATTAATCCATCCATTCTCATAATTCATTTTAAATCATGCTTGAGTCAAATCCGATTGAAAAATTCGTCATTCCAGACTTCAATAATAAATCGAAATTACGCTTAATGCATCAAGAAAAAGTCCGGGGTCCAACACACTGGATCTGAAGCTAAAAGTGTAAAGGAGAAGGTTCAAAGATGGGAAAAGGAAAGGTGTGATATGAATACTGAGGACATTGATAATATTCAAGCAAATAATGAAGTTCATTTAGAGAGTTTTTATCTATTTGGGAGCAAGAGTACTCCAACAACACCAACAACTCAAGCTCCCTCATCATCAACACCTTCAGTTTCAAAACCATCCTACACGGGTAAGAAAAGAAAAGCACGAGTGAAAGATCAAATTTTTTCAGAATTACAAGTTATGTCCAATGCAATGAAAGAAATTGCACAAGCTATTGTAGCCACAAACCCTCGTGTTAAAAAAGAGGAGGAAATATTTGACGCAATGAAAGAATTAGGATTAGAAGGACGTGCTCTCTTGGATGCAGTTACTTGGCTTGTAAAGTATCCTAACTTTATTGGTATGTTTTTTGCATGTCCAATTGAACTACGTTTAGATTGGTTGTCTATGCAAATGGGTTGATGTTAGGTTTTTATAGCTTGCTCTATTTAAGTGTGGAACTTTATGGATGATGTAACTTGCTCTATGCAAGTATAAATGTTTTTTATTTAGTTTTCTGATGTAACGATCTTATGTCTCCTTATCACAGGAAGATATGTTAAAACTTGTTGTGATATTATATGTAATTTGGAGTGAAATATCATAATTTGATAGTGCCTTGTAGTTATCAACGCAAAAGAACTACTGCTTGTTCATGCATTTTTAAGCTTCTAAATTATAATAGTTTGCTATTATATTCATAACTCGATCTAGCCTGATATCATTTGCAATCAATTTTTTCTTTTCATTTTAATAATAAACTTTTTTGATGATATTACTTATAATGAAATTGATATTTGTAAGTTGCTCTATGTAAGTGTGAATGTTTATTAGTTAATAACATTATTTTTTAATCAGGGGTAAATGTGTCATGTGAAATAATTGAATTCAATTCTAATATTATTGGATTTGTTCCAAACAGTGTAATTGAATTCAATTGTAATGTTATTGGATTTGTTCCAAACAATGTAATTGAATTCAATTATAATATTACTGGATTTGTTCCAAATAGTGTAAACTGAATTCAATTCAATCTCATTAATGTAATTGAATTCAATTCCTTAATGAATTCAATTCGAAGGTTTCCAAACAGGCTGTAAATGTATATAATAAATTTTATGAGATAATTATATATTGCAAATAAAATTATAATGAAATAACTGCAAATAAAATTATAATGAAATAACTATGAGATTCATATTACATTTATATATTTTCTCTAAATTGTTTCTAATCATTGTTTTATAAAGACAGGATATTAATATGACGTAAAAAGACTAATGCACATTATATTTTTCCTTATGAAGGAAGTAGACGATCTTTTGATAAAGTATAGAGAAACTTAAACAAACGTGTGAGTGCTTGTTAAAGAACAATTTCACAGAACTGACCTGACGCGAGAAATCTATTTGGAACATTACCTATAAGTCTATGGAAATTCTCATTATGATGTTTGTATAAATGATCTTTTAACATGAGGTCTCCAAAATTATCTTGTATATGAATTGCTATGCTTTGATACTACTTACGCCTATTATAATTATAGGTAGTTCAATATATAGTGATTAGATGTAGCTTAAACTATATAGAGGTAATTATGTGATTAAGATACGATTCATCACTCTAAAGTAACTAATAAGAATGTTTCGTTCTCAATTAGTATTGATTCGAGAAATCCTTAACCAAAGTAGGGACACTTTATAAATAATTTACAAATTTCATTAATTGAATCAATAGCTAATGACAGAGAACTAATATGATTGGACTAAAAAAAAGTAGACATTATTTTCATGTTTTGTCTAATAGAAACATTGTATGATAAAAATGATTGAATTATATCAAAAAATAATACACGGAAAGGTTGATCAAAATCACTTTGACATTTCTAAATATTTTAGTAGTCATGAAACATTTCTAGACTAATCTTGATCTATAATTATAAATTGTTTAATTAGAAAATTAAAGATAAAATTAGAAGAGTTTTAATTTATCTAATTTTAATTCTAATTATTAATTAAAATTAAAATTTATAATCATTACCAACATATTAGGAACCTAATAGATCATACATAAAGAATAGATTGAAGAGAGCAAATATATTTTAATCAAGTTTGACTTGATTGCAAAGTTTAAGAAATATTATAATTAAATATGAGATATTTAATAAATAAGGATCAATATGAGATATTGAATCTTACCTGAGCATAATTGATATTTAATTAGAAATATTTGTAATTCTAATGAAAGTTTAACTGAAATTAGAATTTAATTTCAATTAAATTATTAAAACGTCCAAAACTTATTATAAATAGATTTGAGTTCTAATGCAGCTAACATTTCTATTAGTTTCGAAAACAGCTTAATGGATATGATAAGAAAAGATTAAGCTTCAAAATAAGGTATAAATTATAATTCATGCTTTGTTATTGATTTATGTGCTAACTATTTTATAAAATTAAAGTGATCTTTGTTTTTGAGAAATCAAAATATGAAAAGGTTTCGAAAAAATTCTATTACGGTCAGGATTTGATCTCGTTTTGATTTCTCATCAGTGGTATTAAAACAAGATTTTAATTCTATAATTTGATTAAATTGTTTGATTGTTATTCATCATGAATTATGGAATTAAAATCATAAACTTTAAAATTAGAATAAGATCTAACTATCATAAATATGAAAAGTTTAGATTAAAGGATTTGAATCTTGAATAGAATTTAGAATTGAAATTACAATAAAGATTGTAATTGGAAAACAAAACGCAGAGGCATAAAAGCCAAAGCAAAATATTTAGTCTTAACATAGTAAGACACCAAAAATCTAAAAAAGTTCAGATTCACAAGATTAAAAACTTTAAAATCTAAATTAGGACTTCTATATTGTTTACTTGTTATTGTTGGTTATTGTGGGTTGTATGTTTTGGAATGACGTGTGGTTGTGATTTGGACTAGCCACCGTGTGTTATTATTGTTGATTTATACCCTACAACCAATCGCTTTGGTTATATTTTAGTAACAAATTATTTAAAGGCATTATTTATCTTGTACATGTTTAGATGTATATGATAAAGTCCATAGGATAATTGTCCATTGCAAATGAAATTATAATGAGATTATAATTTTGAGATTCATATTGCATTTATGTATTATTCCTAAATGTTCCTAGTCATTGCTCTATTAAGATTGAACATTAATAAAACATAAAAAGACTAGCACACGTTTTGTTTTTCCTTATGAAGGAAGTAGACGATCTCATAGGCTAAAATATAGAGATACTTAAACAAACGTGTGGGTGCTTACTAGAGAACAAGTTCACTGAACAGACCTGATATGAGAAATCCATTTAGAACACTACTTGTATATCTATGGAATTCTCATTGCGATGATTGTATAAGTGATTATTTGACTTGAGATAATCAAAGTTATCTTATATAAGGATTGTTATGTTTTGAAACTACTTATGATATATTTAATCATAGGTTGTTTAATCGGTAGACATTGGATGTAGCATGAACTATATGGAGATAGTTGAATGATCAAGATATGATTCATCACCCTAAAGCAATTGGGGAGAATATTTCGTTATTCTCGATTAGTATTGATTCAGGAAATCCTTGGCTAAGGTGAAATGACGCTTTGTAAATAGTTTACAAATGTCATTAATTGAATCAATAGATAATGGAAGAGAACTAATATGATTAGACTCAAAATAGAGTAGACATTAATTACATACTCTATGTCTAATCAAAACATTGTATGATGAAAGGATTGAATAATACAGAAAAATTATGCACTGAAAGGTTAGTCAAAACCACTTTGACATTCCTAAGTTGGGGACAGAATAAGTTGGGGACATTCCCTTTCTCACTGGGGGACATTGCCAAAGATTGGCTTTACTACTTACCCTCGAAACCAATCACTACTTGGAATGAATGTAAAGACTTTTTTTGGAGAAGTACTTCCCTACCTCTTGAGCTTCAAATATGCGGAAGTAAATATGTGCAATTAGATAGCACCATAGGGAGACATTATATAAGTTTTGGGAGCATTTCAAGAGGTTGTGTGCTAGTTGCCTTCACCATCAAATCAGTGAACAAATCTTGATCCAATATTTCTATGAGGAACTTTTACCAAAGAAGTATGATAGATTTAGCAAGCGAAGGTGTATTGGTAGATAAGACACCTATCGAAGTTAGAGATTTAATTTCCAACATGGTTGCAAAATCTTAACAATTCAACATTCGAGAGAATCCCCGACCATTAAAAATCCATAAAGCTAGTACTACCACATTGGAGCAATAGAGAGGGTGGAGGAAGAGAGCCTGTGCATGAATCCTTTAATCCTACACCTGCAGTTAAGTGATCACAATTTCATCAATAGGGACTGGGAGTTGAAGCCTTGCTCACTGAAATCATAGAGAAGGATCGGAAGGTGGTTCGATTTACAGAATGATTATTACCTAACACATGTGGGTAGCTCCTTCATAGCAAGAAAGAATGAGATCCTTACCTTGGGATTCTACCTAATGAATAGGGAGTTCGTTTCGAAATCATCCGCCTTACATCCACCCTTGAGTATATGCTTCAACAAGAATTACACCGGGTTAACATATTTAGTAAGATAGATGGCTACAAATGGTACTCAACAAGTAAAAGCATGCTTAATTTACACAATGGTAGGCCATCCAATGGATACGTGTCCGACCTTGTAAGAAACATCCACAGAACAAGTGAATGCTTTTGGAAGCTTTCCAGTCAACCACAAAAGAAGTATGATCCTAAATACTCTAAGCACATAATTTAGGACTGAAGAATCCTCAATTCAACAATTATGGACAACAAGGACAACCACAAAGCTCTTACTAACAATCATTTCAAAGACAAGCTCAACCATCAAGCTCTGGATCTTTATGGGAAGAAATGATGAAAAATATGGCTTAGAATATGGTTCAGTTTTAAAATAGTACCCTAAAATTTCAACAACAAACAATAACTAGTATTCAGAATATGGAAAATTAAATAAGTCAAATAGCTACTGATGTTAGCCGATTGGAAAATTAGAGTTCAAGTAAACTTCCTTCTCAAATAATTATGAAACCAAAAGAGAATGCAAGTGCTAAAAATTGGCCAAAAAAATGTTGAAAATTGGGTCGGAGAGGAAGAGGACGATGGAGAGGGTAAAGAGAGATCAAATGAAACAAATTAAAGTAGGGTAATTTAAAGGTTGTGATAGACTTATAAGGTCTGTTACACAACCATGTAGTTGATCATTTAGGTCATAAACTCTTTAAAATCTAATATAAGAGACATGGGCGTGCAAGTTATCACAGACTTACACTGTCTATTACATAGGCGTGTATATAATTGTATAACTCTACATGTGCTTGTCTAGTGAGCATGTAACTTTTTGTAAATGTATGTAAATTTTTTAAAAGGATTTAAAATGTACATGGCCTTGTCCAGAGACTGTATAAGTCTTTGTGATTGTGTACAATATGCAAAATAGTTGGAAAAATTTTAAAAATTTGTACTTGAAGTTACAAAACTTAATCACTCATATTCTAACACAATAAATATGCACAGTCAACTTAGGATGCTTAATGTCTTAACATAAAACACATCAAAACTTAATAAAATTCCATGCTACATCAAATAGAAACAAAATAAAATGAAATAAAACAATCAACCAAGGTTTATAATTAGTGACTTGCTTCTACCTATTTCTCCATATAGTAGTTTCATAGTATATGAATAAGCTACGTGTTGTAATATAATAATGACATAATGTATCAAATTGATAAATCTAATCGACTTCATTAATACTCTTTTCAATAACAAGCAGTTAATAAAATAAGAAATAATAAAACTCCCTGAATCTTAAATTAACTCAAACAGTTTATCTTATAGGAAGTGGGAACCATCTGTGCTTACGATGAATACCAATAATTCATCGGTAGTTTCTCATTTGGCTCCTCTTTTTCTTCCTCAATCACCTTTATCCACTCTTCTGCTTCCTCTTCTTAAGTAGTAGTTTCTTCCTCTACTTCCTCTGTCATTTGTTTTTCTTTCTCTTCTAAAGCAACAATTACCTCCTCATCTTCTTGAAATGCAACTTCATTCATAAAGTCGACCTTTGTCTTTTCTTCACTCTAAGGCATTAATAAACTTAATTAATATGATGTATTTAGCACAATGTATTTAGGTGAAGAAAACATATTTTTGAATTTATGTTGGATCGCTTCATTTTTAGCAAGGCATTATGTTATTATATTTGTAATTCGTTCTTCTTGCTACTATTGTTGTAAAGATTCAACTGAAGTATAATCATTCCATCCATCAACGTGAGAGTTGCTACACTTTAAATTATAAGTACTCTCGTATGGTGTACTCTAAGATCGATTTTGTGTACAATATGGTTGCTTCCGTATATATTTTGGTACCCAACATTCATGATTGTAATGGTTACACCCACAAATGTCATAACACAACCTAAATATCGGTTGAGCTTCTGAATACATGTCACTATACCTTTCCTTCCAAATTTGTGAAGTTGCCATATGCGATGGCATATTATAACTCCCATGAGAATAATGTCCCCTCCATCCTTCCATTGTGGGTTGACGATGAATCTTAAATCCTAACAATAAGCTACAAACATAGTCAAAATAGAGAAGATCAAAAGAAAAATAAATAAAATAAAAAATAATGGTTAGATTAATAAAAGTTAGGCTTTTCTAATATTAAAATTCTCAGCAATGATGCCAAAAATTTGCTCGATGTTTTTATTCTTATAAAAATTTATCAGCTTAGTTTGTTGGTTTAGTTTAACTCAAACCAAATCAAACCAATGTTATTAAGTCCAATTTATTTTGATTCTTCTTATCATTAGTCCATTATTTTTTTAATTTCTTATAAATTAATTTGTGTTTAGAAGAAGCTAATTAAAATATTAAATTTATTATTGTTGAATAGGATGTCATCTTTTTAGCAATTCAATAAATTTCTCTTTTCATCTATTAAAGCATATTAAGCTTTATTTGTAGTCAATAAAAAATAAAAAAATGTATGTATATAGTTCTTATTTAATTAAATTTTGTAGTATTAATACTTAACCACTTCTGACTAAAAAATATTGATGTTTAAATTACGTGTTTTTCTAATATTACAACATTTTGCTTTTTTTCCCTATTATATAGTTCTTATTTTATAAAATTAATTAAATTAATATGAAGTATTTAACATTCTTATAACTTAAAACTTTCATTTTAATTTGTTTGAAAAAAATTAAAATTTTTACATCAAAAGTATTGCCATTAAAAGAATTTGTACTTACCAATCAATGAAATTAATAATTTTATTGTACTAAATATTAAAAAATTTTCAATTCATTTAAATTATTCGCTAAGTTGCAATTTTATTATAAATATTTTTCAAACATTATAAAAAAATGGTTAAAATACTTACTTTATATGTATAACTTTTTTCATTTATTTGAATAATATTTTTATTCACTATTAAAGGGATGTTAAAATTATTACTTATTTCTAATAAATATAAAATTTTAAAAATTCAAACCAATCTATATTATTCAAACTAAATGAATGTAATTTGATTGGTTTAATTTGGTCTAAAGATTACTTAATCTGATATAAATTAAAAAATTATATAAATGAGTTTGTTTATACTGAAGTAAACATTATAAATTGTGCAGCGGTAATGACAATAGATTTTTCGTCATTTTTAATGGAAAACAAAAATATTAAATCGTTGACTTTATTTTATAAGTATGTTTGGTAGGTTTTGCTTTTACATAATTTGAAAAGCAAATAAATCAGCCACATTTCAATTGTATAGAAAAGAAAACAATCGATGTAATGTGTACTTCAGAAATAAATTGATGGGCAAGAAATTGTATAATTATGAGTTTGATAACAGTTTAAAACGTGAAGCCGCCAATTGGGGAACACAGGGTGGCTGTTCCTAATTGTTAGTATCATTATATTCCTTTTCTATCTTATCCATCTATTAAATCAAGCCGCATGTTGGGAGCACACGGTGGCTGCAGTGTCACCCTATGCCTTCTCTATTTTATCCCTCTAATAAATGATGACGCTTATTAGAAGAGTACGAGGTGACTATTCCCGATTTTAATACCACCCTGTGATGTCTTCATTATATTCATTTATTAACCCGATTTTGTATTTATTAACCTGCTTTTATCCATCTACTAAATGATGACGCTTATTAGAGGAGTACGAGGTGACTGTTCTCGATTCTCAATACCACCCTGTGATGTCTTCATTATATTCATTTATTAACCCGATTTTGTATTTATTAACCCGATTTTATCCATCTACTAAATGATGACGCTTATTAGAGGGGTACGAGGTGACTGTTCCCGATTCTCAATACCACCCTGTGATGTCTTCATTATATTCATTTATTAACCCGATTTTGTATCTATTAAATGAAGCTGCATGTTGGGAGTATAGGATGATTGCAGTATCACCCTGTGTCTTCTCTATCTTATCCATTTACTAAATGATGACGTTTATTAGAGGATTACGAGGTGACTATTCCCGATTCTTAGTACTACCTTGTGATGTCTTTATTATATTCATTTATTAACCCGATTTTGTATCTATTAAATGAAGCTGCATGTTGGGAGTATAGGGTGATTGCAGTATCACCCTGTGCCTTCTCTATCTTATCCATTTATTAAATGATGACGCTTATTAGAAGGGTACGAGGTGACTGTTCCCGATTCTCAGTACCACCATGTGATGTCTTCATTATATTCATTTATTAACCCGATTTTTAGTGCCACCCGATGCTCTTTCTATAAGATACAACTGGAATCGGAAAGAGGGGATTTGATCCCCATGTTAGGCTACTCACTACTGGCATTGGGTGCCTTAATTCACCAAGCTAACTAATAATGGTATCATAACAACCAAATCGTCAATAGTACAATTAGGTTTTCAATTATAGGAATCAAGGAGAAGGCAAAAACAAAAATCCCATGACATTTGGCTGCTCAACTTTTGGGACGTCAGCTTTAAAAGTTGAATCGGTTTTATCGGTTAAATAGCATAATTTTAAATTTGTTTTAAATTTTTAATTTGATTAAGTTTAATAAATTAAAATAAATCAATTAATTTTTATTTAAGAGTTTATTTTTAATTAAAATTTTATAATCGATCACATTCTTTTTCAGTTATTTTTCAAATTTTACAATTTATTAAATATTTTACCAATTTAATACAATTTTTAACTTCAAACTTTTTATATTACTTTTTTAATTTTTAGCCCCATCTTAAAAATATTTGTTATTAGTACGGAATAATTGAGTATAAGGTAGTCCCTTGCTAGCTACAGTTGTCTTTCCATCGCCGCCGTCTGAAGCAAGCTCACCTATATTTGATATCCAAAGCAAGACTCATGCCAGAAACAATGATGACCATTCCACTCCCCCTAACAAGTTGTACTAACCCCCGCATGAGAGTTAGGACTCCAATTTCACTCTTTTTCACTTTCCTTCTGGTCTGCTTCTCTCTCTATCCCTGTCTCCCTTATCATTCACACACGTCATGAATCTCTTTTGTCCTTCTATTCCCATCCATTGCACTAATTAACTAGATATGATCTCCAATTCAACAAATATGGAAACTGTGGGAAGTGAAATAGATATAATCCATTCCACTTCATTTATATCTTTCTGACAGCCACCTTCACCCCAGCAGCAGCTATATACATTTGTCAGAAATTGAATCGACGAAAAATGGTCATGATGACCCCAACGAAGCAGCCAAAGACTAAGAAGAACACGCTTCCAACATTCTTGGAGCATATCTTTTTGCTCTTGGAACAGCCCACTTCTCTCTCTTGTCAACTTACATTCACAAAGACAGCATCAATGGAGTACCAACAACAAACAAAGTCTCAGATCAGTTGCTCCTCAGACAGATTTCATGCTCCAAACCAAGTGTCTATTTAGTGCATTAAAAAAAAAAAACCTTAAATAACACGTCGTCACATTATTCAACCGCGCACACACACACAACAATATAGATAACGCCGAACCGAAGACAAGCCACCCTCTCTCTCTCTCTCTCTACAAATACTCCTAAATCCTAGTTTCCTTTATTTATATAATAAATAATTCCCTCTGTTACTCACATTTGGGACGAGTAGTCGTGATAATTTTTTAAACAAGGAAAGAAATACTTTGTTAATTCTCTTCCCTCTGCGAAGCTTTACTTAGAGAGAGAAAGCTCCCCATCCAAATAGATCTCTCTCTTCTTTCCGTTCTCTCTTCGATTTCAATCTCCTCCCTTTTCGTCTCTTCTTTCCAATTCTCAACTGTCCTGCGAATTTCTCTTCCACCACAGTCGTGTCTTCTGAGGGGAAACGGAGTCTCTGTTCTATCGTTTCGAGCTTTCTCTGCTCGGAACCAACCTCTCAATTAGGGTTTTGTGGGATAGGGAATTAGAAGAGGTTTTGAAGTCAAATTTTGGATTTAAGAGCTGGTAGTTTTTGTTGTTTCTTCATGACGTGATCCTTTCTTCTTGTGTTTTTACTCTGTGATTGGGTTCTGCCAGAATGATAATCAAGCGGAACTTGAAATCCAAAATGCCGAGTCTCAAACGGTGTAAACTCGGCGACTCAGTTGGTGACCACGACGACAGCAATTCTTCTTCTCGGAAGAAGCGTAAGCTAAATGGTTATTATCCTCTCAATATTCTCGGAGAGGTTGCCGCCGGCGTAATTCCGTTGAGTCTTCCTGGAATTCTCGGTGGCTCTTCCAAGGAGGGATTTGATGGTTCCTGGTGCAGGGAAATTTCTTGTTTCCCACCTCCCAGCGAAATGGACGAGTTGGAGACTAAACCTTTGGGTCGACATTTGACTAGAATAACCAATCGGACGATGGAGGCTGCTCGGCCGCCTCTTATAAGAACGTCTAGAGGGCGGGTTCAGGTACTCCCTTCGCGGTTTAACGATTCAATTATCGAGGACTGGAGAAAAGAGAGCAAAACTAGTTTGCGTGATTATAGTATTGATGACGATGACGATGATGAAGGTGTTCAATATGGTGCAAGTGGTAACAATGGTAGGAGGGATAAAGAGAAAGAGACATTTAGTACTAGAGCACATAAAACTTGTAATGGTACTGTGAAGAAACAGCGGAATAGTGGAAGAGGATGCACTCCCGCATTGTGTGCTAAAGTTGACACATTCTGTGAGACAGAGGATGCAGGAGAAGCGGGTTTTGATGTAGAAAGATATTTGAGTTCACGTATTACACTTACTTCATTACAAGAAGAGTTGGTGGAAGACTACAAGCGTGTGATTGTTGATTTGAATAGCTTGGAGAGGCGTGAGAGGAAAGATGGCTTGTATGGTCCCGAGGATTTCTATTCAGGTGATATAGTGTGGGCAAAATCAGGGAAGAAGGACCCTTTTTGGCCAGCCATTGTGATTGATCCGATGACACAAGCACCGGAATTGGTTTTGAGATCATGTATACCGGATGCAGCTTGTGTGATGTTTTTGGGTTACTCTGGGAATGATACTCAAAGGGTATGAACAAATAATCGGTTTCCATGCTAGGGACTTGCTGCGTTTATTAAGTTTCTGTGGTTTTTTTTTTACTTCTCGAAGCGTGGGATCTCTAAGTATGGTACTTTGGATGATTGTGTGTAGGATTATGCTTGGGTTAAACATGGGATGATCTTTCCATTTATGGATTTTGTGCACAGGTAGGCAAAATTTCCTCCTTTGTTTTGTTTGTCTTCATGACTTCACAAATTTAATTTTAAAGATAGTCTGTTTCGTATAGATTTCAGGATCAGTCTGAGTTGGAGAGTGGCAAGCCTGATGATTTTCAGACGGCAATTGAGGAGGCATTTTTGGCAGAACAGGGCTTTATGGAGAAGTTGATACAGGATATAAACGTGGCTGCTGGGAATTCAACTTACGATGATTCTGTTTTCAGATGGGTACAAGAGGCCACTGGCTCAAACCAGGAAGACTGTTGCTCTCTGAGCCAGGCTAGTGTCTTACAATGCTTTCTACATACTTTTTTGTTCTCCTCGTATCATGTTCCCTTCTTATGTACTTTTAATTCCAAGGGTGCTGAATGAGAACTCATTGCGGTCCTGTAGTAAGAATATATGATATTATATTGGCCCTTGGTAACATATCCTTTGAAGTTCAGCACCATGCGGGATACACATTCAAATTTGATGACTGCAAAAGTACTGTTAGTTAAATATGAAGATGATTAAATGTGTCCTATTTATAACTTGCTAGGTACAGCTATATTTTACTGCCTGTGGGATTAACTCTTTAAATCGGCCATAGAGACTTTAGGATATAGATTTATGAAATGAAGCTGGGTTGGAGTGAATCCTGTCAAACGAGTTATTTTCTCAAATCTTCTTGATGAGCTTAACCATGTCCTCTTTGAAACAATTTATTTTTCAATTGCTTGCCATTGATATTCGACAATTGTACTGAAGTCATCATTTCTCTTCTTCCAGATTTACTCTTTTATCTTATTAGCTTGATGCCTTTTCGTTATTTTCAAATTTAAATTTCTTTTAAAATCCCTTCTTAGAATTACCATAAAAAACTGGCAAACTCTTAGATCTGCTCATACTCGTCTGAGAAAACATGGTCCCTGACTTAAGATATTACCTTTATTTATTTCCTCCAAGAATATCAGTATGTTTAGATCTACTGCTCTTTCATTGGTCACTGTTTTCACGTTTCCATCTTACTTCGAATAGTTTCTATGTAAAATAATATTCCATATGCCTACGCATCAAGAGTCCTTTTTCAAGATTTTGCTTGGGAAAACAAATTAGCCCCTAGCATTTACTTTGAAATGTATTATGATTTGTAATGTTTCAAAGCACATGAATGAGCACTTTCTGTTACAAAGTTGAACAATTTATTTCTTATTTAGATGAACTTTTAACTGAAACCATTAAACTTTGATGAAGTGGAATGTCTAATGTTCCAAAAGTTAATGTTTTTAACCTTTATTTAAACAGAATTTTAACTAGAATCATTCAAATAAGGGCTAAATTGTTCATTTTCATAACATTAGGGGGTTACTTTAACACTTCAAAACGTTAGGGACCATGATGTACTTCGAAGTAAATGTTAGGAGCTTGTTTGATCCATTTTCCAATTTTGATATCTTCCTGCTTCCTTTAGTTGCACATGTGGAACAGGCCACTAGTTTTGACTTTGATCATGAGGCTTATTGATTCTCTGATTAGTAAATTCTGTTTCCCCCAAAAATGTTAAGCTGAACATCAGGGTAGAATTATTTCAAACAGCTCTTGATTTTTCATTTTTTCCAATATAACTTTAAAGGTCTCTCATGAACAAACAAATTCCAGCTTTTTGACTCCTCTTTCACAATTTGAGAACAAGAAAAGATTTTCCATCCGGAGACTTTTTTCCATTTGCTATGATTCCTTTCACATTCATCAATGTGGGACAACAGGAACATTGAGCTTCCCAGCAGTGTTATTTTTGCCCACGAAAATGCTGTTGGAGGTGGCTTTATCTATACTAAATATTGACTGATAAGTTGTTAATAACTTGTTATCCTTTTCCATAATTCTCAACAGTAGTGGTTCTTCTGCAGAATGTTTTTGGCAAGAATAAAGATATTAGACCTTGTGAAGGATGTGGCATGATCCTTCCATTTAAATTGTCTAAAAAGTTGAAGGCTTCAAATTCTGGAGACCAATTCTTATGTAAAACTTGTGCTAGGGTTGGTGCCACCTGTCTTATCCCTTTTGTATATCCCTTTTGTATGTAAAAATTTTTAGTCAGGGTTTCTGTTGCGTATAAGTTTGTTACTTTACATGTTCTAAATTACTTAATTTGTTATTGCAGTTAACCAAATCAAAACATTACTGTGGAATATGCACGAAAATTTGGAATCATTCTGACAGTGGGAGCTGGGTGAGGCAGCTTTACCATTTGAAGCAGATTTGTGATGCTTCTTTTCTGCCTTTATTTTTTCTCCATACTAACTCTATGCATTTGTTTATTGAATTAGGTTTGTTGTGATGGGTGTAAAGTATGGGTCCATGCTGAGTGCGACAAAATAAATTCCAAGCATCTCAAGGCATGTCTTTGTATAATTTATCAATGCTGTTTGGATAGGGTCTTTTTCTATCTATGTTATAAAAAATTAAAATTGAAATTTTATGATTTTGCTGACCAATTTTCTGCTCACTCTAGGATCTGGGAGGCATTGATTATTACTGCCCTACCTGCAAAGCAAAATTTAATTTTGAATTGTCTGACTCTGAAACAAGGCAGACCAGATCCAAGTAACATATTATATTCCTTTGTTTATTGGGGGATATTGACGCTTTATATCTTGATTATTGTATTATAATTGGTTTCCTTTCTGATGGTTATGAATCTTTCCATTCAGATTGAACAAAAGTAATGATCAACCAGTGCTTCCTAACAAGGTCACTGTTGTCTGCTCAGGCATGGAAGGCATTTATTTCCCAAGTCTTCACATGTAAGAAAAGATAACTATAGTAAAATAAATTTCCCATTTTAGTTCTGTAACATTTAAGGGTTTCTGTTCCTGGATTGCATGTCCAATTGCAATGCTAGGGTTGTTCTCAGATCTGAAAATGCAAAACAGTTAAAATTATTAAATAACTTGTACAGAGTGTTACAACTGGCTGATTGCTTGTGGAGATCTTTTGTCTCTACGATAGGAAGAGATGGTGTTTCACTCTGGAAAGTCGATAGAGGGATTTGCTATGCGTTAGTTGATTTGTAAATTTCCTTTGATTGCCCCTATTTACTTTGGAGATTACTGAAGTTTCCATTTTATAAAGAATTTTGATTCTGAAGAGATGATGTTTCACTTTGGGAGGCTGATAGAGGGATTTGCTATTAGTTAATTGATTCATAAGTTTTTTTATATTTCCCTCGGAGATTACTGAAGTTTCCATTTTATAGAGGATTTTGATTCTGGTTCAAGTTGTCTTGGTTTAGTACTGAAGTTGATTTATAAAATACCTTGCTTTGCTTCAGGGTTGTGTGCAAATGTGGGTCTTGTGGGTCAGAAAAGCAAGCACTAAGTGAATGGGAACGACATACAGGTTGCAAAGCAAAAAACTGGAAGACCAGTGTCAGGGTGAAAGGTTCCATGCTACCCCTAGAACAATGGGTTCGTATAGCAACTGTGGACATCTTTATCTCAAATTCTAAATAGCGGTCTTCTCTTGATTTTGTCTTAATTTGGAGTGTTATGAAATAATTGTTGCATCTACGGTAGTAATATTCATGAACTGTCTCTTACCCATGTAACTGTGGATATGAGAGTTTGTCAGTTTTGTTTTCTTGATTGAGTTTTACATGTGCAGAAATTATGGTCATATGGTATGAGGTTTGTGCTAAATTAAAATACATTATGCTTTGCATTTGCAGATGATGCAGTTAGCTGAGTATCATGACCGTGCTATTTCTGTGAAACCAAAGCGTTCTTCCATTAAAGAGCGGAAACGAAAGTTGCTTGCTTTTCTGCAAGGTATTTGTCTATTTCAAGAACAAAATACTGCTGCTGGTAAATTTATTTAACTTTGCTGCCTGGATTTACAGTACTGATGTATGAAATTATTCTCATGGTTGCAATTATAGAGAAATATGAACCAGTTTATGCAAAGTGGACAACAGAGCGTTGTGCTGTATGTAGATGGGTTGAAGACTGGGACTACAACAAAATTATTATCTGCAACAGGTAGTATGAAAATTGTTGATTGGAATTCCATTTCATTTGTTTATTTGGTTCTGTGGATAATCGCTAGGAACAGTAACTGTACCCTTGGGCCATGTATTGATCTAAACTACAAATAGATCAAGTAGTTTTCCACTTTGTCTTTTGGACAACCTTCCAATTCTGTAACGGAGAAAATTTTAGTCTGTGGCTAAAAGGATTGCAAGATAGTTAGAATGCTTTGCATGCTGCTGATAATTTGAGCTTCAGTCCCTTTGTTTATACGAAATCGAAAGCGTCCTACTCAAGCAATCTTGCGCTGTCAGTTTTGCATTATTGCATACATGCTATAACTGTCTAAAATTGAGTTGATGTGCTTCTTGGTTCGTTAGCTGGAACCCATGACTCCAAAAGAAGTGAGAAAAGGAAGGCATTATCTGCTAATCTCTCATAACAGCAACTGGGAAATTGTTTTTCTAAATGCTAACTCTTAATGTGTGTTTTCCAGATGTCAGATAGCTGTTCATCAAGAATGCTATGGGGCAAGGAATGTGCGGGATTTTACTTCATGGGTTTGCAAAGCATGTGAAACAACTGATGTCAAGCGAGAGTGTTGCCTTTGTCCTGTAAAAGGTTAAATCCTTCGTGATCTTATAATAGATGTTTTAGATTCAGATGCCTTTTTTCCTTTTTGGGTTTCCTTAACATTGAGCATAACAAATGGTAGGATCTCTTCTCTTCTTGAGATAGCTCTACAAGTCCTATCCCACATCTGTTGCCTATGACATAGATTTTGTATTGTTATATAATGTGTATACTTCCTTTCCATTACTGTTATAAACATTTCTTTAGCTGGTTTTTCTTTTTTCTTTTTTCGATTTTATGTCTCATCTCTTTATCATTTTCTCCTCTACTATTTTTTTCCCCCTCAAAAATAGGCGGTGCTCTAAAGCCAACAGATGTGGAGACATTATGGGTTCATGTCACATGTGCATGGTTCCAACCTGAAGTCTCCTTTGCTAGTGATGAAAAGATGGAACCTGCACTTGGAATATTAAGTATCCCGTCAAATTCATTCGTAAAGGTAGAGTTTTAATTTAATAATCAGTGCTTGATGGCTGTTCTTTATTTATGCAAAACTACTCAACTTAGTGGCAAAACAGTGTTCTTTGTTAGGCTGATACTAAATAGTATATAAAGAGAGGGCTATGCATAAAAAGTTTCACAATTTTGGTTTTTCTATTGTCTTTGTACTTCTTGGAAGTCTATAATTGGAGATTACCTCTTCCTTCATTCTCATACTGATATTGGGTATTAGTTTTAGTCTGAAGTAAAGGATAAAAAACAAGATTAATAAAAGAGGGAGATACTCTATGTGTCTACTGTTTTTTATAAATATTCCTTAAAGAATTAGGACTCTGGCTTTATTTTATATTTCAGTTCTAGCATGTGCTTTACGAGAATATCACTCTTTTGTGTAGATAAAAGATGCATTTTTGTGCAATAATCTATATCTCCTCCTCACATGGATTTCCAGATTTGTGTTATTTGCAAGCAAGTCCATGGTTCCTGCACTCAATGCTGCAAGTGTTCTACTTACTTCCATGCAATGTGTGCTTCGAGGGCTGGGTATCGGATGGAGGTGAATTAGTTGTTTAGCTAAAAAACGTTGTGATATTTCTTGTAGAAGAATGCGCATTGATAAGTTGCACTAGATAGCTTAAGCTTTAATCTTCGTGGATTAGCTTTATATTTCTGTTTTGAAGTTGTAATTTCATTTGTTTTATTTACAGTTGCACTGCTTGGAGAAAAATGGAAAGCAGACAACAAAAATGGTTTCTTATTGTGCATACCACAGGTATGTGTCCTCTTTCTTGATAACAGTGGTAGCATCTATCTCCTGGACATTTGCAGTGGGAGTTCATTTCTGTTGAATTTGCTGTTATTTTGTGCATTACCACTCTCATTACTTGTTTTGCATAAATATGCTTATATAGTTTCATGTTTATTTTGTTCAGAGCTCCAAATCCAGATACTGTTTTAGTTATACAGACTCCTGTGGGTGTGTTTTCTGCCAAAAGCCTCAATCAAAATAAGAAAAGGGTTGGTACAAGACTTATTTCAGCAAACGGATTGAAACTTGAAGAATTGTCAGCAAGAGAAACTATAGAGAGTGAACCACACTCTGCTGCAAGGTGTCGAATCTTCAAACGAGTGGACAATAACAAGAAGGTAATGGTAGTTTTCCTCTTTAACAGCATTACCCAGTGAATCAATAAACAATACCAGGTCCTCAGTACAACATTTCTACAGCTTTGCTATCTTAATATTTTCCTGGGTGGATGGTGAGATTTTGAATTCTGGTGTTTGTAGTCAACTGCCAGCAGAGTTTGGATTTCTTTTTATTAAGCATGGATCCTTCAGATACTTTCTGTGCTTCATGTATTATTAGATACATAAAGCTTTTACAACTAAATATAAGATCAACTATCTGATTGATGAGAAGGAACTGTATCCTGTTAACGATGGGAAAGGTTGTCTAATCAATTTTAGTGAAAGATCAGAACACCTTAAACATATAAAAGTACTATGTTTGCATTTTTTCTATTTATAGAATAGCACAACTTGCTTGGTTCCAAGATCAACTCTGACACACTTTCCTTTTTGTGATACACCAGAGAACAGCTGAAGAAGCCATTTCCCATAAGTTGACAGGACCTTGTCATCATCCATTAGGTGCAATTCAAAGCCTCAACATGTACAGAGTAAGATTCTCTATTTTAATCTTCAACTGTTGTGAGGATTTGTGTTTTCACCTGTTTATATCTGAATCTAGAGGAATCAATATATTATTGATGAGCAAGGTGCTTCGCTTTCTTGTTTGACAGGTAGTAGAGGAGCCTAAAAGCTTTTCATCCTTTAGAGAAAGACTATATCACTTGCAGGCAATTTTTTTCATTCTTATATTTATTCTTAGCAGCTTCTTTCCTTGTTGTCTTTCTGATAATTTCATGGTTATGCATGATCCAGAGAACTGAAAATGACCGAGTATGCTTTGGTAGATCTGGAATACATGGATGGGGTCTCTTTGCACGAAGAAACATTCAAGAAGGAGAAATGGTTTGTTACATGGTCCCTCGTATAAAATTCTCTATCTTGGTATTAGTGTGAATTCAGATTTATGCAAGAGTTAAATGTTATAGCATTATCAAACAATAGAAGCCTTGGCACCCTTAAGCATTTTATAAATCGACACTTATGCAGTAAATGTCAAGCTTGCTTTTGTTGCATGAAATTTGTTTATTCATTTAACTTTATTGTATTTCATGGGCTAGGAGTCACGTGCCTATTCTTCCAAAAAACGAGTTACATGCCTATTGCATGGACATCATACACATGTATGAATGTGTTTTTCTTATGCAAATAACATGGCTGTGTGTCCAGGTTCTTGAGTATCGTGGTGAACAGGTAAGACGCAGTGTTGCGGACCTTAGGGAGACACGCTATAGATTAGAAGGAAAAGACTGTTATGTGAGTTTGTCTCCTCTGTGCTCTTCTATTATGTGCAGGTGGTTTTAGTAGTGTGAGATGGCGGTTCAACTAGTGATTGAAGTTGTTTCGATATCATTATGTTGTTCTATTAATTGAATTTACTATTGCCCGGTGATTGTATGCCTTTATTATCACCCTTTTTCCGTTTGTTCTTTCCTTATCAACTTGACAGCTAACTCCGATTTAAACTTCTCTAACAGCTTTTTAAAATCAGCGAAGAGGTAGTGGTAGATGCTACTGATAAAGGAAATATAGCGCGCTTGATAAACCATTCAGTAAGTCTCTGCTTGGTTTTCCTTCTGACTTCCGCCTTCTTGTAGAAGTTGTCTATACCTGTATGTTGCATGTCATTGCAGACTAATAATCTGTTATGTGAAATAGAATGCGATGGTCTGTACTGTTGTCTTTTTGACGTTACGAGTCACCGAGAAAAGAGAATTTCTCGTCCATGCAAAGCGTTCACTACAACTAACACACACACACACACCCGATAGCGGCGCTCGTAGTAACCCAAATTTTATGAAGTTTCTTATGTTTGACATTTTTCGACGCAGTGTATGCCCAATTGCTATGCAAGGATTATGAGTGTGGGTGATGACGAAAGTCGGATTGTACTTATCGCTAAGAGTAATGTCTCCGCTGGTGACGAGCTTACGTAATTTCTCTCTTTCTTTCAAACGCCATGTTATCTCTCAACTTGAGGTACTCAGATAATTTGTGTGGTCTCATCTTATTACTGTTGATGTGTATTTGATAGGTACGACTACTTGTTTGACCCTGACGAACCTGATGAATTCAAAGTGCCATGTTTATGTAAAGCCCCGAATTGTCGAAAGTTCATGAATTAGGACAGCCCAGAGTTGGTCATTGTTTCTCCGCAAGGAGCTCTAACCCCCATCCATGACCATGAGCTTGGGATCTTTGAGTCATACAGAAATTTTGTAATTTCTTCCTTTTTTTTATAATTGTTATTCTTTAGGTAGAAAGAAAATGTGTAATTCCCTTTTTTCATATATCATTTTATTTTGTTTTTGACAAATCTTTGACCTTAATAAAAAAGGTGATTGGTTTTTCATTATTTAGAAATATTGAAGGGAAAACGAGCTATCAAGTAGCAAAGATCCTTCTATGGACAATTTAGAACAAGCTAAAAATATACTTGTATAAATTGATTGGTTTATATGGTTTAACAAGTTAAATTTAAAAGTTAAAGGACTTGAAATTTAAAAATTACTCCATAGATTGAGTTTATGTTTAAAAAAATTTAAGAATTGATTTTGGGTTATAATCTAAATTTATATCTATTAATATTTTAAATTTAGAGCAATTTATAATTAGCATTTAATAATTTCTTATTCACATTGTCGATGGGGAGTAAAATAGAAGACAAAGCTCTTTAGATAAAAGTCTTATATATGTTATTTTTAGACCATTATATATATTTTTTGTTAGCAAATTATAATTTATATTCATCCCAAAGATGGTTAGTGTTCTAAACCAAAAATCAAATAGGCAATGATAGTCTTTTAGTCTTTTTAAAATCTTTAGAATATGATTTGGAATGTGTAGGTTTAATAATCGATAGTTGTTTGGTAATAGTTAAGTTACTTTGAGATTCCTTGTTTTTTCTACACACTCCCGCATTTTTAATGATATTATTGATCAAACTAAATATGATCAAATCTCTCATCATTTTTAAGAGTTTGATGACTGCAAAAGGACTTGGTCAAGGTTACTTATAACATAAATAGTTATGCTTTTTTGTTTATATTTTTAAATTATTTATCCAATTTTAATTGCTTTTTAAGAAAAAAGATAATAATTCTTCTTTGCCTATCGATGATGGAGCAAAAGATGATGAAATTAAAGAAATTTAGCTTAGTTTATTATGAATTTTATAAGAAATTATATTTTAATTTTACAATAAATTTATGTTTATTTTTATTTTAAAAAAGATTTAAGTATTTTTTTTTGGTTAAGTCAGAAGAATATATAAAAATATAAAAGTTGTGTACAATGTTAGTGTCTACTCAAGCACTGTCTCTTAAGACACAACTAGTAGCTCTGTAGTTTGATAATTCACTAGACTTAGCAAAATAAACTATTGAACAAGAGCTTTGGCTTCATAAGGGGACCACTGAAAGGCTTCTTAGGATACCTCACAACTCACCCCCACACCCAGAACATATCAGCTCTCCCATTTCTAATCTAATCTGCACAGAATAACCATAAATGACTAGACAAATTTGTAACCTCAAACAAACAAAACCACTAAGCCCAGTAATGCAACACAATCATAATAACTAAGTTTAATAACTGGACTTCAACTTCCTTTTCCAAAGTTGGATTGTCACCTTTCCGTCTGTTGACTTGAGGAACAAGAAGCAATGGTTGATGATGTCGCTAGTGGAGCTTGGAATCCATCCGTAAGTGATGGTTTGCTATTGTGGAAGTTGGTATATTTCCTGTTAGAAAAGTAGGTTTAAGTTGAATGACTTGAGGCGTGAGAAATCACTATCTTTAAGGAAATATTTGCCCCCACTAGTTGCTGCAGAGTTTGACAAATTTCCTTCTAGGATACTACAAGCCTAATGTTCTCTAAGACAGCAAACTCAATAGAGAACCAAAGATGAACTTCAATTAAGAATGAATATGAGAAGGATGAAGAAGAAAAGATTTTTTGTGGTGTTTGAACCATGAATTGGATGTAGCCTTATATAGACCTAAAGACACCCATTCATAAAGTACATGTTTGTTTATAGTACCTATTCATAATGTACATGATTGTTCATGGCACCTCTTGGGAAAATATGTGACCATTTATTGATAATGTACATGATTGTTCATGGTACCTTTTGGGAAAATATGTGACCATTCATGGCATTTGAAAAAATATGTCTTTTCATTTATACTTCTTCATTTAATTCCTTGCATTTCAAACTATTTTTCAACAGCTACAGGTTTCTTCATATAAAATTATAAATAATGCTTTCATTCTTTGACAGAATAGTCACAATATAACAACCCCTGTCCTGTCCAAACGCGTATTACTCGGGTGCAACTCAATTGACAACTTCGACACTCCTACGTACTTGTTCTAAAACTCATTTTGTCTTCACGTTAAATAAGTTCCTTTCTTATAAATAAGTTAGTCACTCCATTTTCTTCCAACTACAAATCTATCACGGAAAAAGAGCGGGTTCTTGATTCATCTATGCACATACAACAATTCAGTTATAAGCAGAATGGTTTATTCACTTGCATTCATCAAGCCGGCTTTTCAGAGTGTTTTTCGTCAGACATCAGAGCTCAGAGCTACTTTCCATCAGGAAACGGCAATTAAACCTCAAACAAAATTATTATGAATCATTTCTCGTTCTTCAAGCTGATTGTTGATGTTGTTTATATGAACATGGATTAGTTAAAATTTTGTGGTTTGGTTTGACAGAGAGATCAGGTAATATAGTCGATGCAAATATGAGTATTCTAAGGCGGAGAATAAAGGATATAAGACTGAAGCAGAGAGTTGAGAGAGGCCACATACCCCAAAAGGGATGGAACTACGAACCTAATTATTTGTATGTTGTGAAACGCAAAGACAAGAGGGAGTTGGTCAAGTTTCTTGATCTCGTGGCCGTGGTTGGAATTGCTTTTGGTGTTACTTGCGCCAGTGGAACTATTTTACTTTCTCTAATTTCCATTCTCCTTCAATTAAATCCATAGGTTTAACTATTTCAAGTTCAACACTCAGTTAACATAATTATGTATTTGTTCAGGTTAAAGTTGTCGCGAAATCAGATCAAGATTTGGTTCTCATGTAACAAAATAAATATGAAACTTCAAAAAATTAGAACAAGATTTGATTCCGCATGTAACGAAATAAATATGAAATTCTTTTATTTAATTTTTTGAAGCCTAAGATCACTTAAATTCTATAAAATGATTCACACATCTATCATACACATCTATCATAATAAATGAATAATCATAATTCGTAACTTATTTTAAATTTTGATTATTCTCATGTCGTCTTTAACTATTAGAGAGAGAGGGTTAGATAAAGAGTACTAACTTCCTTAGAATCTATCTCTATCTATAATAATTTTTAGACATTTTAGTAATTTAATTTCTAATTTGTAATTCTCCAATATCTTGTATTGATTTTTATTTATTAGTTATCTCATATTTAATCATAAAATTTTTCAAACTTTACAATCAAGTTCAACTTGATTAAATATATCTTTTCTCTCTTTAATACATTCTTTGTATGTAACCTATTATGTTCTCATATATATTGGCAGTTCATATAAATTATAATCATAAATCATATTTTATTATTAGATAAATTAAACTTATTTAATTTATGTTTAATCTCTAATTAAACAATTTATATCTATAAATCAAGATTGACGTACAGCAACACATCATGATCAATCAAATATTTAGGAATGTCAAAGAAATTTTGACTAATCTTTCTGTACATAATTTTTTTGTATAATTCAATCTTTTCGTCATACAACATTTTAATTAGACAAAGAGTATGGAATTAGTGTCTACTCTATTTGAGTCTAACTAAGTTAGTTCTTCACCATTAGTGATTGATTCAATTAATGACATTTGAAAACTAAAGTGTTATTTCACATTGGCCATTGATTTTGGGAATCAACAGTAATTGAGAACAATAGAACACTCTTCTTAATCACCTTTAAGTAATAAGCCATGTTTTTAGCACTCAATCACCTCTATATAATTCATTGTATATCTAGTAACTATGAGTTATCCTTGACTAGAATAGATTATAATTAGCATCAAAACATAATAATATGTAAATGAGATAACTCTTGTGATCTCTAGTCAAAGAATCACTTATACAATCATCACAATAAGAATTTTCATAGGCATACAAGTAATGATTCAAATGAAATTCTCATATGGGTTAATTTAGTGATCTTGTTCTCTATAAGCACCCACACCTTTGTTTAAGTGTCTTCACACTTTAGACTATAAGATTGTCTACTTTCTTTTTAAGGAAAAAAACATAACGCGTCTAGTCTTTTATGCTCTATTAATGTCTAGTCTCAATAGAATAATAGCTATAAACAATTTAGGGATAATATATAAATACAATATAAATCACATAATTATAATCTCATTATAATTTCATTTGTAATATACATTTATCCTAGAAACTTTTTCATACACATTTAAATATATATAAGAAAAAGAATGTCTTTTAAATTATTTTTGTCACTAAACTACAACCAACTGATTGGTTGTAGCATGTATACCAAGAATCTCTCACTTGCATTAAGTCAATCGTTTAAGTATTTCATACCATTTCACTGTATGATAATCATGTTACTGTTAGGATAATGGTTTAGTGAGAGAATTTCTCCATAGTGAGAACTTGCTTGAATCTTACAACTTTTATCTTAATTATTATCATAATTAAGAGAAACTAGCTAAATACATCCTTGGATCTTTAATGAGATCTTAGCTCCTTTTACATGTCCAAAGGCTCTAAAATTCTATAATACATTACTGTGTTGAACCATGCAAGGAACTACATCAAGTTCGTTAAATAACTTATTGATTCAAATAATCATTTCCACTAAAAGAAAATTGTATTATGGCTTAATTAGCTACCATTGCTACATTGGAACCTTTCCAATTTCAAAATAATATTGTTATAAGTAAAATATATCTTAATCAGGATTTACTTCTAAAGTTAATAACCATATAATATTGAACTCAAATATCAACTTATATATAGAATAATAGATATCTTTAAATCTTCACGAGTATCAAATATCTCAAATACTAGACACTTTTAGTTCCTTATTTATGTACTTGGACTAAAATAGGTAAACAATTTTTGTATCTATCTTTATAGATCTAATTTCCAGAATTAAGTTGCTACCTTTTTCATTTTAAAAAGAGTTGTTCTTAGATAATTATATTTTTCAATAATTGAAAATATGAATTACTGTTCTCTATAAGCAATATGTCGTTATATACTTTCACTAAAGAGGACAACTATATTCTTACTAACCTTCTTGTAGACATCATAAATTCACAATCATATCCAAAACAAACTCTTTGAATTCATCATAAAAGTGAATATTTTAATTTCTTGTATTCTTTCAACCATACATCAAATGTATCAACAAAAATCTAGTTTTAATTAGATGCATTGTCATAAGATATGAACCTTTTCAAATTTCATCTTATTCTTACTACTAATCTTGAGAGCCATTCTCTTATAAGTTTTCACTTAAACAAACATTTTGTTCAATAAGTTTGTAAGATTATATTCAACCTTTTGAATATCTCATAACCTTATCCAATTTAGTTCTAGTCTTGTTGGATAATTTATGCTTTAACTAAGCTATCATATCTCTAAATCATTAACTTTGAATATATCAAAGTCTTAACATTTCATACTTGATATGAAAATCTTGCTCATTGATTTAATTTGGAACTATAAAAGGTAAGTTGTTATACCAGGCTTAATAATAGAAGAAATAAATATTGTATTATACAATATCTCATATTGTATTTTCCTCCTTACATAAGTCTATACTCTTATACGATTTTATTATAAAGTTATTCATAAGAGAATCTCATTCTCTACAGATAACTGAAAATTTTAGAACTCAGCACAACAATCTTATCTAAGTGTTTCAATATTCTCGATGCTTAATTTCTACTTAGATTTAAATACTTTGATTTGTTTAAAATTTTAAATCATTATTTCATTTAATATATATGAAATACAAGTATCATCTTTTTTTGAATTGTTATCACATTTAACACATCACATGTAAAAGATTGAACAATTCAATACTACCATCATTCTTTCACAAAAGATTGATTCAGTTTTTCATCAACCTGATAAGTTTTATACGATTCATAATCAAAATGATACATATACCTTTGTATGTAACGCAATGACTCTCATCATGTTGATTTAACTAACACGGCATAAAAGGATAATCTTGGTTATCTAATTTTGTATTCTTGGCACTTATGTTAAGAATAAGACTTTTTTGATCCAGCATATACAAATTATTTGTATAAATATGGATCAAATACTTTTATGCAACAATTTATTTCTTATCATATCTTGAACATTGTAATAATGTTGAATCTAAATTCAGGATCGAATACTCATAAATTAGAAATATATATAATCTCTATCCTATCATGTCGTCATCATCATCATCATTATCATCATCACCCAATCCGAAATCCCGCAATGAAGCAGGGTCTGGGGAGGTCCGATAGTACGCAGCCTTACCACTACATAATAGAGAGACTATTTCCGGTAGACCCACATGCCCTTGAACGAATTAAATGGAAACAGCGCGCAAAGGAGTTTTGGTTAC
>JANZXV010000007.1:7297004-7316975 GCA_027576455.1 Erythroxylum roigii
CCCATTCATAAAGTACATGTTTGTTCATAGTACCTATTCATAATGTACATGATTGTTCATGGCACCTCTTGGGAAAACATGTGACCATTCATTGATAATGTACATGATTGTTCATGGTACCTTTTGGGAAAACATGTGACCATTCATGGCATTTGAGTTGAAAAAACATGTCTTTTCATTTATACTTCTTCATTCAATTCCTTGCATTTCAAACTATTTTTTCAACATTTCCCTGATATTCCTCTTTGCTGTGCCGATAAGCCAAGGCCTTCCAATTCCATATTGTTGATTGTAACCAAGATGTTCCTGAACCTGTCCTCTTTGTTGCTGTGAAGATTGAAGGAAAGTTGGATTGCCAACTAATGAAAGTTGGATCGTTTAATATTGTGATTTCATATGCCAATATGTTTAGAATTATAAGTTGACTTCGAATTTTAAACTTCTATAATGTATCAAATTGAACTTTTAAATTAAGATGGATATGAACGTAAGAATTAATTTTTTCAATTTGTACTTTAGTTCAACTCGATCATGCTCAACCTAAATCTAAAACCCATTATAATATACTAATAAGGCTCACTTAATATGGGTGAAGCCGTTTTTGTTTTCAATATTTGAGTAAGTCTATAAAGGACTTATTTACTCTTAAATTATTCTTTTCGTCTCTTTCCTAGTTTTACTTCTTCTTCACTCTGTTCCGTTTAGCATGCAATCTTCACTAGAATTTTCTACCACCCTCTTTACACTTAACTCTAAAGAAAATATATAGGTTTTGGTTAGACACTCAGATTTTAAAGAAAGAATGAAAAGATGGTGACTTTGAAGTTGCACTACAAGAAAAATTTCATTTAGCAACGCATATTATCGACGAAAAACCTTTGGATTTTAATAAGATTTTGAGTGCTTTTGTTCATGGATGTAAAAGATGTTGCTACTAATGAGGCTTGTATAGAGAGTTAAAGAAGAAAGCGAATATGTTTATATATGTAGCTATTTTTCTAATGGCTTTTTGATATACCGATAAAGTTGTGTAATACAAGCCACCACCTAAAACTCGAATCACAAGGAATTAGAACTCCAAAATTGTTTTTAAATTAAGAAAACTAGATCCTTACTAATCTTGTTGATGAGAACCAAAAATATAAGTATTTTGATCGCTGCAAGTTTACTTGATAAGATCATATGAAGTTCTTACGAAAGAATCAAAAGAAAAATCTCACAAAAAGTGAACAAAAATTTTAAATTGATTTATATATTGATAATCCATGAATAAAGTCAAGACAATCTTTTATAGGCTTAAACTCCTAAAAACTAGAATCCTAGAAGGAAAAGAAAACTAAAGTATGAAAAGAACATTTCTTATTAAGTGTAACAATGGTTAAAATAGCAACTATTAATACTATAACACTCTAGGAATCCTATTTCAATTATATCCTTAATGTCAAAGGGAATCCTAATTAGAATACAAATTTAAGAAATTTTAATTAAATTAGAAATTAACCCTACACAAATTCCTAAATAAATAGGAAATTACAAAAAAGAAATTAACACTATTTAGGCTTTATAATTAAGTTATAGCCCAATTATAATAAAATATGCTGACTAATAACACAAAATGAACTAAAGCCCTTAAATATATCTTAATTACGTGAATTTAGCTCCATTTAACTCAAAAAAAATGGAGCAAGTTATTAGATATTCTCTAAGCCTTGTTTTTCATGTATTAAGCATATTTCATCTTCAACAATAAGTAGAAAAGTGATTAATCTTCACAATACATCTTATTCATCTTGAATAACCTCCTTTTCTTGCATCTTTGTGATTAATCCTTGCAAAGTTATCTTCATGCATTAGGTTTTTGCCCTAGTAATTAGACCTCTATTTACTTGCCAAGGATTATATGAATGGCTAGAAATAAGTGTTGGTGCAAGCTTATATCCATCAATTGTAGATTTGTCTAAGTTTTTCTCGATAAACAATCCTTAAGTTTATAGTATTGATGTAGCGTGTCGTAACACTACACAAAATAACTAAACCTATAACTATAGCAGTGGTAAGTCTAAGTCAATCCCATAGAGATTAATTTCAATTACTTCCTAAAGTATACGTTTATATGAAACAATGTGGTTTGGTTCAATGCAAATTAGAAAACAAAGTAAAATTGAATATATAAAAGCAACTCAAATTAAACAGCAGCAAAGTGATGAAATTGATGAATGGTTTGAAATCCAATTCTTCGGTTTAATCTTAGCCTACATATAATTTCATATATGTTATTGCATTATCGTTTTCTCACCTCTCTTTAGATTATTGATCATGAATTAACAACAAGCTCTGTTAATCCTGGTTTTTCCTTAGGTAGTAGTTAATCAAGAAGAGCTCGTTAATTAACCCTAACTATAGGATAAGTAGAATAAGCTCTCTAAGTTTAATTAGACAACCACCTTACGAGTGAGAAAAATGGACCAATCTAAGCAATAATCACACAAGTTTGGATTATTTAACCTAGGTCATGTTTTCCCTAATGATATAATAGCATTAGCTGCCACAAATGAATTCAAACACAACATATCATATTCAAAGTTGTAGCAATGGGTTCTCATGAAAAGCAATCCAATAAAGCATCAAAATTGTTCTTACACTATACCCAATCAATAAACACAAGATAACATACACAATCTGAAAAGAGGGAAAGAAAATGATACACGACAATATGCCTAAATGTGCTCCTCAGCATCAACTTCACCTCCAGGCCGGCGTCGGGAAGCTTAACCCTCCATCTTCTCCATCAATCTAAAAGAAAGACCCATGAATAGTCTTTGAGAGGTCAAAAACCGAAGAAGGAATGAAGAAAATCGATTTGTTTTCAAAATTGAGTCCACCATCAGAACTTAATGCTTTTATAGTTAAAAAATGTACGTTAAAAATAGGAGGTGGCAAGTCATAGGCCTGACTTGGTGTGTCACACCGATGACACCTATTGTCACGCCCATGACAAAATTTTCATGGCCGTGAGTCACCTCCCATAGCCATAACTTTGCATCTTTTCATTTGTTTTAGTATTTTCTTGCCCCTTCTTCATTCTAAACCTTCTCCTTCTTGCTCCATGAAGCCAATTGAGTGTGAATCTCAAGAAGATGGCTCAGCGAGTATATTTTCGGCTCACGTTAGCTATTATGCTTCCAAGTTATACCTAAGAGCAAATATAAACTAAAGTGAGCATCTTAAGTATTTTAAGGCATTAATCACTAAGTGTCAAGGATTAAATGTATCAACAATTAAGCTCATATCAAGTATTTAATTTCTAAACCATTTATTAGATAATAACCTTGTTATTTCCAACATTGTTAAACCAAATGAGGTTCCAATTGGTGTTTTGATGATAACAAAACATATGTACTACTAATGAGTTCATTATATTGATGAAAAGAAATATAAGATCAAAATGAAGTTATAAACTCAAGAATTCCAATGATAGGCAAGAAATATGATATAACCATAAAAATAGCCTATTTCCTCGGGGAGAACGGAAATAATCTTAATCTAATTTCATCATTAGTGAAACCATTGATCTTAAAGGTGTCACAAATCTCTAGAAAATTGGCTATATGTTCATTGAATCCTTATCCTATAGCCCATTAAACTAGACAAAATGTTGCACCATTTGAATAACGTTTAATTTAATATGTATCCCATTCAAATCTAGCTTAGCATAGTCAAACATTATCCTTGATTCGTCTACTATGGTTTCTAAAAATCTTTAGTCTCAATATGTCATTCTAATTCCTCTATCTATTGTTCGAGCTCTACCTAGAAATTATTATAAGGACTTTTGTAGAGAGTTTCAATACGAACATAAGGCAATTATGGATAAAATCATTGGTGGTTTGAATAAATAGATAGCTCAAGAAAAAGAGTGTAAGGTGAGTGAAAAACAAGTGACCACTCAAGCAAAAGAAAACAATGATAAGAAAGTGAGTGTATGCAGAAAAGTGAAAACAAAATAGTGCAACACAATAAGAATAAAAAATTAGAGTGTGAAGTGCAAAATAGAAAGAATAGAAAGAGAGTTAGTGCTTCTGCTAGTAATTGTGAGATTGATGGTGCTACATTAGCAGGCAGCAACTTCTTATACTTTTATACATGTATACTAGTTTTTTAAGTAATGAACATATTGATTTGGATAATAAACATAAGTTTTTTTTGTGTATGGATTTGCATGCTAAGGTTTGTGATAACATGGAGAGAAAAAATGAACAATATGCAAGATAAGCTAATAAGGAGTGTATAAAGGTTATTTCTGAATCCGAAGATTGGGTTTGGGTTCATATATATATGTAAGAAGAGGTTTCCTATTTAACAGAGGTCTAAGCTATAGCTTAAAGGAGATGAACCTTTTCAAATGTTGGAGAAGATTAATGGCAATGCCTACAAACTATATTTTCCAAGCAAATGTGGTAATATGAGTGTTATTTTTAATGTCGCTAATTTATCTTTGTATAATGTACGTGATTAAAAAATGAATCCTTTTAAGGAGAAAAGGAATGATTGAGAGCAACTTGCACTAACACCAATTTCCATCTATATTAGTCCATTATTGATCTGAGCTATATAGTAAGTTATATAGGCCAACCTATATGATTAAATGAGCATATGGCCACCTTGAATAAAATAGGCTTCATTAGGCTTTATGCTCAGGTGGAAATATCTCAGAAACTGCCCAATGTAATCCCCTTAATGCTACTGAATGACAAAGAAGAACTTGAGGAGGATGTTGTTCATGTCGCTTACCATTGGAATCTGACACTAGATAAACGCATCAAAGGTGCATGTTCTTTTTAACCTTCCTTTTGGATTATTATGGCTTGGGGTATTAACAACCCTAATAAACAACAAGTTGTTGTTGATTATGCTTCATTCCTCCACTAAACGTTTGGTTTTTGAACATTAAGAAGCAAAGCTTAAAGAGTTAGCTTGTAAAGAGCTTTGGTTGACATTTTATATCCAATCATCAATTTCACCATTAGGGAAGAATAGATTATGTTTTTTATTTGGAAAAGAGTTTTAACTCCTTTGATAATAAACTCCTTTGGTAATTCGTGCGTTGATAAATTTAAGATGAATGGAGTAATTGTGAAGCCTTTTTTTCATTCTCCAATTTTGGTTTATAAAGAGTTAGCCTATGGAATGATCTTCTTATGAGAGGATTTGGCTTATCAACCCCATGGATTCTACTCGGTGATTTCAACTTCACCCTCTTCTCTGTTGAGGCTTAAGGTGAGAATTGCATCAAACTTCTTTGCAATGAGATAAGATCTTATTTCGCTAATATTGGGGTCTTTGACTTAACTTATGAGGGCTATCAATTCACTTTGAGCAATAAACAATAAGGAAATCAGTAATGTGGAAGAAACTGGATAACTAGCTAGCATTGGTTTCAAGGAGCTTGGCTATCTTCAAAAGTCCCTTATACTTTGATCACACACAAATAAAAGTTCATTAAATCTCTGTCAATGATGAGGTTCTTGAACTATTTAGCAAATTTGGAATGTTATTAAGTAAGGAATGAATTAGGAGGTGGAATGGAAGGCATTAAACATTTTAATTGCTTTAGGAAATTCCAATCCATATGATAAAATTGGTCTCAATGATTTACACTTAAAGAATTCCACAAGCAGATTTTGAGACATAAAGGCCACTGGGAGCAAACTTGTTGAAATATAGTTTCAACTCTAACCCGACCCAACTAAATCAGCTTTGATTAAGGTGAATGATATGTGAACCTTTGGCTAGAAATCCAAACCACAAGGAATTAGAGCCCTAATATGGTATTCAAATAAAGCAAGGAAACCAAACCCATAGATTATAACCAAAGTTATAAGGATTTTGATCGTCACAAGTTTCCTTGATAATATCATATTAAGTTCTTGTTAAAGAACAAGGACGAAATTCTCAATTATTAATGTTATATATGAAGTATGTATATAACATTAATAATTTTTAATGAATGTTATATACATACTTCATATAGGTCCATCACATAAGTCATGACACCCCCAACCCTTTTTTATTTCTTTGAATTCTTAATCATAAACAACACTTACCCTGAATAATGGTTGCTCATCATCCTACACTAATGTAGGCAATCTTATGTGTAAATAGTGATTAATTGAAACCTCTGCTGAGTGAACAGTGACACCTAGGCTAGCTACTATAACATTGTGAAAGCAGTTCAAGACACCGATCGCTTAACGTTTGGTTCTTATCTTGTATAGTATGCATACTAGCAAAATAAGGAAGACCAAATGCAGATAAACGCAGAAAATTTGGTGGAAGCTTGGAACCCCGAATCTTGGGATCCGAAGCTGATTTCTTTTTATTTTTATTCCCTTACTCAAACGAAAAACAACAAAAAAGTGGATCCGAAAATGGCATTGAAGATCATAGATATCCAAAATGTCTCAATGTGTATTTTCAGGAGAATGATGTATCCGACTTAAAATTACTGACTCTGACTCATTTGAACCAACCATCAAATCATCGGATGCCTTGCAAGGATCATCTGAAAATAGTAAAGAACCATACATTGCATCACCAAGGCCCCGGCCTTCTTCAGCACAATTAAAAGAAACATCGTCTTTGATCTTGCAAGTCTCATCCATGTTATCGCCATCAGAGGCATCAGCCGCGGTACTCTCTCCTTCAGAGGCATCTATATGATCACCACTAACAGTATGGGTTGGCTTTTGTGGGCCATAATGGCTAACGACTTCGTCAAGCATGTCCAACTTCACAGGCGGGTCATGAGCACGATCTGTCACTAGGTTGTGTGATGGCACCATCTCTTCAGATGTCGGTCCACAAGCAACTGTTGTAGCCTCTGCCTTCACCTGTCCCAAGTCCAGTACTACTGCCTTATTCATTTCACCCTCACAACTTGACATGAGGTTCGGTGCTGCGATCACGTTACTGACAAGTACTTGCTCCTCCATTTTGGATACGGAGTTAAGCCCTACTTGTCTACTATTAACAGATGGAAAATCAACTAAAAGTTTCTGCTTCTTGTAAATGCGCAAGGCTCTCTGCGGAAAAGAAATTAAACCAAGCTTCAGATTTCCAAACATGGCAATTACAAAATAATTTGCACTCTTGGTTGACCAGAGACAAAAATACTTGAAAGTCACCCGTGGTGCCCAGTAGTAGTAACCTGGACTACAAGATGTATAGTTATTTGTCGTCAAGAAATGAACAACAGATCCCTTGTAGACAAAACAGATGTAATAGTTATTATTTGCATGTATATGAGTTACTGACTAGAATCATCATTGTACAAAATGCACTTCTACCCCAACATTAATTTGAAGTAATACAGGTAGAAACACCTCAACTTGCATAAATTCACCCACGCAGAGCAGTCTAATGCCATTAAGAAGTAACTCCAGGGAGACAATCTGACTGAGTTTTCAATGGGGGAAAATTTCTTAGACCAATAAGACATTCTTTTCTAAAGAGTATGGCAAAAAGGATCAAAGGAAATATGAAACTAAATAAACCTTCTAAAAATTTCTACCACTGATGTAATCCAAAAACAACGGTACAGTTTAATTCATTTTATAGCACACAATAGCAGTAGGATGGTACAAAATAAACCACGTGGGAAAGGACAAAAACAAGATTTGGTGATCATCGGTAGTTCTTATCATGTTTTTGGCAAATGAAATTCAGCTGTTTAAGCTTTAGAATTTATAATTCACCTATCAGTCCCTAACATCTCAACTCTTAATTCACATTAAAAATATAAAATATATACCTTAAGAGAAACATTCAATTATGCCCTACCTCTACAAATGAAAAAAAACATGGTGAATTTGATTTCATTAACATGCTTAAACAGGACCTTAATTGGCATGTCACTAATCAGTAGCAACTTACCATCTAATCCATCAAGCTTACCTTATGGACAGAATCACTTGTGGCTGAAAAGAGTGAAGGATTCAACAAGGAATTGGAACTTTTGGATACTGCTTTTGCTCCACACTGGCACATCAGAAAGTTTTTAGTCCTATAAATATTTCAATGGAAGTCTTCAATGCAGGAGAGAGAGATAAGTACTACCTTCAAGTTCACAAGCATGGCCATGCTGTCATCTACAATTGTGTTCTGTCTTAGGTTCAGAGAGCTCAGAAACTGGGAATATATATCTAGGCTGGCAAGTTCAGTTGAGATGTCCAGCTTGGAAAGATAAGCAGAGTAAGAGTAAGCAGTCCTAGAATCAGTTGAAATTTCAGAAGCATATGGCATCTTCTCATTCGTATTTTTCTTTGAAAGTTTAGATGATTCTTTCACAGAATAGATACCAGCTGGCTTTGTCTCGTGGGTCTTCTCCTGTAGCCCATTATAGCCAATTTCATTTTCTGACTTCTGAGCCCCCTGCCCAGCATATAAAGCATCCACAGGAGCTTGAGCTTGCACCTGACTATCCTCTATTAAGGATTTTGATGGCAAATCTGCTTTGGAATCACAGTTTTGTCCCTTCCATCTGTCAACACCAGTTTCCCATCCCTGACCATTCATTGGATGCCTATTCTGCTCCCATTCTGATCCTCCATACATGTGCATTTCACCCCTATATACGCCATTACTTCCGTCCCATCCATGCACATGAGTGTTCCCTGATCCATTCATCATATTCTGCCACCCAAGTGGACGCAAATGACCAGAAAACCTGTCAACATCAGTGATATGATATGCGATTCCAGAGTGGTTGACTTCGATGGAGGGTCTAACGCCAAACAAGGGGGGAGTAGCAAACTGCGGCATTAACGTTTGGAAATTAGCATGAGGTGGTCCATGTTGGAAAGGAATGTACCCATTTGGCATCGGCGAGGACCAGTTTGGGGCAGCCCTCCAATTATTTCCTTGTCCTCTTCCCAAAATGGGATCAACATTCTGCTTATACCTAGCTCCATTATTGATCCTCGTGTCTTCTTCAAGTACACCAACAAATGGAGAGCCCACTCCACCTCTGAATGTAGGGGTCACAGCAGGGTTGTTCTGACTAGTTCTATAGTAGAACGGTGAATCATTTGGAATCAAATCATCCACCAGTGGCTTCTCCAAAGGCAGATCATGTCTCTCATCACAAGGGACTAAATCTCTTGCACCCATAGAAGAACTACTCCTATTTGATTCCTCAATGTCCAGACTCCTCCTTGTACCGCTTCTGTTTGTAAACCTGCGCTCAAGACTACTAGATGAAGGAGATCTGTTGACCAAGCCCAAAGGCGAAGCTTTAGAAGTTGATGACCTCTCTAATGACAATTCCACCATGTGCAAATCGTCAAACTTTGTAGATCTTTCACTTGATCTATACTTGGAAGCCGTTTCTGAAGCTCCAGAAAAGCCAATCATTCCCCTGGATGAAATTGTTTTAGGCCTTGCCTCTGTCACAGCATCTCTATGTTTTGGCTCATCTGGCTTAAAATGCCTATAAAGGAAAAAATGTATGGCAACACAATTATCATTCTATTCAACAACAAAAACACTGTACAGTTCTTTCATACATAGAAGTTTATTTCAAGATAGGAATATCAATGCATGCAAAATTGTCGTCCAATAGGCCATCAAATCTGAAAAACTTGAAGGCATCATTAACAACAAATATAAACGTATAGCCACTTTGAAAATTTCAAAAGATCAACTACACACAAAGCCAATGGCACAAAATGGAATGTTATTTTTCATCATCACAATAGTGATGAATACATTATACCAATAAATGTACCGTTCCTAGAATATAGCACTTCATCCTCCACTGAGACTTCACAAAAAAACTGGAAACGGAAATTAAAGCAAATTCCCTTCTCTGAACACAAAATCAAATCATTTTTTTAACTAAAAGGAAGCACAATTTCTGATTGTAAACCACAAAGCATGAAAATGCAAAGGGTGAAAAGGAATGAAGAGATTATTACAAATAGCGATAGTAAGAGTGCTGTATTCAATAAAATGGCTGAAAACATATGGGTGTTTACCTATACTCATCTGCTGAACTGGTACTTTCGGAAGACCTCCATCTGTTGTTGGTGACATTGTTGTCTAAATGAGGTTGACGTGAATGTGACCTTCCCCTATCTATATCTGACTCAACCTTATTGCTTCCAAAAGGCTCCTTTTCCATATCAGGATAGAAAGTTTGGGTAGCTTTACCTTTCCGATCAACGTTATCGTCAAACTCATCAGATCTTTTCCTTCCCTTCTGGCTATCTTTGTATTTAGAAATCCTTTCATCAGCATCTGCTTCATTGAAGTCAATAGTTTGCTCAAGTTCTTGGTCTTTATCACGATCATTGTCAGAGTCACGGTCTCTTTCTATATCACGATTCCAATCTCGATCATGAGCATGATATCTCTCTCGATCTCTTTCCCAGTCCCAATCATGGTCATGGCCATGGTCAAGCTCACGATCCTGATCTTGATCTCGGTGTCTATCACGCACACAATCACGACCATGCTTGTGGTCCTGATCACGATCATGATCAAATATGCCATCACGATTTCGATCATGGTAATCATCACAATCACGTTTGAGACCAAAATCATAAGCGCAATCAAGATCATCATCTCGCTCATGGTCATACTTATCATCTTGAGGCCTAGATATCTTCAGCAAAATTTCCATACTTTCTTTTTTATCACTCAAATGATTATCATCCAACTTGCTGCTAGTATAGTCTCTTGACCTATGTTTATATTTTTGCTTATCTTCACGACACGTGTATTCCCTGTCCACATCCTCATAATACTTTTCTTTATATTTTTCTTGCTTACACTTTTCATCCCTTGATCTTCCATCATTGTCAACATCCCCTTTTGAGGAAAACAGTTTGTCATCAATGTCTTTATCATCTTGATGTTTTTCTCTGTCGCCAGAACCATCTCTTCTCCTCCTACTTCGTCTATCTAACTGGTTATTCGATTCTAGACTTTGCAATAGATTGTGTGATATAAACTCTGCATTAAGGAATGAATTAGTACCATATGCAGCCACAATAATTAAATCCATCACAACTCTTCTGTTGTTAACAGTTGTAACTAGAGAAAGTGAAAACAAGGTATGCTTAGACTAAGGTAAGAAAATTCAAAGTATGAAAAGTTCACTTTATTAGAAGTTTAGTAAGGCAATTAATAGATACTTTTCACATCAAAAAGGCCCTAGAGCCACTCTTTCCCATCCCCACTACACACTCTGAAGTGCCAAAGGTAGACCTTGTTCATCCATCAGACATGTAAGTTAAAATATGGAATCTGCTATGACTCAACCTGACATGTATAGCAAAAGGAACTGACTCTTTTTGTTTGCAAATATGTGTTTTATGGCAAAAACATTGTGTTAAGAAAAAGCTTTTGAGTACAATATATTTGAACATATAGATGTCACTCTTTAACATCAACTATTGCGTCCTCCAACTCCATTTTAGTTTAAAAGCCCAAAAACATTTAATCAGTCATTTGAAGAGTTATATATTTGAAAGTAAACCTTCAAATTTGCATTTTTAAAGGAATTGAAATCCACTATTAGGATAGATGATGTACATAAACCAACTCTTGCGTAACTGCATGTTCTAATGCTACTCTAAAATCCATTCTTAAGGAATCAATTCTTACCTCAAGAAAAAATAACTAATAAAGAAAGTCAAAGCACAAAGATCTATATTAAATAACTAAGATGCAAAGGCTAACATAATTACATTTCAAAAGAAAAAGTAAAATAAAAAAAAATCCAGGGCATTTGAGTAGCCAAGGTACTAATTAGGCATGGAAAATAATATGTACCCAAGAATAACCCAAGTATAACAAAGTCCAGCATTGGAAACTAATTGCATATTAGTGTAAGATTTACAAGCTAAGATACACACTAAAGGTGCTTATCATAACTAACCCATAGATACATGGAAGATATGCCATGTAACAATGAAACACCCAACTTTCATGTGAGCTAACAAATATTTCATCAACATTCTAGTAAAAATAATCCTCTGCTATTAACTTTTGCATCACTCATTGTTGGCAACAACTTGAAAATTGTATGTATAATGTCCCTGTGCGGCACCCAAATAGTAAAATAAAAAAACCATGTTCCTGATGACTTAAAATTACAAACTTATTGCTATGGCTAGATATCAGAACTTTCAAACACTCCTTAAAAACTACTCCCTAATACTTGAAACACTGTACATCTATACAAGCTAATCTACGGTATCCCGTCATTCTTTGAAATTGAGACCAACTTTCATTATGCTTCCAATGATTAGCTAGGAATGCAAACAAGTATGGATATCAATTGATATTTTCACCATTATCAACTTTTTATCCACATATCATTGCCAAATTACAAATCTAAAACATCCCTGAAAGTTAAATACCGTAGTTAAAATTTACTGTTCCCCAGTAAATGAAAACTGAAAGAATACTCTTAACAAGCTAATTGCAAGGAAAACACCTAAAAATGCATTACAAAACAAATGATACAAATCGACAAAGATAGATAAAACTTACAAAAGATTAAAAAAGAAAATAAGGCTTAGAGCTGCAAAATAATTAATCACGAGGAGAGATCTCAAATAAAACCTCCTTGAGTCAAGGAAGTTTGCGAACGAACATATCTTAACCCAAGATTTCAGTCGCTGGGATGGATGATCAAATTGAAGGTCCAAAAGTAGACATCCTGTAGCTTACATGGTATTGCCAAAAATAAGTACAATATCCTACCCAAAAGACTTGCATAATCTTAGCTTCAGCTTGAAAGACAAATATTTGAACCTACTAACCTCAAACGTTATACAAAATTCAAAAGCAGCAAAAAGAAGTATCCACATTATTAAACAACAGAAACCAACAACCACAAAAAGTAGAAGTCGATGCCAAAAGGATCGACTTACAAAAACAATTACGAAACAAGAAAAATAATGACAGAAACCAACCACAAATCCAACAGTTACCTTACCAGTTTTATGAGAGAAATGCTTTACAGCACGTTGATCTTCACCGTCAACATATTTTTCACTCTTACCTTCCTTACTTTTTCTATCCTTTTCTCGCTCCCTTTCAGCTCCATCTTCTTTATCTTCCTTTCGTTTAGCTTCACTCTTTCCACTACCACTAGTACTAATCTTTTTCATCACCAACTCCTCACTCCCATCTCTCCTTCTCGACTTCTCTTTGGAATTCTTTGTACCATCTCCTCCTCCTCTTCCTCTACCATCATCCTCACCACCATTCCACCTGTCGTCGTCCTCGTTGTCATCATCAACTCTCTCTTTTCGCCTCTTGCTCCACCAATATTCATCCGCATTTCCAGACTCAAGCTGCTTTCGCTTCTCTCCAAAGCTTGAATCTTTGGAAACCCTAGAACTGCTCTCCCTCTCCTCTCCTCTTCGATCCTTAGAGCTCTCTGAATCCGAATACTCCTTGGCGTCCCTAGAATTATGCTTGCTCGATTTGTGTCGTGAACTTCGCGGCATGACTTAATAATAACAAAATCCCTCAAAACCCTAACCCCGTTTCAATTTCAAATTGTACGAGGAACCGGATCGGCGGCGACTGGAGATGTCGCAATGGGTTGGATCGAAAGTTGAGTGAAATTACGAGAGAACCAGATGAATGAGACTCGTAATGAGGGATAAATGTAGCAGATTATGATTAGATTTGTGTGAGCGCGAGAACATATGGGTTTTCGTTTAGACTGCGGGACGACATGAAGACGGCTGTGTATACTTATGACCTTATTACTTTTGTGCCATCGGCCTTTATTGTTATTGAGTTCCAGTTGAAATTACCAATATTCCTTTCCTGGGACATGATGCGTTTCATGCTCTTTTTCTTTTTATGTAGAAAAGAAAATTACAAATCACCGTCTGAGACATCCTCCAGCGGGATGGTACGGCACTCTATAATTAGATTTACCAAAATACGTGACGCCGACATTATAATAACCTTTTGACATTATAGGTGAGTATCTTTTAAAGTAATATATAATTATGCAAAAATTAAAATAAGGTGTAAAATTACATTAAACATGAAATAAGAAAATGAGATTTTGCACTTATGTGCGATTGTGATTTGTGTAACAACTATGAATAATTATAAGGAAGTACAATTTGAAGGTTTCTTCTTACCTTGAACAAGACATTAAAGATTCCTCTTAATACAAAGAAAAGTAAGACATGGGAAGTAAGGCATTATACAAATGGTTCATCTTCATTCATTTATGACCTGTTTGGTTCAAAGAATAGAATAGACAAGGAATAGAATAGTTATTCCTGGTAATAGAAAAGATGAGGAATAGAATAGAATGAGTATTACTTTGTTTGGTTTAAGAAATGGAATAGATAAAGAATTTTTATTCCAATGTTTGGTTTGAAAATATAAACTTGGAATAAGAAAGGAATAAGTAATAAAAATACCAAAATGTCCTTATTATTATTATTATTATTATTAATTTTATCAATTATTTTTAATTTAATTTTTGTTATTATTATTATTATTATTTGTTATTAATTATTATTATACAAAATAATGATAATAATAATTATTATTATTATTTTCACTCTTTGACACATGTTTTGGAGTAAAGTTATCATCTTGTTTTGAACCAACTACCAGATACGTTGTGCTCGGTGCTGGTTTCGCCGGCATCTCCGTTGCTTGGCATAATGACATTTGTTGAAGGCAACTCGTCAGCCCATTTGTCTGTTTTTATTCTGCGACATTTTTTATTGCCCATCACATGTTTGTTTGATAGGTGTTTCTAGCAATGTCCGAAGGACTCAAATTTGAAGGTTGACTTGTACAATGAAGTCGGCATCGGAGGAGGCACTTCTGGGGTTTCTGGAGGTCTCTTTCACCCTTATTCCCCACACCACCTCACAAGACAAAATAACAAGAGGAACAAGGATCAAAACGAATCAGAGGCGGTAAGCTTGAGCAAGACAGACTGGAGAGAAAACTGGAGCGTAAGATGGACGGCGGCAGGTGATGACGACCGGTGACAACAAGGGTGGCGTTGGTCTGTCGGAAGCTGGAACGTGAGAGGGTAAGAGGAGGCTCGAAGATGTTTCAAGGTTAAAGAAGGACAAGAAGTTTCGGAGGGCGAACATGACAGGATAAAGTTGCCTTCAGTAAGAAAACGTATTCTTGGAATAGGTAAAGATGGGTTGGGGTGGGGTTTGCGTATTCTCCAAAATTTAAGAATAGTTGTTACTAATGTTTAGTTATTCTCGTCTCTATTTTTAACCAAACATAGATTTAAGAATTAGATAGGAATCGGGTAGGAATAGAATGACTATTCCATTCTACCAAACAGCTCGTAATAGAATTGTTTACTCTTTTTATTTTTGAAAATTTACATTATTAACTTTTAAAATGACAGAATCATTAGTAAGTATTTATTAATAACTAAAAATTTTGCTATGTTAAATTCGAAAAAGTGCGTATTAAATAATTAATAAAAAGGTACAACTCTAACATTTTATATAAAACTTAAAGAAGCCTTTAACATTAGTTATAAAGTCAAAAATTGCACAATTAAAACCTTAGAAAAGATTTTTTTAAAAAAAAAGTTGAATCTTGAACTTAGCTAATATGACGTGGAAATAAATACATTAGAACCATAAAAAGTTGATATAGTCTACTAACTTATGAAAATAAGATAATTTAATAATTCTATAACATTACAATAATTATATATATCTTGTATATAGTTGTATAATTTTTTTTAAAAAAAAAGGTAACCTAGAGCCCCAACTTTCTTTTAGTCCTTAATTCGCTACTTATAGAAAAAACCGTAACCCACAAAATGGTAGTTTACTCTAGCAAATTAAGATTGTGTTACGAGAATGAAGGCACTTTTTTTTGAATTAAAGAAAAAAAATGTTAAACTTAACAAGAAACTCAAGGTAATAACGGAGTCAACTTATGCTAGGTGGTATTCTAATAATAACAATAAAGTTATGTTCAATGTTTATATGATGTAAATGTTTCAATAGTGACATCTTAACATAATAGAAATATAAGAAGGAGGTTTATAGGTATCCAAATTACTCTATTAGCAAAATAATTAAAATGTTCTATTTTATTAAAATACAGTAGGGAAATCACTTTTAATTTTGATTTAATATTGCTTTGATATTTATTACAAGCCGGGAGTTACAATTTTTTGGCTTAATATGATGATTTATTCACTAGGGTTGTTTATGTGATATAAAGTTTAAGAAGAGAAAATGTTAACCTAAAACATAAATTAATTATGAGTAAGAAGGCAATGAAAGTTAGAGTAATAAAAAATAGTAAATATATGAAGAAGATTTTAGAAAGACTAAGGATGAAAAATCATACAAGGAGAAATGATAGTAAAAGGATATGGAAGAAGATAGAGTTATAGGTTCAATTTGTGCTAAATAAGAACAAGAAGTTGAAGAAGCTATTAATGACTTACTTGCTAGCAATTTCCCTTTTTGGTTTTTGCTATTTTTCATTTAATTCTCATACTTCAGGTTATGGCCATACATTTAAGCACATGTAAGAGTTGTTAATATATAAAGGTACTTATAAATTTAGTTTAATTAATAATATTGTCTAAATAAAGACAAAACTTTCATAAATAATTAATTATTGATTTTAAAACTAAAACTCTAATATTAACTAATGTGAACCCACAAATATGAATCCGTTAAACTTACAAATAAAATTGACAGACTTGTACAAAAAAAGCTAAAACTAGTACAAAGAGGACTTGTTATAAGGATTTTTAAAAATATAGAACCGAAGGCTTAAGGAATTAAAATCCATAAACAAAAGTTTTGTAATAAGCTCAAAAGCTCAATGAAGAATAATGATAGAAAAAACCTAAAATTTTCAATATTAATGAAAAGAACAAAAATATATTTTAGTTCTTCAACTAAAGAATGTTTCGTATTCCAATTATGTAACTATTAAATATTTTAGTTTATTCCTTTAAATTTTCTAATCATTATCTACTATAACTTTCTTTAATATCCTTAACTAAAATCATTTATAAAAATAATTGAATCCAAGCTAGACATACAATTAGAAATGATGTGTTTATCAAACTCGGGCTTCATATAGAATTATTATAATAAATTAATAGAATTTTAAACAACAATAACAATGATGGTGACCCTGATGACGATGACGATGACGATGATAATCTAATAAAAAGTTCTACTAAACGCGGGATTTGGGGAGGTCTAATGTAAGCAGCCTTAACCTTAATAGAAGTCTAAACATAGAGTAATTAATAAAATTACGGATTGAATTAGGTTTAATAGATGGCAGGGAAAAAAGAACTATCATAAAGTTAAAGGGTAAAACTATGGTTGATAAGGGCTAAATATAACATTCTTAGTATTATTTTGAGAGCATTTCACTTGTTTTTGGATAATTTCTATAGGATTTGGTACTCAATTTGTTTTGTATTTTGTTTGTAGGCCTTGTTGTAGCTCCCTAATGAAAAAAATAGCAAATCTAGGCAAATATAAGTTAAAGGGGAGCAATTTGGTGCAAGTTAGAGAAACATAAAATGTGCAAGATGAATAAAATTTTGTATTAAATAACACAAACTCATATGCATATGATGGAAGGTATTCATAACGCTAATCTCATATGGATCCATGTTGGAGACCTATGTTGGAAGTGATTTTTATATAGAATGATAATTTTCTAGAGTTATTAAAGAACATGTTAACATAGGACCATGTTGGACCTCTATTGCTCAAGATACTTCAAAATAGGGTATCATAATAATAAAGGTGATTTTTAGGAATTATATGGTAACACATCACTAGGGAGATGAATTAGAGTATTATGATACAAGAATTATAACAGCTCAGACCACCCGCTCACAGATATTGCCCACTTTGGGCTTCAAGCCCCTCATGTCTTTGCTCTTCCTACCCTTGGAAAGACGCGTCTTAGGGGGAGAGGTATCCATAACCTTATAAGACATACTTCGTTCTCCTCTCCAACTGATGTGGGATCTCACACTCTCCACCCCCTTAGGGCCTAACCCTCTTTAGGACTCAGCCTAGCTGGCACAACGGTTCGAGTACCGGCTCTAATACCATTTGTAATAGCCTAGACCACTCGCCCATAAATATTATCCGCTTTGGGCTCCAAGCCCCTCACAGTTTTGCTCTTCCCACCCTTGGGAAGATGGTGGGAGGGTAGTCTGGGTTGTTTTAGTCTTTCCCTGCAGTATTCCATTAACCTTCTGAGGATATGTAAAGCTTACGTTGTCGACCTTCCTCATATGAAGCCAAACTGGTTTTTAAAGATAGAAGCATCCTTTCTCACTTTCTTCTCAATCACCTTCTACTATAACTTTATGGTGTGACTAAGTAATTTAATGTCTATATAGTTGTTGCAGCTTTGGATGTTCCCTTTGTTCTTTTATAAAGGAATTAACATACTAAATCTCCACTCATCCGACATTTTGAAAATTTTAAGAAATTATTAAAAGGCTTGGCTAACTAAGTAATGCACTCTTTGCTTAGACTTTTCCATACTTTTATGGGTATCTCATCAGTCACTACTACCTTAAAACTCTTTTTCTACCTCAACTATTGATACGTGCTTAATTTATTATGAAACTATTCCATAACACTTAGTGATTATTGACATGAGATTGCTTAAGATACTCGCTTTGTCTCATAGGTGATTTTAGGCACAATTCAGAAGCAAAGAAGTTAAAATGAGTTGAAAGCACGATATTTGGGCCATTTTTTGAAGATTAATTTTCACTTGTCTTTATAGAGTAAGAAGAAGAAAATAAAAGAAAAGAAGAAAAAAAATGCAAATAACCGCTGGAAGCAAATGAAGGCAATTGGAAGGAAGCAGTCAATGACCAAAATGACGCAGCGCAAATGGGAAATAGCAACACGAAATAGCAGCGTAGCAGATGGGAAGCACAGACGCAACACCTACGTCCAATGCAGATGCTTGCATTCAACGCAACGTTCAAGAGAGAAGTCCATGAGGGTTTAAAAAATAGGTGACATTAAGGTGGGCATAACATGTTTATTTGTCACATCAAAGTTACAATAGCTGGAGATAGAATAGAAAATAGAATAGAGAACAGAACAGAGCTGCGAGAAGTGTGGAGGCGCTACAAGGAGTCTTCAGATTGAGTATTTTTATAGCGGCTGAATCATTTTCTTGGGAGAGACCAATGAAGGGCTAGATGTCCCAACACCGGTTCGGAGGTGACAATGACGTCGATGACTCGGGTTAAGTGTATTTTAATGTTTTTGTTGTTTCTTTCTCTCATTAGAAATTGATTGTGTTATCCTATGTTAGTTTATTTGGGTTTTGTGAATGGATATTCAAATTTTTGTTATTATTCGGTTATCTGTGTATGAATTCATTGGGTGTTGTGAAAAGATGACTTTAATGAGTTCATTCATTAAATCGTTTAATTACAAACCCATTGCGTAGAATTTCGATATCATTTGTAATTATTATGTTGAAATTCATGTGTAGCGACTAATGATTCGTAATCACTAGAGATAACATAACATAGGTTAAATGATGCATCGTATGTGGTTGTTGTCTTGATTAATTGATTTTTCTAATTCGTAATGTTACTGCCTAATTAAATCTAGAGATCGTATCTTAGGTTATTTGGTGGTTAGGTTTAATTAATGATCGTATCTTGATTAGACAAAACCTAAGGAAAAACTCAGGTTGTTAGACCCCGAACCTTTCTGTAAGCTAGGACTATTAAATGAGAAATTGTTGGCAATTAGCTATGTGTAAAGCAAAGGAAAATCCTTGAAATTGAAAAGAAATAGAAAAGATGGTTTAGATACAAGATGGCTTATGTGTTAAAAGCTGGAAAATGTATATGTTCATTGAACATGCTCTGGTGTTTTAGCCATAATTTGAACTCTAGTT
>JANZXV010000007.1:7336685-7348775 GCA_027576455.1 Erythroxylum roigii
GCTAGGTCACTGGGTTTTCTAGTTCGATTAAAGGCAACTAGGTGGGTTTTTTTTTAGTTAGTTAGGACTTCATGACTGAAAACTGGATTAGTGACCAACTTTGTTGTCAAATCTACCAAATTGGAAGATTTGACAACAACTTATAAATAGAAGGGTTAACTTGATGTAAGAAATACCAATTCATAAGAAGAATGATATTCTCCTCTCCCAAATACTCTTAAGTTGTAGTTTCGGTTTTATAACAGACAGAAATTTTTACACGAACCTCGGCAATTTCTTACTAAAACTCACTCAATTAATTTCGGCTTTGGTTGGGGCCTATCGCAAGCAAATACATTAAAACACATCGTTTTAGACCATCTCAGCACTGTCGTTTTGCAGAGAGGTAAGATACTCCTTCTGTGGACCTTTGAAACCTCCAGACTTCACCAAATTAGGGATTGGAAAATCTCATTTTTCCTTTTGAGGGTCTGTTTCGCGACTGTATCTCTTCCCTTCAATACTCTAATTACCATCAGGTAAGAGTTACCATACTATCTAGCTTTGACTGATTGTTCCGCTGCCGAAGTCTTTATTTGTCATCTACCAGCTCTTGTAATTGCTTGAAGATCGCACCAACATTCAAGGATGTTCTGCCTGTTGTGGGATTTGTTGCCTTTTAGGTATTTACGCAACTCTACAATTCTTTGCACTAGTTCACAGCATATGGATTTTTCATTTATGTTATGTAGTATGACTTGTATGGCTGTCACAGATGAGTTAGGCTGGGTCTCTCCACATCTAAGCATCACAAAGAGTGAAGACTCCTCATCAAGCTTAGGAGATACATGAAGCCTAGATTCAATTTGATCAAGAACAATCTGCACCAGGTGGAACTTATTATTTTATCTAGCTAAAAATCATCTCCTGTTAGCTAAACTTTTCTATTAAATTCGTAAAAAGTGTATTTACATATTCAACAATCTAATTTAGTTTTAAAAAATGAAAATTAAGTACATTTATTCATGAAATCCCCTTTTGCATAATTAATAAAGTAAGTTTAATAACTTATATTCTGAACTTCTAGTGTAGATTACAATTACAAAACAAAGTTGAAAAAGTTTAAATCCCAATCCAAAAAGTGGTAAGACTCTCTTTTGTCTGTATCTATGATCAGCCAATCCAAAATTACCAAATTCACGTCCCAAAAACTCCTAAGGTTCCGTTTGATTGGCACAGATTGTTGTAGGGAAAAATAATTTTTTAAAAAATTTTAAATTATTACGTTTAGTTCGTTTTTTTTGAGTTGTTAAGAAAATAAAAATTTTTCTAATTTAAAAAAAGTGGTAGCACTTTCTCTGAATTTTAAATACTTAAATTCTAAATAATAACACCTCTTTAATATTTAGATTACTTTCCCCGGAAAAATTTAGCCCTTCATTCTCACCTAACTCTTAAACACCTCGTTTATTAAAACACACTTCCTCTTCTAATATTCTTATTCTACCCTAACTCTTTTTTAAAAACACGAAACAGATATTCTTCTTCTTCTGCGACTTTTGCTTGATTCGTATCCTCTTCAAATATTCATCTTCTTCTTCTGAAAAACAGGACCACCTCTTCAAAACACACAATCGCCGACTAGCATAATAAAGGAAACAGCAGAGACGAAGTCCAAATAGTTCCAGTCTCCTCGCTCCCCTCCCATCCCAAGCCTAATTACTGCTTCCCTCCCCTTTATTGTCTCCTATTCTACTAAGCCTGGTACTATTTGGTTCTGCTCTCCCTTTTCTCTGTTTTAAACTGACTTGTATTATGAAATTGTGGGTTTTATGTTGCAGAACAAGCACGATGGTTGCATTTAAGAATAGGTATCTGGTTATGGAAGTTTATTTGGATCCAAACCGAGACATTGCAACAGCAGATGATCCTATTGTCCTCACACAATTTAATGTATCCAAAGCAATTAAGGACAACATTCTTGTAAATTTTGGGGAGTGTGGTTTGGCGTCTTGTATTGGATCTTTTCAGGGTGAGTATCTGTTTCCAGTTCTGGTTGTTTTCGTTACCTCATAAATAGTTCTCACTCTACTTTCAAATCTTGTTTATTTGGCAGTAAAATATGTGAATCCAATTACAAAACTATGTATTATCCGGGCATCACGAGTCGAGTACCAAAAGGTTTGGTGTGCCATAACCATGGTCAGATGTATTGGAAATTGCTCAGTATTATTCAACTTACTGGACTTAAGTGGTAAGTCTCTAAATACTTATTAACAAAGATGGTAACGTTTGCAAGTTTAGGACAGATGAACTATTGCACTGTAGAATCCTTTTCTCTCTTTGAGTGTTCTTCTCATGTTAGTGAATATTCCTTTTTTAGTGCTTAAAGACATAAATAAGAAGAGAATCTGTTTCCTTATGCATGTAAACTGAGCTGCCAAGATCCTTAATTGCAAGCTTTTCATGAAAACAATGAAAAGGAAGATGGAGTGGAAGTTGAACCTGTCTAATCGAGTGGAGAAGTGATAAAATCAGGAGTGATGAATGTAATTCTTAACAATTTAAAGTTAAGAAGTAACTCAAAAGTAAAATTGGAAATTTTGGGCTAGGTCACTGGGTTTTCTAGTTCGATTAAAGGCAACTAGGTGGGTTTTTTTTTAGTTAGTTAGGACTTCATGACTAAAAACTGGATTAGTGACCAACTTTGTTGTCAAATCTACCTATTTGGTCCTATTTTCTTAACAAATGAAAAACTAAATATGTGTTATTACTTTTAACTATCTTTCTCCTTTGAATTCTTATTCAATAAAGGTTTCTCATGGTTGATCTTCCAAGCGTCAATCCAAGTTAGTTTTTGTTGGGTCTACAGCTTTTTTTTATTGCAAAATAATGTTCTTCATAACTTCTGCATATAACGCTTCAATCTAATCCCTAATTGTTTATGGAAATAGGATATTTTTCTCTTGTTCATAAATCAGAAAATTAAGTGCCTGACCTGTTGTCATTCTTTTGGCTTCTTTCTTGAAAAATATTTTGTGGAAAGATTTGTTGATTGAACCGTTGCCACTTCCTCCAAAGTCTTCAATTGTTTTTCAGAGCCAGCTAGACATTTCTCAACATTCGTCGTAATCAAAGTCCTGGTAGTACTCAAATGTTAGTACTTTCTGCTTGAACGGATGCCTTTCTAGTTTGATATTATCAAAATGATAATGGCATTCTTTCTTTAATATTGTATCACAAAGCTGCATAAGTTGATGCTGTTACTGTTAAAAGACACATTTAAGGGGACGGAATTGGAAAACGTGGCAAGATGCTGATACCTAAATGATGGCGTATAACCTCAATGAATACCAAATGCGGTATTACTCATTTATTGTATAGCTACACACCTAACTTGGGATGAGAAAAGATATTTTTGTAGTTTTTGTTAAAGTAATATTTGCAATATGATGTGATATTGTTTTTATTCCATCTTCTTTTTGGTAATAGGAAGCATCAATGCATGCAAAGCTGCAGCTTTGAAATGTGAAGAAATGAAATTTGAGCAGTACAAGCTCATAGTTGGAGAGCGTCTATCTGCTGATGTTACTCAACACATGCAAAACTGTATTGAGAAAATCAAAATACTAGAGCATTAAGTGTCGTACTGGGGTAACCTTCTTTCTTTCATACTTAGGGTTGGCAAATCATTAGCTCCCTTTCTTCACCCAATGGCTAAGCTTTTATTTATTAGCCTCGGTTCTTTCGTGCTTCTCATTGCGCAAGATACTTTCTTTGCTTCACTTTTATCAGCTCGCTTGCCTCTTATCTTTTCAGGAGCTCAAAGCTTTTTCTCCATTGCTTTTGGGTTTTCTATTCCTTTTGTAGTAAACTTTTTAGAAAGTGGTTTTTTGACTTTCTTTTTAAATTAAAAGGAATTATATTAATAGAAGTAATAGCTACAACAACAACATTACAATCAATCGCTTAATCTGTCAACAACTTAGCAAAAAGGAATTTAAAGGAGTATATTACATTAAATACAAGAATTACAACATCCACATATTCTTCATGATATGAGTGAGTATATTTTGTTTGAAGTTTGCTATCAAAGCTACTCAGACCTAATTGATAATCATTTATGCTATTTTATATTTTTTTTTCTTCAATTCAATTCTCCTGTACAATCTCCTATTTCTTTCCCTCTGTATCAAGTAGTAGGTGGTAGTAAAAGTTGTTTTAATGAGAATCCCATTTGGCTTTCCCTGCTTGGTGTTATCAATGATCATGTTTAGTGTTTATCTCCAATCAAAAGTGTAGCAAGGAACTGGTAATAGGTGCAGAAATTTGTTCCAAATAGCTTTTGTCTAACGACAAAAAAAATGTAGATGATTCCTACTCTCTTTAGCTTGTTTACACAGGACACAAATGGGATTATATACCCCAAACCATCTATCTTACGCTTTAAGCCTATTCTTGATTACCAACCAAGAGAAAACTGAGGCTTTTAGGTTTAAAGACTGTTTCCATAGAATTTCATACCAAGAGACTTCTTCAGCATTTCTTGCAATTATCTTATGACAGGAGTTACTGGTGAAAGTACCTCTTGGGTTGGGAATCCAAATGATGTTATCCTCTTTATGGGGCTCAGAGATTTGTGGTAAGTAGTTTGCAAGTAAGGAGAACCTCTAAAACTGCCAAACCAATCTCCATTATTGATCAGTGTAGAGACTCTAGCATTGCTTGAAATTTTGTTTTTGAGTTATGTTATGTTTGCTCTTTGGAAAAGTGGGCTGTATATAGTCTAATTATCGAACCAGAACCAAATATTTGCTCCATCTTCTAACTGATGCTTAATATGAGGATATACCATACCTCTCTAAGTTGAGTAGATAATTGAAAATCCAAGAAAATTCACAAGAGCTTTCTACCTACCAGAAATTTTGATCTTTGAGATGATACTCATTCACACACTTGATCCATAATGCTTTTTTATCAGTAAAGAGTCTCCTCATTCTCTTGCATAACAGTACCTTTTGCATTTGTGAAACTGGAATAATGCCTAACCCTCCTTGCTTCTTTCGTATAGTTAAATCACTCCATTTAACTTTAGCCTTCTTGCAATTTTCTATTTTCTCGGACCATATGAATGCTTTTAGAATCCAGTCAATTTCTTTGTTAACTCTCTTAGGCAGAACAACATGTGCAAACCAGTGGATGTGCAAGTTGTTTAAGACTGAACTAATGAGTGTAAGTTTAGTTGCAGTGAAGAGGAATCTATTTTGCCATGCATTGATCCTATTTTTGATCTTCTCAATCAAAGGAAAGAAGTCCAAAAACTTGGGTTTGGTTGTTGTAACTGGAACTCCCATATATTTGAATGGAGGGGAATGTAATGCAAATCCTACATTGCTGCAAATTTCCTCTTGATTTCTGACATCTTAGGATATGCACAAGATACTCTTCTCAACATTTACCTTGAGACCAGACCATTCTAAAAATATATGTATTATGTTTAACAAGATGCTGATAGAATGGTTGTCTACACTACTAAAAAGCATTAGATCATTAGCATAAATCAAGTGAGATAATTTAATGTCTCTACACGTATTGTGATATAGAAATCTACCATTGCATTCAATAAGTTTGGGTATTATTCTAGAAATCCCTTCCATAGCTAAAGTGAAAAGGTAAGGGAAAAGGGGATCCCCTTGTCTTATCCCTCTAGCATTTCTAAAGGGTATAGATGGAGTACCATTGACCAAGACAATGAAAGAGGTAGTCTGAATGCATTCCAATATCCAATTCCTGAATTTAAGTGGTAGACATATTGCTTGCAAACAATCTTGTAAGTATCTATAGCTGATTATGTTTTAAGCTTTGAAAAAATCTATTTTTATCAAGCCGCTTTTAATATTCTTACCTATTTTGTACTCCCCTAATCGCTCCTATAGAATGAGTATGTTATCTCCAATATTTGTCTCAGGTAAGAAGGCCCCTTGAGCAATATTTATAACTTCTTTCAGAGCTAATTGAAAACTTAGCAATAACTTTATACATTGTTATGCAACAGAAATGGAGACAAATATTGGAGATAACATACTCATTCTATAAATAAATATGTATAATAAATATTTACATATGGACATTATACATATGTAAATAAATATGTATAATGTCCCCGTGCGGCACCCATATAGTAAAATAAAAAACTATGTTCCTGACGACTTAAAATTACAAACTTATTGCTGTGGCTAGATATCAGAACTTTCAAACACTCCTTAAAAACTACTCCCTAATACTCAGTAGCGAAGCTACGTTGATGGGAGGGTGGGCAAATGCCCACCCTCAATTTTTTTTTATAAAGAAAATATATATATACATAGAGGTTGCCCACCCTAAAAGAATGTCGTTGCCCATGGTGGATTGGATTAAAAAAAACTATATATATATACCTTGCCCCCCTTGAAACAAATTCCTGACTTTGCCATTGAAAAAAACACACAGAAAATTCATATCTCAATTCTCTTTGTATTCAATCTTTGAGAGTGCAAGAAGAGAGAGTGAAAAAGGTTTGAGAGTTAGCTAGAGTACTTATGAGTGAGTAATAGGGGAGGGAAAGCCTTTTGCAAGTGATTCAGAAAAATCACTCAACTCTGTAACTTGTTTCATCTTCTTCTTCATATAGTGAAAATCCTCACCACCACAAGTGGAACCTTGGATGTAGATAGTTTCAAACTATCGAACCAAGTAAAATATTGGTGTCTTTACTTTTCTGCAATCCTACTACATCTATAAAATTGACAAAGTTTATCAGTCTTGGTTATTAAAAATGATAGGAAATCAGTAGAAAACCCAACACTTGTTGAGATCCAAAAGAAGATCAGCCAGGAGAAAAACCAAAAAGAAGAGGTAAATGATCATTCTAATATGGACAGATTCAGTGACTCATTAGCTTTTGCTAGCATTAATATAATTCTTTTAATTTAAAAAAAAAGTTTCTGTTAATGCGGTTCTCCGAAAATAGTAGTAAAAGGGAGACTTGAGCACAGTGATACTCTGGTAAAAAATTAAAGAGAACTAGATGGCAGAGGGAGGGCAACCAACGTTTGAACTTTCCTTAAAACGCTGCTTAGTATACGTACACATTGGATTTGGTGGTCAGAAGATGCTGCGATTTCCTCGTCTGTTGTTGACCGATATTGCGCGTGAATTACTGAGTAACTATTATCTGTAGTGGGAATCCAGGATACAACTTGTTCTATCTTTCAAGTCAGATTGACATTCCAACAAAACCTATAATAATAAAACCCAAGAAAAACCGACCGAGATTACCACAACTCAAGGCCATCATTGGGCTTGTCATTTTAAAGTCGGGGCTCATTTGTTATGCGAACAATTCTATTGGATTTAACCTCTCAGTCTCAGTCTCAGTCTCAGTCACAGTCACGTGCATAGACCTCTATTCTTTCACTTGATTTAGCATTTCATTTTCTCCATTTGAAAACTTTCCACCGGTTCTGAGAGATTTTCTTTTCTTAAAGTAAAAGAATTGTTAATAAATTGCTAATTTAGTGATTAAAAGTAAGAGAACTAATTATTGTATTTTTGGAATTTCCTTTAAAACAGAGTCAATATTAATCAAGAATAAGATGCCAGCCAAATCAATTTATTTTCTGTTGATTCCATTTCTAATTGTCCATTTAAAAATAATTGGAGACTCGAGCTTGGTGAAGAGACCATCTTCTATCTATCAAAAGAAAAAGAAGACACCCATTTTCTAGTTGAAACATGCTATTAATTACTATAGAAGGCTCTACGTTCGTGCTCTTCCTCGAGTAAAATGAAAGAAGCAGAGCAGACTAAATGTAATGTAAAGCACGTGGAAACACTTGGGCAACTTGTGGGAAAATTTGAAACAAAACAGCTACTTGTCCAGAGTTGCACAAGTAGTAGACTTGCAAGATCTGATAACCAATCTAAACATACAGACAGAATAGCAACGTACGTAACTGGGGCACCAATAAAATAGTGAGGCGTGTAATCTTTAAACTTATCTTCTGATACGATAGGAAATTGATGAATATAATAAAAAGGGAATGCTGTGCATGGATCTCCAAAAGGATTTCAAGGACGAATTCATCCCGTGTTCTTTAAGCATATATATATACAATAGAAAAGAAAAGGGAAAGGTGGCCAAAAGTTTGTGGTGTAAGCTTGTTTGATTAAAATTTAGAATAAAGCTTTGGCAAGAGTAGTGCTTTCTTATGCAACTTGCAAAAAGGTTGCTTGCTACTTACCGATAATTACTTTGTAGTCTAGAGTCATTAATTTTGTCAGTTACTACCACCAAAAGTTTAATAAAGAAAAATCATCTCCGATGGTGCCTGCTTTGGAGCTTTTAATGCTCCATGTTTGGTTTCAGAAAATGATATGCGCAAAGTATATGTCCATGTATATATTGTATGAGTGGGCACTCGGGCGATTGAAGAATTGTTTCAGTTTCAGCTGTGGTGGTCGTAGACTAGAATCCATAATTCGACCACCACAATCCTAGTCTGGATAGTTTTTCACGTTACGTGGAAGGACAACCTTGGAGATAATGATTATCTATGGATGACCCATTTCAGCTAATGCTGGCTGTGCAGTTGCGTATTATATGGATTGTGTAAATAAATGACACGAAAATTTAACTTTTATATATTTTCCCTTGCAATAGGATTTGCTTATCATGAGTTTATCTCATCATAGACTCCCTTATAGAAGAAGTTTGTCATCGTTGGTTATTATCCCATTGCTACTGTTATTATCATTGCTTCCATCATCTCTAAAGTGTGGTTCATCGTGACTCAAAGGTAGAGGTAATTGACTGATCAGATACATTATCATAACTACCGCAAAAGGAACTTCCAATACCAATTTTGTAGTTTATTCTTTGTATTCTATTTTTCTCATGTTGATACTCTTTAAACAAAGTTTTCATTTTGTCATTTCATATTATGCTGACTTTTTTATAAGGATCTACGTTACGTTTGTCCCAGCTATATGCTTCTTTAATTTATTGATTCTCCTACCTTTTAAATGCTTATTATAATATAAATAAATGATATGATTCTCCATTTCAAAAATCATTTTAGCATGACCTAAGCTGGATCATCGAATCTTCCTAAATCGATTGAATTATTAGGAGTACTTGAACTTTCCTCTATTTATCTGTAAAAATAAATGAAGGCATATGTTAAAATTAAATTAATAACTTCATATCAAAACAAAGCAATTCTTCCAATTTAGTTTCATTATTAACTACTATCACAAAATATGTATTATTCAACTCAAAACAAGCATAGAAACACATTTTAGATTCTAAAAACATATATAAAACTTGAACTCTAAAAACATACATACATCTTATATTCAAAGTCAATAGTTCAAGTGTACTTACTATCAACTACTAATGATAAGGAAAATACAAAATAAGTTATGTGCAAAATAACAAGAAGCAATAAAGTAGTAACAACTTCTCAATAGTCATACGATATAGACACGTAAGTGAATTTTAAGAAGTTATATAAATGAATCATTAAGAAAATTCGAGACTTAAGCATATTCTATCTAAGAAATTCAAAGATTTTAAGTATAATTACAATAGATATCATTAAAAAATTATCTTTAGATACATTTATAACACACATCAATTTGTTGTATCTTACATTTTTCTTTGGAAATAAACAATTACACATTACAAAAATGACTTTATTGTAAAAATTAAAAACACCATTATACTCTCATAATTACAATCTATATGGAAGCAAATCATGTAGTATAATTTATTCCGTAATGATCTCAAATAATCAAATCTCAATTATTATAATTCTATAATAATAAAATCATTTCAAAATCTCAATCAATAATTTATTGTAGAATGGTAAAATTATCTCAAATTTTAACCAACAATTTATTCCATAATCATAAATTTATTACAAATCCAAAATTCAAATTACAATTTAAAGCCTATTTTTATTGCTCATAGTCATAGAGTCACTCCATATCCAAAATCCAAATTGTAATTAAAAACTTATTTTTGTTGATTTAAACAAGATTAAAAGACCATTAATTACTAATTATTAAAACTCTAAATTGCAAAATCTATCACTTAATCTGCCATTTAAACAAAATTCAACCTAATCACCATTCACCATGCACCATTCAAGCCAAGCCACAAGTGCTACACAACACAATCCATAACATAACACAAGTTACACAACCTAAGAGGCTAAAACTAAAAGGCAACACGACAGATCTTTGACGGTTGAGGAGAGGAGAGGAGAGGAGCAATAGATGGTTATGGCGTGAGGAGAGGAGATCTGGACTAAATACAAGGTCATGACGTGAGCTAGCTATTGTAGTGGCAATGACTGGACATCGAACGACAAGAGAGAGTGGCGTCACATAACGATGCTGCGATAGAGCTGTAATGGGTGTGGTGTGGCGACTAGTGATTGCGAGAGCTGGTGGTGACGATGACGAATTGAGGGGTGACGTTGTCCTAAGGCAGCAAGCTAGTGGTGACAAAGTGAGAGAGGCAGAACGACAAACGATATAAGAGAAGAGTGGAGAGAGATTGAGAGAGGTAGAAGCAGATTGTAACGAATCTTGTACCATATCAGTTGATATTGGGCGGTATGTACCGTATCGGTCGAAAAAGGTAAAAAATAAGATGTTTCGATATTAGGTTCAAATACTGGCTTATACCGACTTGTTTCACTTGATACTATTGGTATTTGAAATATTGCCTATATGCCAACTAATATTGAAAATTTTAAAAAAATTAGAGGCATTTTTTCAAAAAATGAAAATTTAAACTTTTTCCCCGTAATGTCTTCCTAATCTAATCCATAGTGATCTAGCCGAGTGAGGTAAGAAGTTTGAGTTTGATATTAACTAATATAAAGTCAAGGCGATAACATTTTCTTTTTGAAAGTAGAATTATATAAATTTGAGAAAAAAAAACTAACGAAGAAAAGAAGGTAGTTTACTTAGTAAAAAACTAAGGTATTAGGCAAACAAAACTTTCTAGAACAAGGAAGAAGAGGAAAAAGGGCAAACGAAAGCAGTGCTCGTATTTTATCTTTGTTACCTTTTCTTAATAATGAAAAACAATTTGAAAAATGCCAGTTGATTGCGAGAAATGCCGATCTTAGAAAAAAAAAAACCTCAGCAACCTTCTTTTTCACCTTCTTCTTCCTCTTTTTTTCTTATACTCTCACTCTCTCTTTTCTTCACCATCATCTCTTTTTATTATTAATAATATAATATTTAAATTCATATAGTAAATAATAGTTACATTTTTTTACAAAGAATAATTAAAAATATGTTAAAATAAAAATGAAGAGGTCTCAAATTTTTGTATTTCTTTTTAAAATTGTTGATATAAACATAACAATATTTCATTATTAATAACAATTACATATTAAGATAAAAAATATATTTTTTATTATTGAAAATTAAATATTACGATAGAAATTATATTTTATTATTGATAATAATTATTCTTTTTATTTGATATTTTGATGTAATTATTATTTATTAAATGATAAAATTGTAATATTTTAAATACTTTGTATTATTCTTAATTTTATATTTCTATTATTAAATTTTTTTATATTAATTGTGGTTATTATTTATATATGGAATATGTGAAAATAATATTACGAAAAATAAATAAATTGTTATTATTTTAAATTTCTATTATTATGATTTTTTGAAAGAAGGTTGGTTTAATTATACAATACAATAATGAAGAATTATTTTGCAATTTTTTAAAAAATTTAGAAGGTTTTTTATAAATTTAAAAAATTGTCTGAAACAGTATATAATATTGAATAGTACTGGTATAGTTCGTAACATACCATAGGGGTGGCTTAAGAGGAACTAGGGTTAGATTATTATTATTTTTCAATTCAGTCTCTTACTTTTTCAATTTTACAAAGTTTATCGAAAGTTAACAAGTATTTTCAGTTTTAGTCGACACCGAATAGTACTAGGCGAAGGCTGGTATCAGTAGGTCCCGTAAATTGGTATTAAGTAGTATTTTTTTTGTTGGTACGATCAACATAACGATATAAAAGA